>JBAMAX010000901.1:0-366749 GCA_037043745.1 Chymomyza amoena | reverse complement strand
AACCTCTCTGTATCCTGAATCTACTCTGACAGCCAGGCTATTACAATAAGTCCCTAACTTCGATGACTTGAAGCATGATGTTAGGGAATAACTGCCAGTTGCCTCTGGAGGAGATGGCTGAGCATTTTTCAAATTTACCTCATATGGGTTCCAGGATAGGGACATCAATGGCAACTGTATTACGGATGAACTGGCTACACAAGGAACTACCAGCATACTTCAGGACAATTATGGCCTGGGTATACCCAAGGCCAGCTGCAAACTGAGAATATGAAATCACTTCGCTCTTTGTGCAAGCCAAGCGTGCAATCGGACTTCGATCACGTTCAGGATCTCGCGGCAAACCTGGCCGACATACTGCAGTAAAAGAACTAAAGAACTTTGTTGTCTGAATAGAGCCCAGGGCTCAACTGTCATCCGTGCTATCACAGGACACTGGCTGGTGGGGAATCATGCGTCCAGGCTGAATGCTCCCCACCATGACTTCTGTAGAAGCTGTGGCGATGAGGAAGACCTGGAGACGGTGGAACACTCTGCCTGTGCAGGAAAGAGTTCCGTATCTTAAAGTCACACTTTCTTGATGAATTGGTGGTGCTCAGCTCTCCGAACAGAGTCCAAAATGTCTCTTAAGGTTTATTCAGGCTGCCGGATGGCTATCTCACCTCATATAGGGGACCTCTGGGTAGGGAAGAGTGGTGAATGGCCCACCGTAGCGGTATTACGACGGGCCAATTCTTGGACGTCAGTCCCAATTTCTGCCCTAACCTAACCTAAAACAAAATTATCTCTAGATCAAAACTATTCATGTTGGGATGTACTATAACGCCCAGGACCATAAGACAAAACTAAAGGCCGCTACACCGCCAGGAGTTCTCTGAATGAAGACTTCCATCATCAAATAGGACAAAAAAGTTGGATATATCAAGCTGGTTCATATTGAAGCACCTATGCGCCTCTTCATTTATATTCTTCGACTTATTATCAAGCTTACATTACTACGCGTACTTACCCCAAACATGGCGCGCAAATCGGGATCCCGAAAGCGAAAAGGTATATTGGAGACATGTAAACGCTTCGGTTGACTTTTGGCATCGAATGTGGCTGCGACTGCGACCGTTGGCACCGCCTGTGCCGGCACCAGAGCGCTGCTCAGACTAGTGACCACATTGGGTGACTGCACGCTGGCCGTCATAATACCGCTGGCCGCAGCTGCTGCAGCATTCAGATGGGCAATGACTTGCGAGGTGCTGGCGGGTACACCATTTGCATTTGTATCCATACCAGTTGCAGGCAGCAGACCAACTGGGCCACTGCTGCTGGTTGCCGCCAAGGCACCGGCTGCTATCGAGCTGGCTGTGACTGAGGTGGCTGCTGCAGCTGCCACAGGACTGCTGCACATGCTCATGGGTTGGGCCAGTGAGGGCGGTGTTTGCAACAAAGGCTCACCGTTGCCGCCCAGCGGCTGAGCTATGGGTGATGTGTTGCCCGAGGTCATGTCATCGTTATTGGCATTGCCGTTGAGTGTGGGCTGGCCGCCGGCAGCAGCGGCGGCAGCGGCTATGGCAACGGCTAGACTGCCGGCGTTTGATTGCTGGGCTACTGTAACGCTGGACGGTGAGCTGGTAAGCGGGGAGCTGGGCGTGCCGCTGGCTATGACACCGTGACCACCGCCACCGCCGCCGCCTCCGCCACCATCCATTTGCTGCTGCTGTTGCTGCTGCTGTTGTTGTTGTTGTTGCTGCTGTGCATCCGTTTCACTGGCAATCAATACTGTGGACTGTGTGCAAATAAACGAGGGAGAGAGAGAGCAAAGTGAAAATTGCAAAAATAAATTAGTAAATATTCAATATTGGTTGCAGGAAGTATATATGTATATGTAACTATATAAAATACGATATTTTTTTTTTATTAAAAACTTAATGCTGTGGCAACAACAGCCAGCCCTTGTTTTTTTTGTTGTTGTTGTTACTATTTTGTTGTTGTTGTTGTAGCAGTGCATGACAAATCGAATGCGAAGAGTGCAGCAATAAATAAACAATTGAAATGAAAATACAATTTTCAAGTGGTTGCCACAGCACACACACAGGGACATACACACACACACAGGGACATAAATATGCTGCTGTATACAATATATGAATATGGGTTAGAGTATGCGTGTGTGACCCAATAAAAGATATAAAATATGGTCGCATACTGCGGTACCCCGAAATTCAAATGCTCTCTAAGTAGCTTTGGTTTAGAAACAAAGCAGTTTAACTTTATTTTAAAATATGAATTAATAGATTTAATTTTTAACAAAATAATAAAAGCTGATAAAGGGGATTGATGAAAAAATATAGACAAATTTTTGACCGGAGTATCTTGACTGCATATCGTTACTTAGAGTTAGAGATTGGGACAACTATTATTTCCACAAAAAAAAAAAAAGTTCGAGATAATAATTTTTGTTCAATGTTATCAAATGAGTGGAAAAAAACAAGTTAAAATAGTTAATTCCGACAAAATGGATATATATAAATCAAATCGCATCTCGAAAAATAGGTATATATATATAGAACTATTTTTTTTAACACTATTTCTACCAAGAGGTGTCAAAGACATCTGTCCAATTTTGATTCAGCATTATTTAAAACCAATTTTTCTTTAACATATGATTAAACTAAGGAATTAATTTTAAGTTAAATCTTTTCACACATCTCGGTAGTGTTAAAACTCCTTACTTAATGGCGGGGAATGAAGATAGTATATAATATTTTTGAATTATTTATGCATCTTTACACTATGAAATTAAAAAAAATAATAAAATATCACTAGTTACAAAAATTTTGTCTCATTGAATGAATCTCACAAATTAAGAGTTCTTTAATATAATTTTGAGTCGAGAAACACGAAAATTATGTTAAATATTTTTTCTCAAAAAAAAAAACACTTTTCGAGGTTCTTCGAAAAAAGGTATTTTCAGTTTTTGGTGAATATCTCGTGAACAAACTTTTTATATTTAGAATTGACAAAAGTATACAAAAACATTTTTTTTCGAAATATAATATATAATAAATATTAATGTTATCGAAATTACTTTTAAATAAATCAAATTACACAGTCAAGGGTCGAGGCATATGTTTTCGTAACCGAATTCGTTGACAGATTTTAGCCATGTTTTATCCCAACATCAAAAGACACCATAAAGAGAGGTATTTTAGAGATAATTTCTGAAGTATGAAGTATGATGCGATGAGGTCTTTCTGACCCCGAATTTGGATTCAGCGAAAATATCGTCAAATATGATGATCAATTTTCAATTTCAGATGGCAAACTATGTCTTTTAAATGGTTTTTGAGTCGCTGAATCGGAATCATAGCTTCAAACCCTCGTACCACGACAGCATTCATAATTTTACAAACCTATCCCGTACTGGAATACTTGGGATACTTTTCATACCATGTCTTTTAAATGGGTTTGGACTTGCTGAATCGGAATCTGAGCTTCACATAAACATATAAAAAATTATTTTGGAGGTTACCTCGGATTCGCACTCAAAAATATATTAAAAAAAGTAGTCCTATAAGCATCTCCAACATTTTTTTTTTGCGTTTTAGGAAGTAAGAACTTTGAATTAATTCGTATTCAACAATTCAAAGATCTTGATATATTTTTTTGTTGCGCAGTGTAAGTAAAGTCTCTGTTATTCCGCTGCAGTTATGATATCGCAAAACAATTCAAAGAAACGTTTTGACAATGATCAACCGATGAAAATTGTATAAACAGGCACGTCGATTTTCTAGTTTTTAAAATTTTTTTTTCTATATTACAATCAAACGGATGAAATGAGCTCTTCGTTCCAAGGAGAAAAAGTTTTCACAGAAACGGCTCGCTTTTTTTTTTTAATTTACACTATATTTTTGCTCTAAACTTATTTTTTGAGTAAAAATTAGACTTTCATGCGAAAGCAGAGCACAATATACGTCTGTTGCCATTAAAATTTATGACTATACAAATTTAAGAGTTCTCTGCCTGTCTCCTGTAGTTAGACTCTCCACAGTGCCCCTGCGTCACAAAGAGCTTCTAAAACTTTGTAGTACTCTAATGCACTAAAAAAATAGAGTACACTTAGTGACAATACGCGAGCCATTGCAGTTCGAACCGGAAAAGAACAGACAAGCGACAATATATGCAACATACTCACACACACGCGCACATTCCCATATAGCCACAGATTTTATATAGAGGGGGGAGAGAGAGAGAGTTTGCACGCTTGCAACATATTTGTGGCACAAACTTCTGTTGACTTATGCAATAAAACTGTCGCGCAACTGTTGCAATCGCAGCGACCCAACGGAAATGTTTGCATTTGTATTTTTGCATTATTAAAATGCTGAAAATGCAGCGCTGAGGCATGCAGCGCGTTGCATTGTTAGCTGTGTGCTCTGCCGCGCCCCCCTTGCCACACTTGAGATTTGTTGCATAATATGAAAATTGTCAATTTACGAGCGCGCGTGTGTGTATGGGTGAGCATGTCATGTATGAAAAGCAATAATAAAATGGTTTGCATTGTGCCACAAAAGTTCAGAATCGTTGAACTGGCACGCGCCATAAAGTAGGCAATAGAAATAACACTTAACGCTTAACTTAATTTGGTGGCGCCCCATAAAAGCCCTGCCCTGCCCTGCTGCCTGCTGCACTTTTGTTGACACATAAATCTAAACAACGTTTTTCCTATAATTTATGCCGCATGACATGTTCTAGGATTTTCTTTTTAGCTGACTTTGCCTCTTTGCGTTGTGGCATGTTTAGGCCGCATTTAGATTTAGATTTTTACACCCTATATCGGAGTTATAGAGGTATAAAAAATTTGTGCAAATATATGCAACAGTCAAAATTTTCACACAATTGTAAAAGAAAAATGAAAAATTGGCAGGGTTTAAGCTTTTTTTTTTTGTAATAAAACTGGACATGTTATTGGAAATGGTTGGGAACTTGGGGTGGTTAAGGCAAAATAAAGCAATTTTGATTAGGGATATTCTATAGAAATCTTATAATTCATATCTGAAATGAATATATGGGTTCTCTGTACATCTTCTATTCGATACCAAGCTGTCTAGAATCCACAACAAGGCAACTTTTATCATATCATAAATTTGAAGGACCTTTTTTTCAGTTATATCTTTCGAAAAAATGGACATATCTATTATTGGAAATGGTTGAGAACTTTGGGTGGTTAAGTCAAAATAAAGCCAATTTTAACTGTTTGCCACAGAAAGTCTTTATTAGTTAAAGACACCGCCGTTCGGATTCGGCTATAAAATGTAGGTCCCTATTCTGTTCGAACAGTTATTAATAGAGATCCCCATGCCCCTCCAAGGGGTGAGGCAGGGAATTATTTTATATGCGATAGCAATCTGATATATATACATCTGATATCGATATGTGGATTTTCTATACGTTCTCGTTTCGTTACCAAACTGTCTGGAATCGATAACGAGCCAATACTCATATAATCCCAATTTTTAAGGTCCTTTTCTCAAGTAATATCGTTGGACAAAAATTATTTCTAAAGCTGTTTGTAAAGATATCTATGTCGTCAAAATCCTATGAAGTCTAAAATATTCCAGGCACCATTCATCGGTAGCTTTAGAAAGAATATTTTATATTATAGCTGGGTTGTCTGCATATACTGTATGTGGGGTTGTATGCAACTTAGTTAAAAAAGTTCAATGAGAGAGTGTCGGAGAGGAAGCGGCGCTGAAAGCGTTGAAATTATTTTACAGATTTATGCTGGCTCTCTTGGCGAAAAGCATCTCCCCAAACTGCTGCCAACGTCTAAGATCTTTTCCTATGATCCGACAACAAGAAGGTAACGCGATGCGCAGGTGTCTCTCCAAAAAAGAGAGAGCAGTTTAAATTTTTGTATGGCAGCTATATGAAATATTGGACTAAGCTTGATAAAATTGCACACAAAAAGCATTTCTGAATGTTCGACACTCCCATTATATAAAAAAAATTTCCTTTGAATGTTCTACAGCATCATTCTCAACCAATCCTGTTGTCTGAATCCATTACCCATTGTCTACTTCAACTTTTAAAACTATTTTATTTTGCAGCAGTTTCTGCATCGTCATCATGAATGTCCGCCTCTAATCCGAAGTTTTTTTCATTTGCTGCTGCAGCTACTTTGCATTCAAATATGAGTTATTTCTTTTGTTTTCGAAAATAATCTTTCTTATATAAGTTTTGGTAAAATCATTAATCAAATTAGGTTTGCTGTGCATACGAATTTTGGATTTGCATTTGCTTCCGGGTATTTGCCAGTTTTTTTTTAAATCTTGGCTAAGATGACTTGCATTTCTTATGCCACATATTTAAAGTGGCATTAAATTGGGACAACAGCTCATTGCAGTTAATATAAAAAGCATCTGACAGAATCTAGTTCGATTATAATAAGATTATATTTAGTATATGATGTGCAAAAGAAGACCCAATGCCTTTTATTAATTTTTATTATATTTTAAACAGAATAACTTTTACAATTTTTCACTTTTTCTCAAACCTTACTCAATATGCCATACAAAATAAAGCCTACATTTAGGGGCAGCCACAAAAATTCTTCGTCAAAACTTTTAACATGGCAATCAAATGAGTTTTCCCAAATGCCTTTGCCGCATTCTAAGACCTCGGGGCAAGTTGAAACTTATGCAAGAATTTTTCGAATAACTCGAATTATATGGCGACCTTTTTCAGTCGCGTGACAACTTCGCAATCCCAGGAAAAAAAATAGAAGTAAATAAAGTGAAACTGTAACAAAGTTGGTATTTAAAACTAAAAAGCGATAAATGACATTTAGAGAAATTTTATGCCTTGAGGGGCTTTACGACCCGCAACACCTTCGGGGTGCTTGGCAATGCAATTGGCCGTTTTTGCATTAAAGTTTCCACGCCATTTCATAATAAATAAGAAAGCAAGTTGGATTAAGAACACCAACTATGAGATACTCTGCCTACACGGTAGGGACTTTATAGGGAAATTAATCCATGCCGATAGCTAAAGTTAATAATCATAGAAAAAACTATAAGGGTTTTAATTAGTTATAAGTAGAAAATATTTTAAATGTGATATCATTTGTAATAGTAAATTTTCAGCAGTAAGCACTTTTAGACAGCTTGGGACCTTTTTGGAACTCGTCATATGCCATCTAACAATTTTTTTTTTCAGAATAGTAAATTCCTTTTAAAAGCCTTGTAGAGGTTGTCCAAAACGGCATTCCGATATTGGCTTCATACTGAGTATTATGTTTTTGATTGACTTATGAGGTATTCACATTTTGAATAGTTTGGGATTTACTCATATGCCGATACTAACAAATCAAAATTGTTACCTTAAGTCAAGAATTATATTTTAAATCAACATTAAAAACTTTTTTATTTTATAATAGGGGCTTGGACTGCTGCATGCATCAGTCAGTAATGCTCAGCTTTTTTAATTTTAATTAAGTTCAAATATGCCACACAATATGCGCCATCTAGCGTTTACAGCTAGATCAGGGGGAGCAGTAAGCTCCATATAAAAGTTTCTACAAATTTTACAAGAAATAGCTCTTAAGGGTCTTTTTATAATAGAGGCATTTGACCTCTGCATCAGTCAAAAACACTCAGCTTTTATGATTTTAAATTTTATTGAATTAATTAAGTTCAAATATTCCGCAACTGCATGGCGCCATCTATCGGCTACAAATTAATGATGACGGGGATGACGTTCTTAAGGCGTCATTAAAATAACTCATTTTTCTATTCATATTTCATAAACAAAAACACTTTTCTGAATATATTACAAGAACTAGTTCTTAACGCTCATTGGAGCACATTTTCCTTTAACACTTCTGACATTTGTCTTGACCAAAACAAAAAAATTTAACAATGCCAGCTACACAAAAATTCCTTAGCATAAAATTTCAATTTTTTTTTTAGCAAATATTTTCTTTTCTCTTTTGCTCTCTTATTTTAGTTTATTATATTTATTTATTTGTTTGTGCTTTCTTTTTTAATGCGCTTTTCCAGCTCATTCTCTCATTTTCATTTTCATTCTCAATCTAAAACTCAAACTCACTATGCTGAGAATATTCTGCGGTTGTTGTTGTTGTTGCTGCTGCTGCTGCAGCGGCTCATGGCAGCCGTTTGTTAGCGATGTCGGCGTTGACGTCAGCGTCGCTGTCGTCATTGGCTGATAGCTGCCATTGTGTTGTGGTTGTTGTTGTTGCTGCTGAGATATTGTTGATGCGTTGACGACGCTGCTGAATCCATTGCAGTTATGTGACTGAGCGTCAGCTGCGGTTGTACCGTTGCTTATGCCGCCATTGTATTGTGTTTGTTGTTGTTGCTGCTGCTGCTGTTGTTGTTGTTGTGTTGACAGATTTGTCTGTGATAAATTTGCGGATAACAACAAGGATTTGCGTTTTATTCCTTTTTGTATTTATTAAAATTGTTTTTTTTATTTGTTTTTATTTCTACTATTATTTTGTGCTTGCACTTAAATATTTATGCTTTATTTCTTTTTGTGTATTTATTTTGTGGCTTACGTTCTACAAAGTGTTAAACAGGCAACCAAAACCAATTGACCAACACCAAAGTTGCTTAGTAAATACGTTCCAAATAAATATATATATATAATGCACATTTAAATATTTATATAAGTGTATATATGTATGCATTGAATACGATTACAAAACGAGCAGCGAGTATTTTGGTTTATATATAGTTTTAGGTATAAATAGTTATATAAGTAGTTTTCGCTTTTGTTATTATTTTTTCAGCTATTTTAGGATCGTAGTTCGAAGTTATAAACATGCTTGTCAATTTTTCTTTTAAAGGCAGCTTATGAGCTCTTTTAGAGTAAATTAAAAATTTGAGAAAAATTAATAATAAAATTTAGAAACAAAACATGAGTTTTTAGAGGCCTAAAAGCTTGAACTTAGTGAGTTTGCGTTCTAGTACAAATTAAATCCTATTATCCTATATTTAAGAGTTGTTTGCAATTTGGTTACCATCAATTTTAAAAACTTCGAAAGATCGTCTGAACAAAAATTTGAATTTTACGAAATTTGCTCTTGAGCTATTTAAGAAGAAGCTGCAAGACGCTTGAAATGTCTAGAAACTTTTGTTAGTACTAGAGCCGTGCCTGAGCCAAAAATTATTCGTTAGGAAATATAAAAGTGAATACCTTTATACCCTAAGGATTTGCAATAAAAAAAAAATGTGCCGATTGTGATCTATTTATCTGTTATATATCCAATATAGATTTTTATATAATATATAATATTAAATAAATCATTTTTTGCTGTGTAATTCAGAAATTAAGGATGGACACAAAATTGATCTTTTTGAGGATTTCTTAAAATCTCATTTGAGTTCTTGAAGCCCAAAATCTATAAACATATTTAACGGCAGGTGGCGCTAACTTGCTGGTCGCAGCGCAGCGTTTAAAGCTTATGCTTTAAAGCGTTCCAACTTAGGAACTACTACAGATAATTATATGATTCGAAAAACAGTTTTATGTATTTTAACATCTACAAATTTTTGATACACACCAAAAACAATAAATGCCAAGGGGTTGGTTAAAAATGGAAGAAACTGCGTTTTAGTAACTTTGGCAACCTCTTCCGCCGAAAATACGAACTTCTGGGTATACCTTTCATAACAAAAAAAATGTTAAATTCAATTTTGCACATTTTTGGATTGGAAATTATTGTGAACGACTTATTGAATTCAATATAAATGGGATCAAACATATGCCAAAATAACGGAAAACCCTACGGAGGGAGAAGGTCACTATTTTGGTTTTTGACTTTTTCGAAGGTCCTGAATACATTAAGCAAGAGAAATTACAGCGTGCAACTTTTTCTTGGTCAAAACCTTTTTTTACTGCACTAAAAGTTTTTGCTCTACATTAACAGAGCGTTAACGGCGCAGAAAATTCTGCTGCAGGGCAGTCAGCTCAAGAAAGTTTCTGCTTTGCGTTAACAGCGCATAAAATTCTGCTGCACGAAAGTTTCTAATTTTCATTAACAGAGCGTTAACAGCGCACAAAATTCTGCCGCAGCGTAGTCAGCTCACGAAAGTTTCTGCTTTGCATTAACAGAGCGTTTACAGCGCACAAAATTCTGCTGCAGTATGTGAAATCTCTCTCTAGTTTCTGCTTAATTGCGGCTCTTGCTCTCTCCTGCGCTTCTGCTTACTGCGCTGCTTACCCTCTTATGCCATTTTGTTTTATGTGAGTTTAATTTAGGGTCTTTAAGTCTATGTAAAGTTTGATCAAAATTGATCCACTATTTCACATTGCTACCATACAAAATGTGAACCCGATTCGATTGTTTAAAAAAAAAAATGTCTCCTTTCAACATTAAACATATTGGCACTACTACTAAGAAAATATTTTTTTCTCCTACTGATCAAAATTTATTTATTTTTTTTAGTGCAAAATTGAATTAAAAAAAAAAACAGTTTACTCAGAAATAAATTAAAAGAGCTGCTCAACGTAGAAAAAAAATTTTTAATTTGCTGAAAATATATTTCATTGACTTTTAGGTACATTTATTATATTTTTTAGCCAATTCTTTGTTTAAAAACTATTGGATATGTGGTGCGTGCATTAAAAAAAGTTCATGCGTAATATCAGATCAGGATATTCCTCTTAAAAGAGTAACTGTGTAGGTACACCCAAAAAATCCATAATGTAGCCCTAACCAGGGCCTCTAACGTGCTACATCACATTTATTGCTTACATAAAACTAAAAAAAAAAATACTCCTTTTTAAATGGTATACAAAGCTTTTCTTGATAAAAGCTTTACAAAAAGTATTCACAAAAACTTTTTCCATTACGTTTAAATATTTAATTTCCACACAAATAACAATTTTAATTAAGTAGGTACTTAAACTAATTATACAAAAACCAAATACAAGTTCAACTAATTTGTTTTTAGACATATAATAATTGTGTAGTTATATAAAATGTTATGCCAGACAATCAGTCAGTCAATCCATACATCAATCCACAAATGCATTAATCTCATAAACATTTAATTTTAAAATTAGATTACTTAGCTTAATTTAAATATTGGCTATAAACAAAATGTAGCAAACATGGACATGGTTAAAAGGGGGCGCTAATACAGTTTTTTAAATTACTTTTAGATATAGCTTTGCAAAATGTACGTATATATATATAGAGCCAGAGAGATAGAGAGAGCTTTTACATGGTTTTATATTTAAATTTGATTTAATTTTTTAAGTTGTGTATACAACATGCAACCAACACTGAGTATATTTGTTTGCAATTTAGGCCATGATTTTGTTTTTTAACATGAATGTTAAATTTTAATGTTAAGTTAACAGAACAAACAACCAATGAGTAACAGGGCGTATGCGTTATATATATTGGTGTTGTAGTAGAGTATACAGTAGATGATAACATTGCAGAAAGATTGAAGGGTAAAAAATGTTTTTTCAGTAACCAAAAAAAAAAAAATAAAAATTTATTTTTCAAAGATTGTTTAGTTTTTGAAACCAGATGATAAATGTAGCTACACAAACGAATCTTTCATAGACATAAAAGAACGCTTAATGAATTCGTATACTACATAAAATAAATATATACATTTTTTAAACCGATTGGGACTGATTTTATTTGAATATTAATTAAAGAATTTTTTGTTATATGATAAAAAAAATTAAACATGGGCACTAAATTGATATTTTTGAGAATTCCTCAGAATCTCATTTGTGTTCTTCGAGTTGTATAGTTTTTGTTCTGCATTAACTTAAACTCTTATCTAAATAATATTTATATTGCTATAAAAACTTATATGCAATTGCTTGAAGAAACAGACTGCAACATAATTTTGTGGCCTGTTAACGCTCTGTTAATACAAAGCAGAAACTTACGTGAGCCAACTGCGCTGCAGCAGATTTTTGTGTGCTGTTAATGCAAAGCAGAAACTAACGTGAGCCGACTGCGCTGCAGCAGAATTTTGTGCACTGTTAATGCTCTGTTAATACAAAGCAGAAACTTTCGTGAGTTGACTGCTAAATTTGTGGCCTGTTAACGCTCTGTTAATGCAAAGCAGAAACTTACGTGAGCCGACTGTTCTGCAGCAGAATTTTGTGCGCTGTTAACGCTCTGTTAATACAAAGCAGAAACTTAACTGAGCTGACTGCGCTGCAACAGAATTTTGTGCGCTGTTAATGCAAAGCAGAAACTAACGTGAGCCGACTGCGCTGCAGCCGAATTTTGTGCACTGTTAATGCTCTGTTAATACAAAGCTGCAACATTATTTTGTGCGCTGTTAATGTTCTGTTAATGCAAAGCAGAAACTTTCGTGAGCTGACTGCGCTGCAGCAGAATTTTGCACGCTGTTCACGCTCTATCAATGCAAAGCAGAATCCTTCGGGCTTCAAGAACTCAATTGAGATTCTGAGCAGTTCTCAAAGAGACCAATTTTGGGTCCATCTTTAATTTCTGAATTATATAACCAAAATTATTTATTTAGTATTCGATTTAAATCGATGCCAATCGGCAACTTTTTCTATTGCAAGTTCTTATGGTATAGGGTGCTCATTTATATTTTTCAATAATATTTATATTGTTATAAAAATATATTATATATGCAATTACTTGCTGGCGCCATCTAGCGGACACACGTATTTATAGAAATATATGCAATAACTTGCTGGCGCCATCTAGCGGGCACGCAAATTGGGAACTTTAATAATGAGCTGCTTGACAGAATCTAAAAAACTAAAAATAATTGATTGATTTCAACTTTAAATATTTAAAGCTATATCTTTAGCAATTTTTAAAGTAATTAATCGGATGCACTTTATTCCAAAGCTTGTTCGTCTAAAATATTTTATTTTTGAGAAACTATTGTTTGCCTAATTTCAAAGTATCAAAAGTTTTCAAAAGCCAAAGTACATAAGATATAATTTCCGAAACTAAACGAAAAACAAATTATGGTACGACCAACTATTTTCTAATGTTTATCTATGTGAAAGTTTTTCCGTCTCTGTGTGTGTGTGTGTTTGTGAGTGAATCTGTGTGCATGTGACACTTTTTGTGCGTCAATGAAAATTCAAAGCTGTCAATTTTGAACTTGACAGCTGCAAAATTCGTTGCCTAAAAAGTTTTATTTGAAAATGTTTTCCATTGCTGAATTTTTGCTTATTTTTCAACTAGGAAATTTAAAATTTATTTTTCAAATTGGGTCAGTTGTGTTTAATTGAATGTGATAACTTTTCATTTTTAGTATTTGTGCTAAAAACATTTTATGTGTTAACTTAAAAGTGTAAAATTGTACAAACAAAGCAAATTAAATTTTAGAATTGTATTTCTTATATAGAGATTTTTGCATTCATTAAGTTTAATTGGAAAGAACTTTACTGCACTTTGCTTAAGATTTTCGGAATATTCCAAACCAAAATATTTGCCAATGGCTATAACTGTAGAAATTATTGCCTTAAAATGTAATTTTTAACGGGCTCAAATGTTTGCCGAGAGGCTATAAAATAAATTTGTAATAAAATTCCAGCTATCAAATTTATTGTATTTTGTGTGCACAACGTTGCGTATTATTAATATTTTATATATATATAAGTTTATTTATTTTATACACACACACATTTTATAAGGTGGGAAATGCTAACAACCACAACAACAACAAGTATAATAAGAACATTTATAATTACAGCATATAAGAGACAACAACAACAACAATAATAATAATGATAATAATAATTACAACAACAAGCAACAATATTTATTGCAAATAATTAAATATGAGATATAATTTATAACTTTATCTCAAAGGCGTATAACTTTGCTTAAATCTTAATGTAAATAACTAATTTAAAATTTTTGAACCAAAATATTTGGTCCTTATTGTAGGTATTGTTGTGTGTGTGTGTGCGCTTTGTATATGTGTGTAAATAATTTATTGAAAAATCAGTAATGAAAAATGAATGTCAACAAATATTTTATTCAAATACAAGAATTAATTTGGATATGCAAACACGTAAGACAATATCTTACAAAATGAGGGAATTTTTTGTTCGGGACTGTACTTAAGTCTACAATGATTAAGGACATGACTCTGCAAACGTAGAGTAATGAAAAGTATCTTAGGGTGACCTTTGCTTCTTAGCTGAAAAGGGAATTAAAGAAAGAGCCAAGGTTTTCATGGCTGCGTTCTTCTTATAGTCTCGGAACCTGCGAACAGATTCCACTAATATGAAAAAAGAATATGCAGGGTCAGCCAGGCTGCTCTCAAAGCTATGACAAAGCCGTTGAATACTAAAACGTATTGCCAGAAAGTGCTCGGACAAGAACTAGTTCTGAGCTGCTTTCTTCCCGAAGTAAGGAATCCTGCTTTCTTCCCGAAATCAGGAATCAGTTCCCAATCATGAGGAAAGGACTCTGCAGTGTCAGCCGTGAATCCTTAAATGATGACTATTGCCAGAAAGAGTTCCGACAGGAACTAGATCTGATCTGCTTTCTTCCGGAAATCAGGAATCAGTTCCCAATCATGTGAGAAAGGACTCTGCAGAGCCAGCCGTGAATCCTTAAATGTTGATTATAGCCAGAAAGAGCTCCGACAAGAACAAGATCTGATCTGCTTTCGAAAATCAGGAATCAGTTTCCATTAATGTGTGAAAAGACTCGACAGTGTAAGCCGTGAATTCCTAAATGTTCACTATTGCCAGAAAGTGCTCATACCATAACCAATTCTGAGCTCCTTTCTTTCCAAAATCAGGAATCAGGTTCCATTAATGTGAGAAAGGACTCTGCAGTGTCAACCGAAAATACCTAAATGTTGACTATTGCTAGAAAGTGCTCCGACAAGAACCAGTTCTGAGTTCAGGAATCTTGCTTTGTTTCCGAAATCAGGAATCAGTTCGCATCTGCATTGTCAGCCGTAATTCTCTAAATGTTGACTATTGCCAGAAAGTGCTCCGACAAGAACCAGTTCTGAGCTGCTTTCTTCCCGAAATCAGGAATCAGTTCCCATTAATGTGAGGAAGAAATCTGCGCTCAAAACTTTGATTATTGGCAGAAATTGGTCAGACATGAGCTAGTTCTGAACTACTATCTATTTAAACTAGCTAGATATCTAATAATTTAAGCTAGGCTAGATGCAGCCAGGAAATTTCCAATTAGAACAACTAAACTGGTCATTCAGACCACCGATTATTGTGTTTTCCAATTTCAATAGTCTTAGTTCAGCTCCAAATTACGCTCCGCTGCTCAGTGAACCGCAATAAACTGGTTCAAATAGACTGTCTACCAATATGGAACCAAACTTTAATCAACTCTTCCGCCACAAATCTCTTCACCTTTGTTTGCCTAACAAAATGGCCAACAATTAGCTAGTTATATTTATTTATCTCCAAACAAACTAACTAAATGAAATCAAATAGCAATATTTGTGTGCAAATATTAAATCAAAGACAAATTCAATTTCAGTTCAAATAAACCAAAGCAGAAGAAATAAACAAAATTTTGTTAGAACTGAGTGACATGATTTTCTCTCTTTTTTTTAGGTTAAATTGTAGCTGTTTTTGTTGCTGTTGCTGTAAATTTTTAATTAGAAAAAATGCCAGCTACAAAAAAGTTTGAAAAAAAACGGCCTACAACAAACAACCAAAAAGGCAAACGTTAAAATTGTCCTCGGGCGTTGTTTAAATAAAAGCGCCACCTGGCGTGCACAACTGCAAAGCAGCGGCAGCAACTAAAAGTATGCTACACAAAATGACAAAACATAAAAGCAGAAAATATGAATGCAAAATGGCGACTGCTGTGCGTGTGTGTGAGTTTTAGTTGCTAAACTGTCTATGTGTAGATGTGTGTGTGTGTGTGTGCTTAAGTATGGCTGCTGGCGCGCTTTATTGTTGTTGTTAAAACCATTGTTGCTTTGCTGCTGCTGCTGTTCGAAACGCATGCGATTAAAAAAATGTAAAAAATGCACAACAACAATAAACAATGCACAAAATGTGCGCGTTGCCGCTCTGCATATGTGTGTTTTGAGTGTGTGTGTGTGTGTGTGTGGTATATGTGCATATTTATAGGCGCACAAAACGACCAAACCAAACCAAACCAAACAGCAGCGAACCGTACCAAACCAAAATGAAACGTAAACCAAATCAAAGCGTACCGTTTTAACCCAAAGCCAAGCCAAATACCACTACAAATGCATACAAAAAATACCAATACACAACAAACACAGTTCGTGCACACACACACACAGACAGATACTTCAAATGTCTAAACATATATGGGCATATGTGAGTATGTGTGCGTGTGTACATGACCGATATGTTGCCATGCTAACCATCTGAACCATCCACTCATTCCACTTCAATTCGCTCTTGGCCCTTCACTCACCTTCTTCTGTTGCATATACAGCGCTGCATTGGCTCCACCATCACCAGCTGCCGTTGTGGCCACCACGCCTCCTACGGAGGCCGTGCCATTGCTGCCCCCGGCAACGGCTACATTGCCAACATTGTCGCTACCCTTTAACTGGGTCACTGGTTCAGCTTTGGCAGCGGCAGCAGCCACCGCCAACGATAGACTGTCAGCGGCTGTGGGCGCACCAGCGGCGGCAGCGGCTGCTCCAGCCTGTTGTGCTGCTGCCGCGGCCGCAGCAGCCGCTGCTGCTGGACCTGGTGCGGCTGCATAGCCAGCCGGTGCGCCGGGAAAGGGCGCAACGCCGGCCTGCACCATGTGCTGTAAGAAGAGTAGAAAAGAGAGAAATTATTTTTAGTACATGTGCCAAATGAGACTGTCAACAAAATAGACTTAAAAGGAAATATATAATTAATGTGATGAGGAATTGTAAATGCTCTTAAGGGTATGTGACATATAAAGGCGGATAAGTTCTAAGTACAGATAAACTAAACCTTTCCAGGGTTTGTTTAACGTGACATCGAATTTGCACTCGGATTTGTTTCGACAAATGGGCGGCTCTTTGGATAATATTTTCGCCGGTTCCAATACAGAGGAGAGGTCATGTCTCTAAAACCTCTACCGATCTCTGGGTCACTGCTCTCGTTTGATATTGACGCAACGACACGCCAAGCAAAAAGCTAAGCCACAGCCCGCTCGATACTCCCCGAAGCCCCACAGAACTGGTTCTTGTGGGGCTTCTGACCAGCCTAAGCCACAGGTTGATGCTTCGTGCCAAAAAACAGTCCCAATTGAAACTCCAAGCAGTTCAGAGTTGCTCATCCCTTTATGTTTCTCTGGTATATCCTGGGGACCAGCTAAACGTATCAACCCTCTACTGATATGCTTTGAGAAATTTTTGTTGTCCATGCTGTTTCAAGTCCAATGCTCAATAAACACTGGCCTCTTCCTAGGCTGGTCATTTGGTCCCCCTTTTAGTCGCCTTTTATGACAAGCAGGGGGAGCGGGCTGCGGCAGTATTCTCTTCCCTCCCCCAACGCAGGGAAAGTTCTACCTACAATCAGTTTTTGGCACATATTATTAATATTTCTAAGAAAAATCAAAAAATGAATTCTATTAATGATCGTTTGGTCAGCAAAGAACTTAACCCCATAATGCATAGCAGTGCTTAGTGGCGCCATCTATGTACGAGGAGCTGTCAGTTTCAGTCGACATATCATGACATTTGTTCCAGACCTAGATCTGGAGGTCGACTTCCCAGTATAAATTCAATGAGTATGGTAAGAGTACATAATTTAAAATCGTGTTTAAACCGAAAGGTTAATTCAGATCTGTTCTGACAGTCAGGCTGCTTTAAAAGCACTACAGTCAGTTAGGCTCACAACCAAAACAGCCATGGAGTGTTACTCTTAATCTGCTTACCCAAAGCCGGGTAAAAAAATCCGGGTCACCGAGATATCGTGGGCAAGGCAGATGAACTAGCTAGACTTGAGCCGGATAAGGCGATGATACCTATACCCCAGCATAGTGTACATTATTATTAAATAAAAGTATCATTAATGATGCAAACTATAGATGGGAGCGAAGTGGAACCTTATTAGTAGGAAAACTTGGCCGCAATGGAGCTTGAATAGGACCAAGCAACTTTTAAAACTCAGCAGACTAAAAATAAGATCTGCGATAGAGGCTCTTACTAGGCATTATCTTACTGGCAAGCATATTTTGACTACTGTAGAGGCTGTCAGGAGGTAGAGGAGGAGGAAACAGTGGAGCACCTCCTGTGTGGATGCATGGCACTATGCAGGAGGAGACTGGGTTCCGAAACTATTGGGAATATTACTGAATTCGCAGGAATCAGAATAGATGAGATTAATTCGTTTATTAAATCGACAGGTTGGTTCAAAGAGAATACAGGAGAGTAGAGGACTGACTCAAGTGGCATAACAACAGGCCTTTCATAGGCCTAAGTGTGTCGGAAGATAACCACTTCTACCTACCTACCTAAGGTACGATTTTTACTCAAACAACATTCATGTTCCAATTTAAAGAATTCCAATGAGTTTGGATTGATCTTTGTTTATTTCATTCACTTATTCAATTAGCTTTTCCAACAGCCTCTTTCCACTTCACTTCTTTTACTCTGTGTTTCAGTTTTATAAACTGCAATTACCAAATACACATTTAGGGAAACCCCAGCGAAAAATCTACACCAAAAACTTTTCCAAAATTGCTTTTAAAGTTTCTTTTACTTTTTCCTCCAATTCGCTGCAACAAAATTTTTCGCTTTAAAAAAAAGAGTTGCCACCACGCAAAGTCTAAAAATGGCTGTTAGCACTTTGTGGCGAAAAAAAGTAACCCAAACTAAGCTGCGCCTTAAAGCATGCTACACTTTTGTATTTCAAATGAATTTCTACTCTGCTGCCATTTGTTCCTTTTTTGTTTTTTGTGTCTGTAGCCAGCATTTTGGTGACACATTTGGTTGCAAGCCCCAAGCAAAAATAGTATACTCTATATATATATATATATATCCTTTTTTTTGCCTGCCATAAAAGTGCAAAATGAAATTCCAGATAGTTTATTTTGCAGGTAACCCGCATTTTGCCCATTAAGCTCTTAGCCAGATACATAGTTGGCACAAACACACACTTACTCCCGCTCTGTCTCCATCTCTCCACAGATACACACAACTGTACTTTGAAATTGTGCGCTTTAAATTGTCATTTCTATTTGTATAAATTTTTGCCATTATTTGGCTTTGTTTACTTACCCAAGCCAACTGAGAGCCAAGTCGGAGTCGAGAGAGAGCTGGAGCGAGTGCAAGTGCCCGCCACTGTCAACATTTATGAAATATGCAAAATTTGCAGCTTATTGTAGCTAAATATATACCCCACCCAACCCCAAGTGCCCCAGCTCTGAGCCACCCACTTTAGCAAGCTCTTTGTCAACAAACTTTTTGCAAGCACTGTGCTGCGCTGTGGCGCTTTCAAAAAATTGCAAAAAGGGATTATCATGTGAGTGGCATTTTAATATGTTTGGGCTATGCTTTTCGATGTAGTTGCAGTTGTTGGCTGTGCAACATGAAATGGCTATTAATTTTTGGCTTTAACAAAACGTCAAATTGCAGTGTAGAGCTTTATGCTAAAAAAAAAAAAATTACATTCAATTTATCACAGCCAGACAAGGCATGAAAAGTTGAAAATATCACACAAAAATGTTGCTAGTCTAAAGCAAAATTTAATTTAATTATTTTTGTTAGCCTTAGTACAATAAAATAAATGGCAAGGTTAAAGCAATGCAGAGACTATTCTAGTTTAATATTATAAAATCTCAGTGAATGCTGCCAACATAATATTTACAATAAAGGAAAAGAACAATTTTAAATGGTATTTGCAATTTATTGAGTTAAATGCTATGCGGGGGCTAAGGCACTCAACATTTTAGCCAGCCCAATAAATACCTTTTAAAACGCCTTTGTTATTTGGCCCACTTAGTAAATTTTGGCTATTTGTAATAATAAAGTTTTAGGCAAATATATTTGTTATTGATATAAGTTGGAATTTCTGTAACGCTTTGACTCGAATTTGGCATATTAAACGATTGCAGAAATAATTTGATTATTTTGTCTGACTGAAAAAGTTGTTATTTATTATCCAGACTGTCTTTTTGTATGGGATTTATGTAAAATTTAAATTCTATGTTAAGCCTATGTTAAATGCGTGTAGGGAAATTTATTAACATTAATATTTAAGTGCTGCAGCAGGCTAACATATGTTGTGTGTTATATCAATTAGCTTCTCATAGACTTTATGTTTAAGATCATTGTTACATTTATATATTCTGTTAAAGTTAACAGTTTTTGTAAATTACTGTTACTTTTCTGTTATATTAACATTTAACTGTTGCAGTAGGCTTACATATGTTGTGTGTAATATCAAGTAGCTTCTATCTGGCACTATTTTCGATGCCGACAAAGTAAGATGGGCAATTGGCTCCTTTGAACCATTCAAGGCACCTGGTGGGGACAGAATTTTTCCAGCACTTCTCCAGAAATGTCTGGACTTCATTCTAAACCCACACTCATACAGACCAATCAGTCTAACCTCATTCCTTCTGAAAACAGTAGGGAGACTTCTCGATCTGCACATCCGAAACAAACTGCATGCCGCAAACCCGCTGCTTCCAATGCAGTTTGCATATTCCAAAGGGAAGTCAACAGAGTTTGCCTTACACCACCTAAACAGAAAGATTGAAAATGCTTTCGACTCCAAGAACATAGCTTTGTGCGCATTCCTGGATGTCGATGGAGCTTTCGACAACACTGACTTTGGTTCTATCTCTAGAGCGTTGGCCCGTAAGAACATAGAACCAAATGTGACCGCATGGATTGAATCCATGCTCCGACAGAATGACATAACTTCATCTCTAGACGATACAACAGTCAGCATAAGAGCTGTAAAGGGTTGTCCACAAGGAGGTGTGTTATCTCCCTTGCTATGGTCTCTCGTAATCGATAAACTTATAATTAAGCTGACAAGGCTTGGTTATAAGGTCATTGGGTACGCAGACGACCTGGCCGTCATAGTGACGGGTAAAAACGAGAGCACAAAAACTGGTCCAAGTGGTTTTTCACGCCTGATTTAACGTGAAGGTTCCAGCCAAAAAATTTTGCAGAGACCGGAACAAGTGCTAAGTCTGATGAATATGGTAGTTGTGGTAGCACATCCAATTCAAGCCGAAAAAGCTTTTGACGAGTCATAAAACTTGTAATAGGTCTCGCATTATCCTGGTGGAACACTACACCTTTTCTATTGATCAATTCTGGCCATTTCTGTTTGAGCGCTTCACTCAATTTGTCCAGTTGATCCCAATACACTGCAGAATTAGTCGTGGTATTGTCGGACAAAAGCTCAAAATTAACGTTCCGTTTGAAATTCTGCCAAACAGACAACATAACAACATTTGAAGTGGTTTGAGCTGGATCATCCTTTTTAGACCATGATCTCTAGCGATTTACATTCTTATAAATAATCCAAATTTAATCTTTCAGCAATCTTTCGAGTTGTAATTCGACGATTTGCATCGACCAACGACTTTATTTTATCCACATCGGCTTCAAGAGGCCTTCCAGGACGATGTGCATCCTCAAGATTGATTGAAATTGACGGAACGAAAATTTGCAAGCCAATTTTTGCATTGGCGTTCGGTCCACACATCTTCTCCGTACACATTTCGCCTTTCATGAGCTGTTGAAAATTTTGTTTTCGATCTTATATCTTCGATAGAGCACCAAACAAAAACAATTCCGATGATTTAACAAAAAAGCTTTACTATAACAGCTGTTCAAATATTTAAAGGTAAAGCGGTTAAGTGTGAAGTTGGCTGCGAAAAATTTGAATAAGATCAGCTGTTGTCATCAAATGAAATAACTTAGTGAATGACCCGCCATTTAGCTTTAACAAAGGCATGGCGCCATCTAGCGGCCACACGAAGACGACAATAAGTAATTTCTGTATTTTTTTTTTTTTTAATTTTAAAATGCAACTTGCAACCATTTACATATTTGACATTTTTTTTTTCCACGTTTGGGATTAATTTTCAACATTTAATTACATTATATTTACACTCACATTTTTTACAAATTATCGTACATTCATCTTCAAAAATTCTAAGCACAGCAACGGAAATCTTTTCTCATTAATTTGCAGCAAACTATTTGCAGCCAGTGTGCCGAGTGCCACAAACTCTTGACTTTCCGGCACTAGCCAATATTTCTAGAGCACTCTAGACGCCCCTCCTGCGTCCAACTGCTACCCTCACCTAAAATTGGTCAACTTAGTGTGCCCAACGACTTGTGCTTTGAAAAATTAGCTTGTTAATTAAATGCAAGCCATATGACATGTTCTTTGCTTATTTATTTATTTATATATATTATGAGTGTTGCGCCACTCGAGTGCAGGCTACATATAAAAATATTACGTATACGTCTTGTGTACCGTGATGTAATCGCAGTGCAAATTGCTTACGTATATACTTATATATTGTAAAGTACATAAGTGCGTTTGTATGATATATTGCAGGCAAAACTAAATAGAAAAATTGTCATGTTAAATTCATATAAAATTCTTGTGAATTCATTTTGATGTGCCAATGAAAATGTTTTTCAAAAAAATGTCTAGGCTAAGAACTAGGGCGGGTAAGAAGGGAGGAGCTGCATACGACCCAGACGCCGGCTAAGGCGCAACAAATTATGCACATGTTTGAGAACATACATATATATACATACTTATACATATATCTATATATATATATAACATGTAAAATTGTGCACTCTACGCTGAACATGTTGAAATATGTCGTTGTCGTCGTCATCTGCTGCTTCTTCCGCATCTTATATTAGTTTGAGTTTATTTACATACTTTTATATGTATCTATCGCTGGCCCCAGTCAAGTTTTTATATTGTATTAAATTTTTATTTTTATAAATTTCTTTTTTATTTTAATTAAGCAGGCAGCCACTTAGACAAACAAATTTACATAGAGACGCTGCTGACAATTAATGTGGTCCATTGATTAACTCAGACTGAGAGCGGCGGCGCTACTTTTATAATTGAACTGCAAATGCAAATAATTTTTTATTTTTTATACATACATAAAAGCAGTTTTTATTTAATTGCTTGGAAAGAATAAACTTAACAAAAGTCAGCGCAAATAAAAAACACGAGAGCGGTTTAAAAAGTCACAAAATCTAACAAATTATTTAACTAGTAGCATTAAACAAGTAACAATAACTTCTTCTTCTTCTTATGTGGCCATAACAACCCGATTACCGGATTGCGGCCTGCCTTAAAACATCTCTCCAGGCGCCTCTGCATTGCGCGCGCCTTCTCCAGTTGGTCAAACCGAGCGAAGACAGAGCCCCTTCCACTTGGTCTTTCCAACGCAAACACGGTCGTCCTCTCCGCCGACGGCCGCTGACTACCGTATCGAACACACGTCTAGCTGGAGCAACCTCGTCCATCCTAAGGACATGTCCGAGCCAGCGAAGCCGCTGGATGTTGATACGCTGAGCAACGTCCACGTCGTTAAAGAGCTCATACAGCTCCTGGTTGGTGCGGATGCGGTGGTCATCGCCAACTCGAATAGGACCAGAGATCTTGCGCAGTACTTTACTCTCGAAAACTCCCAAGGCAGCTGCATCAGTTAGCGACACGGTCCAGGCTTCCGCGCCGTAAAGAAGCACTGGAAGGATGAGTGCCTTGTAGAGTGTTAGTTTTGTCGCGCGAGAGAGGTCTCTACTATTCGATTGCCTATTGAGACCGAAATAGCACCTGTTGGCAAGAGTGATTCTGCGCTTGATCTCCAGGCTGACATCGTTGTCGGTGGTAACGGCGGTGCCAAGGTAGATAAATTCCTTGACGACATCGAAAGTATAGCTGTCGGCCGTAATCTGGGACCCAAGCCGCCGCACGTCAAACTTGTCGACACCATATACTTCGTTTTGCCCTCATTTACCGCCAGACCCATTTTCGCAGACTCCCGTTCGATAGCACCGAAGGCCGAAGTGCCAGTGCGATGAACGCCGGCCTTCCGCAGAACGCTCTCCATGACGAAATTGAAGAGGTCGCATGATAAGGGGTCGCCTTGTCTGAAACCTCGCACGGTATCAAAAGGCTCAGAGAGGTCCCTTCCTACCTTGACGGAGCTGCAGGAATTACTCAACGTCATTCTGCAAAGCCTTATTAGCTTCGCAGGGATACCGAGCTCAGACATTGCGGCATATAAGTAACAATAACATTCAGTTTAAATTGTAATAGAATACGCAATCTGTTAGAAGCTAATTGTTACTAAACACAAACTAGTTAAGCCTTATGCAACACTAATATGTTAATGTTAAAAGATCCCTCCCACGAGATGTTAACTAGGCTTAACATAAAATGTACACTTAAACTCTGTTAAAAGTTAAATGATATTGCACACAAGCTCTGTAAACTTTCTCCAACGCTGAAATGTTAATGTTAACCCCACACAGCTTACATCAACTTAGCTGGCAACCCTCGTTAAATCCCAAATTGTTTGTTGTTATTTGCATGGCAAATAATTTTTGGCAGAGTACAAAACGCGCCACTGCCCCTACATATGAATTTGCATTTTGAACAATTGGCCGACGGCAGCAGCTGGTTGGGCAAAATTTTATTGACTTGCCAACCCTGGCTGGCAGCAAATAACGGGGCAGTCTGACAGACGCCATTTTGTGCATACGGTATTTACATTGGCCAACTGTTTGTATTGTTATTGGAATATTTTCAACAAAACACTTTACGAATTTGTGCAGTGCTTTGACAAAAATTCGAACAAAAAAAGTGATTTTAAAACAAACTCAGCTGCATTTTGAAGAGCCATTGGCCGTGTACAAATTTACTTTTCCCATTCAATGGCAGGCAAATTTTCAATAAAAAGCGCAATCCTCATTTAAGCGCTAAATTAATATGAGTAGAGAGATATATAGAAAGAGACAGCAGGGGGCAGGGGGCAGGCTGGCGCTAGCCTCTGCTACAAAATATATACTAAATGCAGCAAAAGTTATTTGAGGCATGTAAGTATACTAGATATATATGCAACACATTCCTTAAAATCTAAAATAAATAAGTTTGCATTGAAAATAAACTAGTACATAAATATTAAGGGGTCGAAATAAGTGAAGCTGAACGTTTTAAATAGTTCTGGTCGATTTTGACGATTTCGGATGGTTTATCGATAGCTTTATATTTCAAAATGAAATTTCTATGCAATTTAAAGACGAAATTGAAAAAAATCTTGTCTTTTTTTTAACCCAGATATGCCCATTCGTGAGTGTATCGGTAAACAAAAATGAATTTTCCTGCATATTATTTCAAAAATTCGGTAAAATTAAACATTTCTATATTTTAAAACAAAATTTGAAAATATTTATTTCTCAATAATGGAAATAAGACTAAATTGAATTTGCATTAAATAAAATGTATATTTTGTAAGCTTGTCTTTCAAAGATTATTTTCTATTTTTTTAAATATAAAAATTTAGAATTATCGGGAGTTATTGTGTCTGTTTTTCAACAGATTATATTTAAAAAATAGAAAATAATCTTTGAAAGACAGAACAAATATCTAAAAAAAATATTTTCTGCATACTGTCCGCATTTCTTAATCCAAAAAAAATTTAATTTGGGAGTGTGACTCAAAAAGGGCGTGTATGATGGATCATAAACGAGGTGTCCTAAAAGAGGACATTTAATAAAAATTTAGTAAATAACTATCAACTTAGTAATATACATTTATTTTTTAATTTAATATTTTAACATTTTTTTTGTACTATTTGAGTAGTTTCAGAGGCAAACAGTGCTGCCCATATCTGAGGCAGTTTTCTATGTTAATGGCGCAACTAACAATAGATGGCGCCAGCAGAAACAAACATTTGGCTATCAAGTGCATGGATTAAAATTGTAACCTTATTAATTTCTTTATATTTAATTGTATAAATAAAATGATGCATCAAAGTATGTTGACTTTGGGCGCTGCCGCCTGAAAGTGACAGCGATGAGTAAATGACTTTTGCCGATGGCAACAACACGAGTTTATCGCACTGTCACCTATCGACATTACACATTCAGTGTTGCCATAAAGAAAAAGTGAATAAATAAATCAGATATTTGGTCAAATATAAAAATATAAAATAATAAAAAGCCAACAAAAACATTACTTGTTGATTTCGCCATTTTTTATTAATTATTTTGAAAAATTGCTTAAAATAAAAAATAGGCCAGTAGAAGTCAGCTTAAGAAAAAACGGAGTATATAACGTATGTGGACTCAAGTAATAAGCAGCGATGACTGTGAATATTTTTTAAAGAGACGTACGATTTTTGAATTAAATTAAAATATATAAATAAAGCTTTACGGTAACATTTTCAAAAAATGTTCAATTGTTCTCGTATGTTTCAACAAATAGTTTGGGTTGTTGGAGCTCTAATCGATATTTACCAAAAAGCAGAGCAAAATGTGTCATTCTGCTTTCTTAATAAGTTGCATGATTGCTTAGTTTTTAGCGCTTATATCAGCGCCATCTACATATGTATAAATTCCTTAACAAACGGGCAGCACTGCCGCAGAGTAAAAAAAAAGGAAAGTTCCTTGAGATAAGAGTCAATTTGATGCATATTTTACTATGCGACATTGTTTCTGCTATCAAAGTTAGTTTCTGCCAATTAATGCTTTCATTTTTAAAGCTCGAAAAGAAAAGCTGATGTTTTTGATGGCGCCATCTACATTTTAATTTCTTTATAAAATGGGCAGCACTGCAGCTGGGTACCAAAGAGTAAAATTCTTGCGCTAAGAATTTGAATAGTTTCATTTTTTATATAAAGTTTGATGCGTTTTTATTTTGCAGCCAACTAGACTTTGAATGAAAAAATTGACGGAAATACGAATTAGTTTATTTTATTTGGAACTACGCCTACTTTTCTATTTATTATTAGGAATCCGCGCAATATATTTTCAATGAATGACATTTTCGTCTCCCTAGTTCAAACTTTACAAAAATTAGACTTTTTACGCAAAATTACTTCTATAAAATGTTCACAAATCGCAGCACTTGGCCTGCTTCATTTATTCTCACCCATTATATTGAAAATAATTTTAAAAATGACGTGCCGAGTTCAAAAATTTGTTCAGCTTTTTGCTTTGCCAATTTTGCTGGCTGCCACTGCCACATTCCATGATGAACCTGACACAGTGAAAATCGCTTTTTGACCAATTGCCTAATGCTGACGCAATTCATGAGACGTGTGCGCCCAATTTTGGTCAAAACCAGGCAAAAAAAAAAAACAGAAAAAAAATATATTTAGGGGCGTTTGAGACGCAGCGCAGTTGACGCTCGTTAACCAACTTGCTCCACGCGGCGCATGTCAATTAATACAACAACAACAACAACTACAACAACATCTACAAAATACATCTAAAAACTTGGAGCGCAAAAAAATAAACCCCTCGTACACGCCGCAATTGAATTTGAAATTTGCTTAACACGCGCACCAAACAAATGCGGCGCTGATTGTTTGATTTGATTACTCAATGGATTTAACAATAACAAATAAAAAAATAAGAAATAAAACTAGACAACCCACTAACTGGAAGCTAACAACAACAACAAACCGGCACATAGTATATATATACTTGTTGTATATTATGTATTTATTTTATGTGGGTCGCTTGCAACTAACTAATATGTTACAAAGTATGCAATGCACGCACCTTGCGTTCGGAGCATAAACAAACTTGGCCAGAAGGCAAAGAAAATATGTATTAAATTGCATTTATGTTTAAACAAATTTGAAAATTCATCTCTTTTAATATTTTAAAGATAGATGTATTTTTAGAAAGCCTTTTGAGTTAGAATATATGAATCGTGTATGGAGCATTCCAATTATGCATGGTAGTGCTCGGTATGGTATTCACGCTTGCTGTTGCAAAGTTGCACAAAAAGTCAACTACAGCGGGAACACAATTTTTGCTAGTTTGTCAGATGAGTTTGTGTTACTTTTCTCATAATTTTGTTTTGACGTTGGTTCAGCCATTTATTAGTAACAATTAATATAGTAGTTATTTAATTAATTGAGGTTTGTTTTATTAGTTGTGTTTAATAAGCTAAATTATGGAAATTCATTGTGACGTAATTTCATTCTTTTTTAAATGGAGCATTTTAATTATGCAAAGGAGTACTTGTTAGGTATTCACGCTTGCTGTTGCAAAGTTGCACAAAAAGTCAACTACAGCGTGAACGCACTTTTTGCTAGTTTGTTGGTTGAGTGTGATCTTCTTCTTGGCTGGTTTTGTTTTGCTTAGCCCTTTAATGTTTGATTCATTACGTTAAATTAATTTAAATTATAAATAGAATAGTGTCCAGTGCTTAAAATGTCCCAAAATACTGCAGTGTTGAAAACAACAATTTCTCACCAGTTAAAAAAATGAATAGAATTTGACACAAAGTTAACTGTATTTTTTGACCGGCTCTGTACATTTTCTTGTTGCAAATGTTGTCAACTTTTCAACCAATGAACTGCAGCATGCGTGAATACCCCCTTAGTAAATTTTTCGAAAGTTTTTTATCCAAGCTGGACGACCTGCATTGTCTTTCAGGCAGATGTCATTGAAATCCAGGAGGCTTTGACAACAATTAGAAAACAGATGGCTATTAAGTCCCTAGCTTCGATGACTTCGTGCATAAAGTCATTTAATAACTGCCGCTTGTCTCTGAAGTAGATGTTTGAGCAGTTTTCAATTCAACTAATATGGGTCCCAGAGCATAGGGACATCGAGGGCAACGGTATTGCAGATGCATCCTCCTTCAGAGCAATTAGGGCCTGGGTATACCCATGGCCAGCTGCAAACTGAGAATACGAAATCACTTCGCTCTTTGTGCTAGCCAAACGTGGAATCGGATATAAATTCCAGGTTCTCGCGCCAAACCTGGCCGACATACTGCAGTAAAACAACTAAGGAGTTTTGCTGTTTGAATAGACCCCGGTGCTCAGCAGTCATCCGTACTATCATAGGACGCTGGCTGGTGGGGATTCATGCACCCAAGCTGAAGGCTCCCGCTGAATGATTTGGTTTCCTAAGGTCACACTTTCTTGAAATTTAAATAAATCTCTTGTCACTTAATTTAATTAAAATTCAGGATTATTTTTGCTTTTAGTAAAAAATATATTTTAACGCATAAAACGTATTTTTGGGTAAAAAAACAACCTAATCCTACTTTCGACTTTTAAATAAATATCACTTTAAATCAAAATAAAAACCCATCATTCAAAATAAATCCCCCTTTAGTTTGTTGCTTTCAATCTTGCAACTTTTCAACCATTTGTCAGTGAAAGCTTTACAACTCGCATTCAATTTCTGTCCAAATCCACTCAATTTAGATACAGATATAATTTATAGAGTACTCCTCTACAGCAGCTGTCAGCTGTTGTGTGCTAAAAATCACAATTGACTTTGACTACTGAAAGTTGCCACAGTGGCAGCAAAAAGTCTACAACCAAAAAGCTGCATTAAAGGTGCGCCGAAGGTCAGACAACTGTCACAAACTTGCCAAAGTTGGCTAAAATGGCCTAAAAAAAAAAGTAAATGCGCCAACAAGCCAAATGCAATGTGCTGCATATAACCAACCATGTTTAAGTAAGTGCAATCGTGAGCTTAACTGCTGGCACGCTTAACCCTGGTGTGCGTGTTGGCCACCACACCACCCAACCCCCTATCCGCACCACCCATGGAGGCCAAGTCAGTTGAGCTGCCAGTTGCAGGCAAATCAATTTACATGCTCAGCAATTTGCGCGCCTGTTTTGTGCAGTTGCCAAGGATATTAGAATATGATATTTGAATTAGAGCCATGGCTTACAACAAGCCAGCAGGGGGCAGAAGGGTATGGAGCAGCAACAGCAGTGGCAACTTGTAAGCAGCCAGAGCAATGCCAACGCCCACATGCCACCCAACCAGAGAAGCTGCTGTCAGTTTGTGTTGAATTTCAGTTGGGTTTTTGCACAGGAAATTATAGCGAAAGCGTGTTGAAGTGTAAAAGGATGTGTCTAACTAGGACTCTGCCAGGTGTGCGCCAGTTGAGAAGAGCCTGCGAATTGTGCCACAGTTGGACGAAAGATAGAAACGGAGCAAGTAGAGAGAGAGCGAAAGGCAGCCATCTTGGCAACATGACATGTTGTATGACTAACAGAAATGGCTGCTGCTGCTGTTGCTGAATTTGTAGCAGCAGCAGCAACTAACAAGCATCAAGTATACGACATGTGTGTGTCAGTTATGCATATAACTAGGATCGTGTGTGCCTCTGTGTGTGTGTGTGTGTGCAAATCAACAAAAACGGAAATTTATTTCAAAATACAAATACGTTGTGCACGGTACATCCTTTTAGTAATAAGATAGACAACACGGCTAAAACGAAAACCTAAAGTGAAAACCCATCAAGTCTTTCAGCAAATTAATGAACTTGTTCCAGCAGGAGCCAGCAAAAGCAACAGGAGCTACAGCATACATGGCGTATGTGTAATGCACTAAATGTAGCAGCTTACTTGTAATTAGATTTGAGCTTAGCCTAAGTCTTGGCAAAATTTCAGCTACTACTAACAGCATTAATATTAGCAGCTACACGGGGCGAAAAAAACAGGGTTAAGGGAAATTAAGTTTAGAGTTAGTCGAAAATTTAAATAATTTGTACTATATGAAAAAATGGGATTATAGATTATGTTGCAATTATATAAAATGTAAGCTTACATATGATCTGCATTAGCATAACATAATGTTAGAATGCAACACAACACAGATGAGAGCTACCGCTGTTAATATTTCTTCCACACTGCTGTTAAAACTGTGCTATTATTCCTAACTGATAGTACTGTAGATAGGTGGCAAACCAAATTTAATATGGTGCATGTCCACCATTAAAAATGTTCATGTACTGCTTAATACATAATTTCCCTTGTAATACGAATGAATAGTAGTGGACAATTTCCCTCGAAAGGTGCAAAGCTTTGCTAACAATGAGCAAGGGCAATTATATTAAATATAAGCTACACATGATCTGCATTAACATAATGTTAGAATGCAGCACAATAGAGTTGAGAGCCGCCGCAGTTAATTACTCTCTCACTCTGCTGTTAAAACTGTGCTATTATTTCTAACAGATACATATTTTTAATTCCTTTTTTTTTCAATCACCGCAAACCGAATATAATAAGGTGCATGTCCAGCATAAAAAATGTTCCTGTCTTGCTTCATACATAATTTTCCTTGTAATAGGAGTGCATCGTAGTGGACAATTTCCTTCGAAAGGTGTTTAGCTATGCTAACAATGAGCAAGGGAAATTATATTCAATGTAAGCTACATATGATCTGCATTAGCATAATGTTAGAACACAACACAACAGAGTTGAGAGCTACCGCTATTAATTACTGTCTTACTCTGCTGTAAAGGTATTGCCAACTGTTATATGCAGTTTTACAGAATGTGTATACTTAAGCTGTGCTATTATTTCTAACAGATTATAATACAAAAAAAGCTTAATCAATTTATAACAGTTTTAATGAATTGAGTTGCAGGGATTTTTATTCTTAATTTGAAAACTTTCTTTAAAAACAAGTTCCTTCATAATATATTTTATATTTTTGTATTAATTCCCAGCATAGTTGCCTTTTTCAAAGTATTTACTATTAACCTTCCATCTCTTATCATATCTTTACCTAATATTTAAGCCTCAGCGATTTTGTCATATTTTATTTATTTCTTTTTGACTACATTGATTGCTTTGTCGTTGACTTATTTTTCCCAGTGTACTTTACTGCTTGGATGATTCTTGCTGCACACCTGGCTAAGCCCTAGGCCGCAACTTTAAAGCTTAGTCACCAAAAAAAAAGATATAGTAAAAACAAAATAAGAGAAAATAAAAATAATGAAAACCGGTTTTTGTTGAAGGTTCTAGCAACGACTTTGCCACTAGGCCGTTCTGTGGCGCATCTGCAAAACTTTTTATGCCGGACGCAAAAATTCTGTCGACGTCGCTGCAGCAGCGCTGCCTCGACCAACATTTAAATGCGGTTACTGTGTGTAACATTTTCGTTGTTGTTGTTTTGTTGTTGCAGTGGCCACTTGGCCTCTTCTTCTTCCTCTTCTTCTTCCTCTTCTTCTTCTTGCACTTTTTCAAGTGCTTACAGCGGCATCTTAACTTGGTTAGCAGGTTTGCCAGGCATAAAGAGCATTTCTGATGTTTAAATTTTTGACTAAAGTTTTCAAAGCTTCTGTATAAATATTAAATAGATATAAAATATTCGGTTTCAGGAATAGGAAGGAGGCTATAAGACAAAGTGAGAGATTATTTATTTTCGCTGGCGGAATTTTAAAAGGCTCCAATAAAAATTGCAAGCTTCAGTTAGATTTTTATCGCAGAAAACGATTTTTTGGAATAAAATTCAGCAGAAACGATTATAATAAACCTAAACACAAAGATAACAAATAGTAAGATAATAATACAATAATAGAAAAGATAAAGGACTTAACAAAATTTGACTTTACCAAAACTTTTTATTTCACAACTTTTCATGATTTTTTTTGAGGAAAAAATTTAATTTTTATAGAGTTTTTTTTAAAATACTTTTGAGAACCTTTTGGTCTATAGATTTAGAGAAAACTTTTTTTTCATGTTTCAAATAATTTTTGGGGTTGAGAAATCAAATTTTCCCATTTATTTTCAATTTTAAGTGCCGCCAAATGGCGCTTTTGATTTTATGCGTTTTTAACATGCCAGCGCCTATCGATTATCGAAAATTAAAGATCGATCCCAGCTATAAGCTGGAGGTATCTCCATAAATTAGTCATAACCGTCTACAGGCGCCATTTGAATTTTAATTACTTTGGAAAAATTAGCTTTCGTTTCTCAAAATATGATAATATTGTCACCTTTTTGGTAATAATAAAGTTTTTTCGAAAAAAAAATATAGAAAAATTACCTTAAAAATGTTCCACACAGCTGTTACCACTAAAAATGAATTTCTTACAGCCCTTTATTTCTACTAGAAATTTATTTTTTTTCGAAATCAAATGGTTTATGTGCTACAAATATGCGTAAGAAGTTAGAAATTCTTAGAAGTTCTAGATTCTGTCCAAAATATATGAACTGAAGGCATTTTTTTTTGGCATGGTCATTTTTACTACATTGTGAGAATGTCAAATTGCGATCAACTATAGGGTGGTCTATCTGTTGGTGTGGTTATTCAAAGATTGATGCTCTGTGATTACCAAATCGTTTATATGCTACAAATATAAGTAATTTTTATTTATTTTTTTATAAACAGTTCCTTCCTAAAGATAAGTATAAAATTAGAAATGCTTCGAAATTCTAGATTCTGGCCGATAAAATTTTTAAAATAAATTTGAAAAGGGTTAAAAAAATACATTTTTGCCGTACCCATTTTTATTACATTATAAGAATTGCAAATTGCAACTATAGGGTGGTCCATCTGTTGGTGTGGTTGTCCAAGCATGCTTCTTGAGCAGATATATTAGAAAAGGCTACAGGATTTTGTTTAGATTTCCTTTTTATTGTCTAAACAGATCAGTGAAATAATCAAGAATGTGCCAGAAATCTCTTTTAAACTAATTTAAGCCTTAAATTTTTTTTTGGATATTCTGAAATCCAGGGCAATGAAGACGGAAGACACAGTTAGAGCTCAGGAATTTTTTTTTGCTATATAATTTATAATTTTTCAAGAGATGACTAATATGATCTTCAACGAGATAACAAAATTTTTAAACTAATTTAAGCCTTAAATCTTTTTTTTTATATTCATAAATCCAAGGAAATTCGTGAAGGCATTCCAAGTCTTCGGAATTCAAGTTTTTGCATATAATTTCGATTTTTTCATGACAATTTCAAATGACTGAAATGATCTTGAACGAGATTTATTAAATAGAAACATTTTGCAACTAATTTAAGCCTTAAATCATTTTTTTTTTTGGTATTCCGAAATCCAAGAAAATTCCTAAAGCCACAGTTGGAGCTCAGGAATTCAAGTTTTGGTATATAATTTAGATTTCTTCAAGAGATAGCTCAAAATTTTAAATACCATTAAAATTACGCATACGCCTTGTAGAGTTCTAGTTACAAACATTTATTATTTAGTACTAATATCAACTTTGATTAAAACTTCCTCAACTTTTTTAGATCTCTGACCAGAGTATATAAACTTTGTGGCCGACAATGCTTTTGCCTTTGCTTTTCCTTTTCCTTTCTCTTTTCACTTTTATTTATTTATATTTTAGAAAACTTTTTGTGTCACTGGGTTCTGTTTATAACTTTTTATATACTATATAATGTACATACACACACATATATAGAATATATATACATGCAGCATTTTCTCTTCTACTCTTGACACAAAACCACCCAACCCACACAGATGCACACACACATACCATCACATAGTCATGATAATGATGAAGCAAATGACAATGGCTGCTGTTGCCTCCGTCTGACATTTAAATGGAATTTATGCAGCTACCTTTAGCATGAGCTTGCAGCTTGCAACTGGGACCATCCTCTCTTGCCACTAACTCATGCCACACTCCACGCCTCTCAGCACCAGCAGCACCCAACAGAATTCATCAGACCTTTGGCCATTATTTCTGGCTGTCATCAATTGCCATCGCCATCTTGGCCATTGTAACTGCAGTTGAGCATCATGGTTTTGGCCAAATGAAGCGCGCCTAGAAATGCCGCGGGGGCGGAAAACTTCCAGCCAACATTAATGCCAATAAGAAAACGTGAGAATGTCGTCGTCTTGATCGTCGTCATCGTTAAGTTGGCCACCTTGTGAGTGCAATTTGAAGATGCACTTTAAGAGTTTTTATCGCGAACAGTTTTTGTTGTTTGTCGACGACAACTTGGCTGAATGGAGTCAAATGTTTGAAAAGTTGAAGTAAGCCGAAGAGGGGGATACACTGCAGCTAAACTTTTAAGAACTAGTAATTAATTGGGATGAATTTTGTATCGAAATTTAGGCGTCATCCTAAAATATCACCGTTTGCTACTTTATTAGGCTCACAAGAGTCAACAGTTAAGAATTTGTTTAATAATTAATGAATTAGGTTAAAAATTTGTACTGTTTGTTTCCTACAAGAGGTAAAAATTCAATCCATTCAAAGCAATAAACTTTTTTTTCAAGTTGGTATCGATTCTTAGCAGCAAGGTGACTTGACAATTCTCTAGCGGCTTGTCTCTTGCGACATGCCTCTGGAGACTTGTCTCTGGCGACATGTCTTTAGCGACTTTTCTCTAGCGACTTTCTCCAGCTCCTAGATTTTCTAAGCCTCAGTAGTTCCTGCTAAAGGACATGGCTTGGTTAGAATTCCCACGCTTTCCTCTCTGCCTTATCTCTGGCGAAATGTCTCTAGCGTCTTGTCTCAAGCGATTAGTCTCTAGTGACTTGTCTCTAGCGAATCGTCTCCAGCGACTTGTCACTAGTGACTTGTCTCTAGCGACTTGTCTCCAGCTCGTTTATTTCTTACGGTCTAGCTAGTCATGCCAAAGGACCTATCTTCTTTAGGACTCCCACGCTTCCCCTTCCGAATGTTGCATACACAACTGCAGCATACCCTGCATCCAATTGTTACAGAGTATAAAACATAAAATACGTGAAAACGTAACGAAACGTGAGTGGAAAATTAAATAATTGGTAGGAAAAGCAGCCAACCAGCTAAAAGTATGCGAAAATTGGCAAAAAAGCAGTGAAAGATTGAGCGCAGAGCTGCATTGTGATTATTCACTGACTTTGCAAATGAAATCGAAATTGGCTTAAAAGTTCATTTATTGATTGGCCAGAAGTTTTTCGTCGTTTTCGTACTTCAATTGAGGGTCGTTAAAAGACCTTCTCTGCTGGCTGGCTTATAAAGTATCTGCACTTAGTTTTATTTGTTGTGCAATAAATTTCAATAAAATATTAAAGCAACAACAACAATAAAGAGAACAAATACAACAACAACAAAATTTATTCCCTTTTACATTATCTTGTCAATAAACAAAGCAAATGGCACGTAGAAGAATTTAAAAAATCACAATACAAACAAATATTTCAAATAAAAAAAATAAATACGAAAATTTTTTATTTAGGAACAAATGTTTAGCTATGCAAATGGCGTACGCAAAGAGTGAGAGGAATAAAATAAATGACAATAAAGCAGCAGGCAAAGACAGACAGCAGACAAAGAGACAGCCAAAGTGACTGAAATATGGAAGAGCTTAAAAATGCGTTGACAAACAAAAATAAATCATCAGAATCGGAAAAAAAAATTAAAATAAATATATGCCATAATAAAATGTTTTGTAAATAAGCAAATATTGTACACTATATTGTATTTTGGGAAACCTGAGATATTTTATTAGGTCAAGGCCTTAGGTTTTTTTTTCTAACGCAACAAGATACTCTTTGAGAAAATTAGAAAAATGGTACAAGTTATATAGGGTGGGTCTGCTGTATGCTTATTCGTTAATCCAGGCCTAAGGCAAATGGACCAAATATTCAACGAAACTAGATATTGTTTGAGATAAGAAAATTCGAAAAATGGTACAAGCTATACAGGGTGGACCATCTGTAGGTTTGGCTGTTAATTTCTGTATATGCAACTAAAATTAACAAAAATTTACCATAAACGCTTGAAATTATTGATAGGATATGAAAAAAACTTCATTCCAATACCTGCTATGCGACTGCCTGGCGTTATTTTGAAGACGAACCCAGTTTCTGGGAAATCGTTTCTTAGATGATCTGGGTAGTCTAGCCTATGTGGCCATTGCGCATCAGGCTGCTTTCGTCGAATCCTCAAAATAGTTCTGCAACATGAAAGACTTAGGCGATTAGGGATGTTCTATAGTTTTTGATCATTCTTCACTATCCCTCTCTTTCTTCAATTCCTTTCCGCCCTTCTTTTAACTAGGCAACACAATTGACCTCATGGTATCTGGGTCATCTCAGTCACTCTCTAAGCTGTCTATTCAACCCAACTTTACCTTATTCTTAAGATTGTTGTTTTTAAAACTATTCAATATATTACTTTTATTATAACAGATGATATGTTTGTTTACATAGAACGATTATACTTTTTCCTAGTCAAAATATCAAGCTTTAGCTTTCAACACTTTTGGTACGATTCGAAGCATTCTCTTGACAAGTTTTTCAAGAACTGTTGGATCCAGCTACTCCCATGTCTTCTTTAATGCAATCCAGAGAGTTTGTTTTGAAGACAGATTATCAACTTCATCCCAAAAAAGTTCGATTGGACTTAGATCAGGGGATTGGGCCGGCCACTTTAATTTTTTTGTTCATTTTGCAGATAGGTCTTCAAGAGTTTGAGTGAGTCTTTTGAATCGTTGTTTGGCTGCATTACGTATCCTGGCAGATACGTTTTTTCGATCAATTTTAAAACCCGCTTGAAGCTCTTTTCGAGTTCGCTAATCAATTCCGTATAATTTCCCTAGTGGCCGGAAACTTTGGCCCGGTGGTGTAAGTTTGAAATTCTCAAATTAACAAATAAAAATCATAAATCAAGCAAAGCATTCCTAAACTGACAGCAAAAAAAAATCACTTTTTAAATATAACGAGAATTTTATATATAAGATACTCACGATTTTATGACTAAAAATCTTGAAATCAGATCATTTTTTTGTCAGTGTATTATTATATATGAACATCGAAAATCGTAATATAAGTTAAAGCTAAATTTCTGACCTACTCTTCTTAAAGTTAAATTATCAACTTTTTTTTACCTCTCTTAGTTTTTTATTCCTCATTTCTCTTATCCTTTCTTTTCTAATGCAAATTACTAAATTTTTGTTTACCTCGCTGTTTTTTTTTTATTCTTCATTTCTCTTATCCCTTTTTTTGGGCGCAAGTGTCGATTACTGCTCTGAAGCACATCTCTAACTCACGAGCCGCGCATTTTCTCATCTCTATCGTAGCGGCTTTCTTTATTCCTTTGTTTACTGACTCACGTTCCTTATTTTAAAGCGCAAAATAATTTAAGCACAATAATTTTATCCAGTTCCATTTTAACCAAGCATTCTTTTTAAAAAAAATCAGTATTATATAAAAAATATATAATATTGGAATAAAAAACAATTTTGGTCATTTTTTTTTGTCCGTTTTTGTTATTCTAAATTTCATCCACCAGATTCACAAAAAAAAATGCACCAACCGTCCAAAAACTTTGTGAAATCATTGCAGATTAGTAACGTGCGATATGTCTTTGGTATGGGAAAAAAACTTGGCGACATAAAAGAGCTGCTCGTGAGTCTGAAGGGAAAGCAGCCAAATAATGCTCCAAATCCGATAAATATCAATAAAGGAAAACAAACTAGTTATCTAGATAATGCCAAGATCCGCAGTAGTATGAAATATGCGTACGGCTTCAGGAAGTGTAAAGATCCAGACTTTCTTGACAAAGATATGAAGACAGTACGAAAAAAGAGGCATACGTTAAAGAGACGTGACAGCTTACGCTCTAGTAATTCCGTGAAATCCAACAAAAACAATACCTTAATGATCTCAAAAGATCTGAAGAAGGGGCGCGTCGTCGTTATACCGGATCATTTGTTACACGCTTGGTCCAATACAAATTTTCTCTACAAATATTTTCAGCAAGCGAGCTCTCTGAAGGAACACAGACTGTGCCGCTATACCCAACCTCAAGACTATACTATCAACCCTAGTGTAATTGAGGCTATAACCATAACCACGTTGGCCGCCAGCCTTCTAATGTTCTCCTGTAGCTGTCAGCATCTGTTGCCCCAACTGGATTGGGATAATCTATGTATTCAATATAATTGTACGCGTATCGGTTCCTATTGTGCTATAATGCATTATTTACCAGAAGTATGTAAGATTAGTCAAAAAACTACCGATTGGTTCGCACAATTACAGAGTAAGGTCTTGAAAGCAATAAAGTAGCAAAAAGTAAGAGTATCAATAAAACCAATATACCCCAGAGAGCTTAAAAAAACCGTCGTTGATTTTTATTTGACAGATTATTATTTTGCTACGTTGTATTCATTTTTTTTTAATTATATAGAATCAAAGACAAACCGTTTGGGTTGGTAGAAATCATGAAAGCGTATCGGCTAAAAAGGGCTAAGACCACCGCTGTCGTTTTCTTTTTAGCCTAAATGATGCGTTAAGTGGCAAAATGTGAAATAAAAAACATTAAAGCAAAAAAAAGCTGAAGAAAACTGTCGACAGCAAATGGAAATGGGCGAAATCTTAAAAGCAAAACCCCCTCAAGTAAATCTTTGACGTTGTGCTCGTGGCGTGTTTTTTTTTTGGGTACTTATACTTATGGAAAAAAAGAAAAATAAATACGCTTATTTCTTGTTTTGTTTTTAATAATTATGCATATTTGCAAAATGTTCCATTTATATTCCTTCACTTTTCATCTTTAATGTGGGTCTCTCTCATAAATCTTCTGCGCTGACAGACGCACATTATTTATACGCATAATTTGACAGTTTGTATTGCTTGATGAGTGAAGTTTTTCGTTATTTACAGAGAGCTACTAGAATAATAGGAATAATATAAAATGGTCTCATCTACTTCTCACCTCCCCCTTGAATAGATAGATTAGATTACGTTATAGAGTCAATGGAATATGTGCCAACCAACCATAAGCAATGACATCAATTGAAACTTAACATTAACTTGATGCATTGAAGCATTATCTATCTACAATTGGGCAGGGGCTTAGTTACAGCAGGGATTTTTCCAGAGGCGGGCTTGTGGGTGTGGCACTGCTACAATTGGCAGGTGGCAAATTACCAGTTGCTATAGTAATTTTTTGTTTTTAACTTTTATTTTACTTTCTGGTTGCCGTCGTCGTCACGCACTGAAAATGCAATGAAGCCAAAAATATCGTATTACACAGACGCAACATGAAAGAGTGCATTGGGGCTAAGGGGGTGCTGAGGGATTGGAGTGGGTTGAGCGGGGCATACAACTTGAGTTGGAGTTGCAAGTGAAGGCAAGTTAACATGACAACGCTTCAGTCACTCAAATTGCTCGCTTACATATGCGAGGGTGGCCCCTAGACTTCTCAGTACGCAGGTTGGCATCACTCTCTCTACTGTATTTTGAGGAATAAGCCACAAAGTGGGAGAGACTCCCTTAAGTAAAGCTTATGAAGGCAGGTCTAACAATGGTTTGGTACCTATGATTAGAATAGGCTCAAGAAAAGATTCCAATGGGGAAAGACTCCTCTTCGATCATGTCTGAGACCCCCTTAATTTTTATAGAGGCTAGACCAGCAATGCTTCGGTTCCTATAATATATAGATTCAATAAAAACCCCCAATGGGGAAAGACTCCCCTGGATGCTCACCCACTGGACATGAGGAATTCGAGCTTATGAAGGAGTTGCGAAAAGAGGAACAAACCTCCTACTCCAGAAAGTAACGGTCTAGTCAGAAGAAGACTCCAAGATTGTGATCCCTACTAGCTCTAGAGCTCCATGGTTCAATTATGCAGATAAATTTGATAATCTAGAATGGTTCTAGTCCAGTTACGTCGCGCATCGATATTCTGTAATCGCCGAAGAGGGATATCCTTCTTCTAAAGAGAGCGTCACACTCCGCAAGGGATCATCCATAAACTACTTGACACTGATTTTCGTCAAAATAGACTCCCACCCTCCCTCTTGTGACACAGTAACGGAATAACGCAGAAGATTTTCCATAAGATTTTCGTGTCTCGTGACGCTTTGCCTGACTCTCCCTCCACCTGGAACATCACGTAGTTTATGAATGATACCAAAGTATGTTTTAGTTCACAGAACCTAGACAACAAGTGTTAGAATCTACGATGTTTCTATAGCCTGCAGTGTGCCATAAGTAATCCTAAGGGAGTTCATGACCAGGTGGGAGATGTTCTTCAACCTATTCAGATCATGGAAGTCGCGGAGCTGCTTGGCCTGTCGCATACCAGTCGTACCAATCCAGTTTGAGTTATCTATGGTATATTATGCAAAGTTTAATAGAACTTCGTAGACGACACTCGCACTTTTGATACCAAAAGACAAAAAAAAAAACCACACACAACTTGAACAGATTTCGACTTGAATTGAACAGCAATTTCTGTCTTGAAACAGCTCGAAGAGAAGGGCCAAGACAACAAATATAGTGAAACATGTTGCAATAACGATGACAAAAATTGCTACAATAACGACTTGCAGAGTTGCTTGAGTTGAGACTCTTTGAGCGGAAAAGAGCGCATGGGAGGTACTTGGGTAGGATATATATGAACGTTGCAAGATTGCCGCCAAGTGGTGACACACAAATCAGGGCAAGTAGTTTATTTATTTCCTAGAGCGCTTGCAGCGAGCAACGTTGCACATTCTGCTACAACGTTTGATTGATTTGAAAGCATTAAATGCAATCAACGTTTTGTTTGAATTATCCGTAACCCCCACGCCCAGTTACGCGGGCCATGTCCACAACACACAATAAATCTTAAAGTCATCTAGGGCGCGCTAGCTAAGTAATCGATACCCACACCTGATAGCTTAAATTTATTACTATTCTATTGCCTTATCAGATATATAGTAAACTCTAGGCACATATAACGCTTATGGCTTATACATTATGTTTATAGCCAAACACGCAAACTTGGCATTTATGGTTAAGCCCCGAAACACGCCTTTTACCAAACACGCTGCTAGCTAGTCACCGTCCGCCCGCCATTTTGAAACGGAAGAAACTAACGGCTAAAAACAAAAGCTCACTTCCGGCTCAGTGCCGCACTGCGTCACGTCGAACTTATGAAATATAAATGAGCTAGTCGGCTAGCCCGTCGGTCAGCTCAACCGACATGTTTATATTTATATTGCATTAGTATTAGCCATATTATGATATGAAAAACCGTATACGGTTAGTTGAACTTTAACGCCTCGACATGGTCAACAACAAATCAAGACATGCGTGTGAAAGTAAATTACACGCGAATTAGTTGGCCAACAGCAAATAAAATGTCATAAAGGGCGCTTTAAAACACGCAAGGGGGGGATGGGGCGAATAAGCCCCGGAGAGTATACAAGGTTGGAGGTTAACCTCCAGCTCAACTCTGCTCGCCTCAACTCACCCGGGGCGCTTGACGGACACCATGTGACGTTTGAAGAGCAAACCGGTCAGTAGCAGTTGGCCATATACACACACACACCCCCTCAGGTACACCGCATACCTGCAGCGACAATTACCGTTAAGCGGATTGTATTTCCACAAACATCCAAACTAAAACTAAATGCCGCAGTATACCCTGTAGAAAGAGAGTATTATGGGTGAAGGCAGTAAGTTGCAATGGGAGAGAATTATTCACTCTGAAAACTTTTGCTTCTTTGAACTTAGGGTAACAACGATCTGTATTCCCCTATGCTCCAGGAGCGGTATAGCCCACTACCCGCTTTGCCAATTTTATTTAAGCGGAGCCTACAATGTCCCGTCAAGATCCTTCTCTTTTCCGTCAGATACAATGACTTTGAATCTTTTACGGTCTAAGCTAGAGAGGTGGGTTTTTGACTGCTTAAGTCCTGGGAGGATGGAGCAGTTCACAGAAGTGCATGCTAAGGCGGAAATTTCTGATCGTCATTTACTTGGGAGTGGCCAGAAATGATTCTTTTGCTGAACGGCTCAAGCAGCTCACAAACTTCGGACTCTTTGTCAAGTATCCTCTGGGTAACCCCCTGAACAACCGTTCTGGGAGAAAGCTAATTGAGAGAAGGCGAATCATTACTTCGCGATCATGTGGCGATCCACAACCTTGCTTCCGAACTCAGAATGAGCAGCTGCAAAAGGACCTGTCATTGTGAGCAGAGTTGTCAGGACCGACTTTGAGCTAATAACTTAATGTCAGAACCCTCCAGCCTCACATATTTCTGTATAAACATGAGAGTAAACCCAAGGAATATTGATTCTGCAAGTGGTACCCGTGTCCCTGCGGCTAATCCACCTGCATGCATGACGAATTTGGAGGTGCAAACTCCATGTTTTAGAAATAACAATATAACGGAAACCATGCTCCACTAGGAGTAACAGGACATAAGAAGAAGTCCTGGTATCTGTGGAACAGTCGTTTCTTTTCCTCCTCCTCCACCAATCCCACAGCGTATTTCAGGTCCGATTAGCGGCGTTGCTACTCCGGTCTTTCCTATTTTATCTGCCAGCTTATTAGCAAAATATTGTTATGTCCTGGAGCCCCAAGGATACTAACCCACTGGGCATATGGAGTTGGAGCTTATAGGTTTAGCGAACTTTAGGAGGAAACTCTCTAAACATACTTGTAAAGAGTAACGCTTCAGAAGAATGGTTATCTTGGATACGGTGAAATCTGAATTATATAGCACACTTTTTGAGGAGCTCCAGGTCTTGTTCCTGGCACCTTATTTGTTCAGAGAAATTCTCACGTCTTAAACTAGCCTTGGATGTGTTCTTGGCTCTGCTAAATGCCTTTTTCACTATTTGACTGTCAGACAGGATAGAAATATCCTTGACCTTCCAATTCTTATTCAAGTTCTTCTTTGTAAAGAGCATCCACTCTTCGTCATTGCCTCGAGCTTCCCCTAAGTGTTAATTATTTTTACTGCTGCTTTACAATCGTTTCTTTATGTATGTGTGTGAGTAAGTGTTTGTGCGCATGTATTCGTGTGTACACTGTTGTTATTGTTTGTTATGGCTATGCGCTTTTCACACTTGTAAATCAATTAATTTTCCAGCTTGTTTTGTTTTGTTGTTGTTGTATGTAGCACATAGTAGAGCACCCTAAGCCACTCCCCGCTGCCCCGCGGCAAGTTCTATAGCCGCTCCAGCTGGTCATTTAGTTAAGCGCAGCTAAGCCAAAACGCTCGAAAATGAAAAATAAAATAAACCATAATAGTTGTGTTGGGCTTATATGTATACAAAAGGGTTAAGGGTTGTCGAAGCCCTTAAAGTGTGGGAACTTTTTAACGGTATTGCGTGCTTTCCGTTTAGCATGAACAAACAACAGTTAGTTAAAGTCGTTATTTGGTTAGTTGATGCATAAGCTTTTAATATGCTCTAGAGAGTGTTGAAATGTTTTTCATTAATAAGCCGGACATGTTTTCAGCTATGTGGGTCAGTCAAGCTATTTGGGGGGTGAAAACTTTACGTTAGCACTTCAAACATAAATTTTAATAACATTTTCTTAATGAGTGATAAAAACTTTTGATTTATGATGATTTTTAGTGGCTAAGTTGAACGCCATTAAGCGCGGTAGTGTTTTTTGAAAGGATTAATTAAGTACTAGTTGGGTTCATTGAAAGGTTGATTTACTTTTGGATTTAAGACAACTTGGGTCAAATGTTCTCGATAGAATCTGCGTTGGTTCAACCTACGAATTGCTTTTCAATTGCCCTCTTAGAATCATTCAATGGAAAATTACTGTAATTAGCCTTGGTTCCGCTCGAATCGCCTCGAACCTGTCAACAAGAAATTTAGTTTACGTAGGCCCTTTAAAAAAATTCAATTCTCTTACTTTCATTTAGAAGTAAAATTTTACTTTAAAAGTTTCTAAAATTATTCGTTTCAAGTTCCCTAAAATGTTTTGTAAAAAATTGCTAAAAGTCGAACCCTGTGGTCCACTTGTATTTCGCAATGACCAAGAAACCGCAGAACTGCAGCTGAAGTGCATCGGCACAGAGCCTGTCACTTACAAGGTAAGTCTCCTATTCAAGCCATTCATCACAGCCGTATCAATCAGTCGGAGTCTGCTTCACAGATACAAAGCACTGTCAAAAATAAATTCCGTTTCTCACCGCGTTCCGGCCGACTGCAGCCTGATGAGCAGATGAAGATACATATTAGCCTTATCGGAAATGTGCAACTATCCAAGCTGGGCCGTGACCGTGTCTATGTTTTATGCATTCCTGCGCCAAAAACAGAAATCGATCAATCAGTCATTAATTATTTCTGGCGTGAGAATAGTGTCTATAATCCGACGGTTGAGAAGCATCAGCTCACCTGTTACAAACTGAAAGCAGGAGAGCAAGTGCCAACTCCACCCGAGAGTTATGCCGAGAGCTGTAACCGTTAAAAGCTGCCTGCAATTGCTTGTTCTGTGGAGTGTCTTTGAAAACGTACCTTTTGAAATATATTTTGTCTAGATCTTTGGCTCAACTCAATTCTGTTTCAAGTGGCAAATTGACGCCACAAAGTAGACTATACTCTGTGTGCATCTGCTAAATGCGTGTCTAGGAGCTGTAGCAATTATCGCACACAACAGACACACGCTCACGTGAGTCGGTTGAGAGATAGACAGGGAATCCTATAGTAAGGTAATAGCTAAGTAATTGGCAGTTGGGCCAGACTTTAAGCTCCTGGCTGGCTGACTAGAACCTACCTGACCAACAGCTCAATGTGGCGTCAATCTTGTGGGGTCTATGTGAATAAGATCCTATTCAGCTAACTTTGTTGATGAGCCTTCATTAAACACAGTTGGTGCATGAGTTGACTTAGAGATGGATGCGTGAGTGCACGTGACGTTGACTCCTATCAATGGTGGGAAGTTTTACATGAAAGAAATAAGATTATTTAGTGCCCAAAGAGTGTAGTATTTTTAATTCTGACTGTAGCTTGTTTCAGTGACGGAACTCCAAAGCACTTAAGCTCCTGAAATTTCTAGGGCTGCCTAAGATAACTAGAAGTACTTTATTACCAGAGGAAAAAAGTATTTTTATTGAGTAGCATTCTTCTTCTAATTACACTAGTTTACAGATTTAAGGGTCATTGAGTGAACCTTCGACAAAAAAAGGTAACGCGATAACTCACCTTCGATCGTAAGTTCAAACCTGAGAAGAAGGAACAGTCAATAAAGTCAAGGTTGGAAGCGTCCGGGTGCATTTTATTGCCGAAGAAAAAGGGAACATATCGGATGACAAATGGATTCCCTTTCAAACCTAAAGAAATGGCACGGAGGTAAGAGATTTAGTTCCAATGAATTCGGTTTATCGTTGAAAGAAGGATTACTTGGGCGGAAACAAAATGGATTCTCAGCAGTTTCTTGTTGTTGAGAAAAACATAGTTTAAGCATGCTTCCTGGAGAGAGATCTCTACCAGCAAAATTATCCCTATGCGCAGGGCCTCGACAAATCCCTGTTACACAGCGGCCTCAATATCCTAGCAACAGGGTACTAGACTATCATTCCAGAGGTTGTTAGTTCGAATCCCACGTTACGCATGGTCCTGCACTTTCCACTATTCGTATTTCCCTATCACTGAGTAAGTGGGAAATGGGAGTACCATTATCAATATCACAAAGGGCCTGTTCTTGGCCTAAGTTAGTTGAGACGCTAAGTCCCAATCACCTACCTATCCCTGTTAAACCCGTCGATTTCACCAATCAGAGAACCAAGCTGCGTGCAACTTTAACTCTCACGTGCCCATCTCTAGCTGGCTGGTTGTGTGTCAGTGTTGTAAAAGCCCTCAAGTTGCGCTCGGAACTCTCAGGGCCCGGTGCAGCATGCTGCTCACCACTCAACTGAAATGGTGCTACATGATGATGTGAAGTGGAAGGTTTACACACAACTAGCAGCAGATAAAAAGCGGAAATTGTATGCATTCCCTTGAATAGGAAGAAGGTGCAGCAGGACATGTGTAGCACACAGTTTATGACAAGACATCAATAAAGGAGAAAATGGAAAAAAAAGGAGAAAATAAATGGGGATATATTGAATTCACTTGTCTGGCAATTAGGCGCCATGCTGTGCAGCAGACACTTGACAACAGCCATATCGAAAAAGCTTGGCTAAAAAGTTGTTGCTGCTTCGAACAAGTCGATTTTTCTTGCGAATATTTTTGGCTTTCGCTCAGACAGCTTTAATTTTAAATTTTATCACGTGCATAAATTTGCTATTGACAGAGTTCCAGTTAACATGTTCTACTCACCCTACACTCAGGCATGCGGAATAAAAACTTGAGAAAACAAACAAAACTAAATAAGACATTCATTCGTTCATTCATTCATTCATTCGGTGCAGAGCATGAAAAGCACTCAGCCAGTAAATTAGGTTCATGTCTCAACTAGTTGACCCAAGTCAACCCAAAGCAAACAGAGTCAGCTAGCGAGCAGAGGGGTCAGTGTTGTAAAGTGCTCTAAGGTAAGCAGCACATCAAGGCCAAGTGGACAGCACTGTACAGCACCAAAAAACTTGTCTCTAAGCTCAAGCACTCGGTTATGCTTGAGTTGTTCTACTCATAGTTGCTGCCATTTGGTCAACAGCCCTGAACAATGGCGCAAATCATAGCCATAAAATATATAACAACCAAACAAAAAAAAAAACACCGCCCAATGTAACAACTGAACCAAGCCATTATAATGAAAATCCAAAAGCAAAATATTTACCAACTAGTAGTTCGTTCAAGGAGCATAAAATTTTATGCTGCAACAACAAACAGCCAACGAAAAACATTCAGGAAAAACTGAACATGATAATGAATGTGCTCCGGCTGTTGCTGTTGCTTACCTTTGCTCGATGTTTGTTTAAAAAATTTATGACACAAGAGCAAAAAAACAACAACAACAAAGACAAAACAAACAGACATGGGACACTGTCCCTGTCCCAGTCCCTACACACGCCAAAAACGTGACCAAGTGCGAATACAGAGATTTATATCGAGTGCCTGACTATTGTATACACTATAGAACAAGAGCTTAACTACGCTAGGCCAAAAACAAACAACAATTAATTTTTATTTTTAAAAATAACAACCACCAAATTTTGGAATTAAAGTTGTTGATGTGACCAGTTGTCAATATGCCGTGAAAAATAAAATTCATGGTCACACTAGCAAGTGTTTGTAAATAATTAACTACGACTTTTTAGGAGTTTTCTGACAATACTTTGACTTAGATCAGCTGCGGATCCAGGCTTAGGTCTTAGGGGGTTCTGCATTTCGAAATGAATATATTTTAGAGCTTGCAGACGACTCTTAACTTTACCGGTACTCATATATGGTGCTGATATATGGACACTGGAAGTTAATTTTATAAGCCAACTATTGAGATTTGAGAGAAGCATAATAAGAAAAATGTTCAGTCCTGTTCGATTTGAAGAAGGCACATATCGTATTTGCTACAATAACGATACGGTTCCCTAAACCACAGCGGATTAGATGCATTGGCCACCTTATACGAATGCCAATCGAAACAATTCATAAAAAAGTTGCTACGTCCAATGGGAGGAAGAAAAAGAGGCCGGCCAAGAAGGAGATAACTTGATGACGTCGAAGCAGACCTGCAGTCGATGAGATGTCAATTGGACATGGACTGGACGAAAATTGTTGATGAAGCTATGGTCCACCCCGAGCTGTGAAACTGAGAAGAAGAAACGACTATTAACAAATTTTTCCAGCTTTTGGGAGTTCATACTCGAAAAATCCCCATAGAGCCACCACAGAGTTTGCAAAAGACTGTTAACAAATATTTCCAACATCTGGGGGAAGGGTCTGTATCCGAAAAGCCTCCGAGGATCCGCCACTGACTTTGATCTTTTTTACTTTCAAATTTACACACCTGTGTAGAATCTACAGAATTTTTATTATTTTATTATGTAAGAAATAATGTCACAAAGTGAATATTAAAAAAAAAAAATCACTTGCTTCTGGTCTTTAGATTAACAGGAACCTTTTTTTTTTTACTTCAGATCAATAGCGGCGTCAAAACTAGCGTTTATACAGTTCAACAAAAAAAATCTCTTTCTTCACAGATGTTGATTTTTTCCTTAAAAAATTAAGCGAGCTTATATTGTGTACAAGACAGGTGCGGATCTAGGTTTTGGTTTTGGGTGAGTTCTTCATTTCGAAGAGTGCGTAGCTCGCAAAAGACTTTCAGCGCATTTTTCGGCCTTTTTATTTGGTGGACTAGACCCGAAAACGACCCCCGTGGATCCGGTATAGATACTTCTAATGAATACGAGTTGAAAAAACTGATATAGGAATCTTAAACAGCGTACATTATCTTACATAACTTAAATGCTAAGATGTTCATGACTATCCGAATTGAGCACTGAGTCAAGTGTGGATGACTCGTCTCTAAGAGGTTACACATATCATGACTTAGAAATATGACGCAGCAGGGGATCATCAGTTGTAAATAATATCTTCTGCTCATGCTAGGTCACACGCGTAGAGCACTTTATGTGTAATCAGGCCTCAAGTGATCATTCAGAAAAGATTCCAAGGTTACTTCCGGCAGCTCACTTACAAAAACAGATAAGAAAAACTGGTAGGGGCTTCAATGTTGCCTAAAATAATCAATACATAGCGGATGCGCCCTTCCAAATATGTTATATATAGGGCAAGACAATTGACAACAATATGATCATTATTTTCCCAAGATAAAAACGCTAATGGAAACACTTAAGCTAAGTGCAGCCATATCCAATTGCAAGTCTAGAAAAAACACTTAGTTATTGGTTTAGAGAAAACACTAAACATAAAAATGAAATTTTAATTTTCTGTGAAATTAAATATTCCAAAAACAAATCGTAAAAATCTATATGATTTTCCTTTCAGAAGTTGTTTATGCTCAGCAACCGCTAGTAAAATTTTAATAAGTTTTTAATTGTCTAGCAAATTGAAGTAGTTTTTTATTTTTAAAGTTTTGTTTGCAGTTAATGTTTATGGATGTTGAAACTCTACAAAGAAGTTGAAAGAAATAAAAACAAGAAGCAGACCAAGATGAATATTCTAATGAGATACTACAAATATTTCATTCCTCACAAGAAGAACTTCATAACTCAAAAAACGTCATTTACTTTTTTTGTGAACATAAACATCAATTTCGTCGATTTACATTTTTCATCTTTAAATTTCACCAAAATCTAGAGAAATAATGATAAAGTATAACAACAAATTTTCAACTATTGCTATTTGAAGCATCTACAAACAAGATGATGAGTTTTTATAAAAGATGATACATTTATAAACAAGATGACACATCTCCAAACAAGATAATAGTAAATAGGAAAGCATTTATGATATCAATATGTCAATTTTAAACAATTTAAAGTCTTTTATAACGAATAAATCCAAATTTATAACTCAAAAAATGTAAGTGAGCGATATCTACTTTAATTCTGTAATAGTTCCATAGTCCAAGTTCACCGATTTGTATATAGAGTATACAGATACATGTATTCAATTTTATTTCCTTTAACTGCACCCTTGTGACTATTTTTATACCCTGTACCGTATGGTCCAAGGGTATATTAAGTTTGTGCAAGCCGAAAATGTATGTAACATATAGAAGGAGACGTCGGAGACACCCCAAAGTTACCTAAAATATGATCAGGGTGAATAGAGAAGTCGATATACCCATGTCCGTCTGTCCGTCTGTCCGTCTGTCCGTCTGTCCGTCCGTCTGTCCGTCTGTCCGTCCGTCCGTCCGTGTGAACGCCTAGATCTCAGAGATGGTAAGAGCTAGAGTTACCAAACTTTCACATTAGATCCCATATTATTCCATAGGAGGCAAGTTTATTTTATTTTTTTGATATCGGGGATAAATTATATAGCTCCCATGGGGGTGTTTGAGACGACCTCGACAAAAAAAAAGCTCTTTAGATGAATAATTCGTTTGTTTATGAAGATATCGTAACGAAATTTGGCAATCGAAAGTTTTTTATAGTTCCCAATCACTGTACCAAATTTGATCAAAATCGGTTGACTATATCATATAGCTCCCATAGGACCGATCGGCCAAAATAACTTTTTTAAAGAAAAATTGGCTATATTTCGTTTTTTAATAAAGATATCCTAACCAGATTTGGCGTTTGGAAATTTTTTAGACCACTTAAGCAATGTGCCAAATTTGAACAAAATCGGTGGACTATATCATATAGCTCCCATAGGTCCGATCTTCCAAAACATCGATTTTTTAACAAAATTTGTTGTGTTTCGTTTGTTTGTTAAGATATTGGGACCAAATTTGACATTCGTGAGTATTTCATAGTTCCTAAGCACTGTACCAAATTTAATCCAAATCGTTTGACTAGATCATATAGCTCCCATAGGACCAATCGGTCCAAAAACACGTTTTTTATACAAAATTCGATGTGTTTTATTTGTTTGTAAAGATATTTAAAATAAATTTGGCGTTCATATCTTTTTTAAGGTATTTAAGCACCGTGTCAAATTTTATTGAAATCGGTTGACTATATCATATAGCTCCCATAGGAACGATCGGTCAAAAAAAAATTTTTGCTTAAAAATTCTTCTGTTTTTGGTTTTTTGTGAAGAAATCGGACTTTATTACAAGCTAGTGGTACAGGGTATCCTAAAGTCGTCCGCGCCCGACTTTACGTCCGCCATTTTTTTTTTATTATATGTTACACTATGTTATCTAGCTAGTCTTTATTTTTAGAATATATTTTTTTGGCGTCAGCTTACAACACTAAAACATCTAGAAATCCCATTATGCCATCCATACTACCCAGTCACATACACCCTGCTTTAAAAAGTGCATTAAAATAACTTTTTTCTTTGTTTTTGTCACCTTGATGAACTTTATGTGAAAATTGCACTGACTTTGCACTTTTGCACTGTTGAACCTTCAGCCACGAACCATTTCTGCATGATTTAATGCGTAATTTTCAAAACTTTGCAAATTTTTAGATAATTTATCATTTTTACACCAATGCCTTCCGGCGGCCATTTTTGTTCTTGTTGTAGTTGTTGCCCTTACTGCACTCTGACGCAGTGACAACTGCCGCTGGCAGTTGGAGCCAAAACACTTTTGACCCCAACCAAAAACAAAAATGGGCCAAAGTCAGGGCGCCCCAAAATAAATACCAAAAATGTTGAAAGCCCTCCCTCTATTGACATTTGAGATTTAGTGGACGCTTCTTGCTAGGGCTTAATTAGAATTTTGTGTTATTCCGAAGATGAGTTGACCAAGTTATGGACAGCAGGTGCAAATTTATTTGCCAATGATGATAAATGCCGTGGCAGAGCCCATTTTCAGAATTCTGCAGCTGTCAGCAGGGCCACATTTATGGCGGAAATGGCTGGGATGCCAATGTGGAGACTATGGTAGGCATAGCGATGGCCTAAATTAGGGCATGGTCGCAAGGAAATTCCGCACACTTTTTTTGAGGCACATTAACAACGATTTCGTAGATTTAAATTTTTCTGAAAAATATGTTCATCTTTACATTTCATTAAAATCTGCAGAAGAAATGATTAAATAGAAAATCAGATATTGCTCTTTGAAGCATATCCAAACAAGATGATGTATTTTTAAACAAGATGATGGACTACAGCAATAACCTAAATAAGGCTTGGTTAACAATGAATAACAGCAGACATTTTTGGAGCATATTAATAACGATTTCCTATATTTAAATTTTTCTGAGAAACGTGTTCATCTTTAAATTTTACTTAAATCTTGAGAAGAAATGATTAAATAAAAATCAAATTTTCAGCAATTGCTCTTTGAAGCATCTCCAAACAAGATGATGCATTTTTAAACAAGATAATAGACTATGGTAGGCAAAGCAATAGCCTAAATTAGGGCACAGTCTATAAAGAAATTCCGCAGACTTTTTTAATGAGCATGAGCATCGGTATCGTAGATTTATATTTTTCTAAGAAAATATTTTCATCTTTAAATTTCACTTAAATCTGAAGAAGAAATATTAAATAAAAAACAAAATTTTCAGCAATTGCTTTTTGAAGCTACCCCAAAAAAGATGATGAATTTTTTACACAAGATGATGCGTCTCGCAACAAGATGATAGACTACAACCTTAATTAGAGCACGGTTACAAAGAATTTTCGCAGACTTTTTTGAAGGACATTTGCAGCGAATTTTTAAGTTTACATTTTTCTGAGAAAAATTCATATTTATATTTCAATTTCATTTATTGTAAATCTGAAAAATGATAATTAAATAAAAAAAATCAATTTGTAGCTATTGCTCTTAGAAGCTTCTCCAAACAAGATGATGCAGTTTTATACAACATTATTCATTTTTAAAGATAATGCATTTTTAAACAAGATGATGCATTTTTAAGCAAGATGATGCATTTTTAAACAAGATGACACATATCCCAACAAGATAATGCATTTTCAAACGAAATGATACAAGTACCTGCCAGAGTTGTTGCATTTTCAAACAAGATGATACAAGTACCGATGCACTCCCATAAATTAAACTCAAAGTAGTTTCTACTTGACGCTTTAAACCATAAAAACCAATTAAACTTTAATGCATTTCTAGTCTTTGAATTATAGTTTGTAGCCCTGGGATGCCAACATCTTCTTCGATAATGCCTGTTGGCATTATTTAAAAAATTTCAACTATTTGCTGGCATTTATGAAAATATTTTTATTAAAGATGTTTTGCTTGGGAGTGACCTGCAGCCAGTTGGCCTGAGTTGACCCAGTTTTTGGCCTTCTATCTTGGCTGTGGCGAAATGCAATATTAAAAGCCAAGTTGGTTGGTATTAATTATGTGAAATTAATTTGCATATACAGATATCTGGGTATGTTGTTGTATATAGCAATGGGTGTCAATAACGTTACTGTTATCGTTGTTGTTGTAATTTATACCGTATATAAACGCATTTCCATAACGTATTTTATAAGTATGTGTGTGTGTGTGTTTGTGCGTCAGTTAAACTAAAGCTATACCCATATAATCAGTAACTTTTACAGGCACTGAGAGAAAATGGGAGTAAATATATTTAAAGTGAAAAGACTTTGGAATTTCAGAATTTGATCTAGAAGATTTGTTTCTAAGTGGTTTTAAAGCGTTCCTTTCAAGAATGGCAAAGAGTTTTTTCAATGATCTCTTATAAGTGAGTATAGTGCGCTTCCGAAGTCCGGACTCAATGTCAGAGCAGAAGACGATTTGGCAACATTTTGTCCAAAAAGGGATGGGACGTATTGGTTAAAGTAGACACAAGTTTCTCCGCTAAATACATTGAATGCTTCTCTGGTGTTTAAGTTTTTTATCCGATACTAGATTTTTATGTTATTCATACATATCTCAAGCTGTAAATGAGGTCGAATTTATTTTTTTTGCTTTAACCCTCTTTATGGAACATAGGTCCAGCTAGACCTTTATCATATTTTGCTTCGTTTTTCAACATGCTCGGGGTCGCCCAACTCTTCTTCCATTAATATCTTCTCTAACTCTTGGTTGTTTTTAACTCGGTAGTTATTAGGATCTATCCTTATCAGACCAAGAATTCGCCGTAAGAAGTTTCTCGCTGTCCTCTCTAGGTGGCCTATGGCTGACTTCCTCAAAGTCGACGTCTCACATCTGTGCGTAAGTAATGGTCGGATCATTGTTTTATATATCCGGAGCTTTAGAGTTCTGTTGAGAAGGGGTGACTTTATCAACGTTGTCATTAAGTCCCTGTCGATATTGCTTTCGGAATTTATTTTAAAAAATAGCCCCATCCAGCTATTCGGCTGAAGTTTCCCATACGAATTAGAGACATTCTCCGACTACTTCACTGGATCTGAAAATTATAGACTCTCATCTTTGTTGTCATTTTCCTTCGAAATTCGGTATGTTTTTAGTCAAAATTTCTGTTTTTCGCAACGAACCAGAAGCAGAAAAAAATTTCTCATACTGTCTAGAACTTCTCTCCGACTTCTTCACTGGCTCCTAAAATTGATAGACTCTCATCTTTGATTTCACTTTCCTCTCAAAATCATTTTAAACTAAAACAAATGTATTTTCCCACAAACTTGAATATTCAAGCGGATCTTGAGAATTGTTTGGTCTAATTCGATTACAAACGAACAGCTACTTCATCTAGCTGAAATCCACCCCATCGAGCTAGAAATCCTAAAAAGGAAATGGTCATAGATTGGCCACACACGACGGCCAGTCCAAGACATCGCAAGAGCAGCACTCGAATGGGATCCGCAGGGCCATCGACGCCCCAGAAAACCCCGAAACACCTGGATGACATGGAACCAGATCAAACTATTGGCAACAGACAGAAGTGGATATAGAGAATTTGTGGACGCCTCATTTTAAGCTTTTGTATAGCATAATAATTGTATACTATATGAAAAAAGGGACATATATAATGTATTTTCCCTCGAACCTAGAACAGAGCCCACTTTTTCTTCAAGTGCACCACTTGCTCCTTGCTTGCTTCCGAGGTAGCTTACGTGCCGCAATGTAGCCTGTAGCTGGGTGCAGTGTTTGTTGTTATTGGTTGCAATTATGCAAACAAACCGTACTGCAACCCGTGCCACAACAGCCACAAGAATCCGGACTGGTTAAGGCTGCCGCAGCAAGCATCATTGACTTTAATTACTGTAAAGGATTTACATTTTAGGATCTAAGATGCAGCAGACAGTTTTAGCGACCATGCAGCAATATGGAAAGCCAGTTGCCGATGCAGGATGTGGACTTAAGGGGGTTTTCACTTCGTAATGCATATATACCAGAGATCGAATTAATTTTTCAACTTTTGGGATGGGATTCGGAGCTAAAAGCCCTCACTATATGCAAAACTAGTTGTAGATCCTGGATTTGGACTTAAGAGAGGTTTTTCACTTGGAAGTGTATTTACAGATATATCAGAGATCAAAAGATTTTTTCATCATTTGAGGTTAGAGCCCGAAAATCCCCACTAAGTCTAAGATTCTCTAGACAGTTTTAGCAAATTAGTTGCGGATCCCGAATTTTGACTTTAGGGGTGTCTTCACTTTGAAGTGCATAAATATCAGAGGCCGCAAAGAACAATCATCGCATATTTTGACCTTTTGGGATGGGATTCGGGACTCTCTGGATACGCCACTGACCTAAACACACTTAAACAAAGTATTACAGATTAGTAGAATTAGTAGAATAGATTGTTTTGGACTGTTTTATATGTAGTTGCGAGTTGGTTGCAGGAACTGCCACCCACTGCCCCTATTAGGCCTGAAAGTAGGCAACATATGCAGTCGGATTAGAAACTATTAAGGTCTAATAAAATATCCAAGTTCATATCACTCTAGACGACCAAAAATTATTCGCACACTTTGGCTTTAATAAGGGTCTCCAAAGAACAAGCTCATATGCTCCCTCGAATTTATTTCTCTCCCAATGCTTTTCAATATAGTCAAATTTAATACCATCCCAATATTTTGTGCCCTGACTGTATTTTACACCCACAGTTGGACAGTTAAGCCTCGTTTGTGTCCTGTGATTTTTTTTTTCTTTTTCGAACAGTTGCCACAACGTTGCGCCACATGCTTGCCATAACTCTTTGCCACTTTGAAATGCAACACATGGCTGCAGCTGCAACTTCAGCGCGCTCTCGATGCTTGCAACTCTTTGCTGCATGCATCTGGCTTTGTTTGCTCACTCTCTTATGTGCACTGCCATTTGCTACCATATCCTTGTTTTTTTTTTCTATTTTCTGCCTTTCTTTTCTTTTCGCTTCTGCTTTTGTTTTCTTTTGGCTGTGTGTCTGTCTATTCTTGTGCAGCAGCATCCAACATCCAATGTTGTCGGTTCGTTTATCCCTCGCCGCTCTATTTGTATTATCACCCGGCTCAAGACGTCACACACACCGACACACAGACACGGACTGGATTTGTCGTAATTGCGTATGGAGTGCTCATCGTCATCGTCAATGTCTACTACTGTAGTACGTCGTTGTCAGGTCTTTAATAAACCTTTTTTTGCTCTCCCCTTTCTCGTTTCTCGATTTGTGTCTATTTTGTTTTCTTTTCTCTCCACTCTTTGCCCCTTTTATTTGCTGCACTGTCGAGATTTCAAGTGGCACCCCATGCTGCGTATTTGCGGCTACTGTCTGAGTGTGCCCCCCGACCGACCGAACGACTAGAGACCCGGACACAGTCGCTGCTAAAATTAGACTCCAGACATAGACAAATACAACGTACTTTTCTCGCTCTCTCATTAAGGAACGGGGCTCTCTGTCGGAATGGGCCTGTACTGGATGGAAATGGCATTGGCAATGCCAACCAACGTTGCCAGCATTTTAATTTGTGGCATTAATGCGCAGTAAATAAGACAAGCATATCGCAATTGTCGTGGTATTTAACTTACTATATACATAGGCGTGGTATTATAAAATATATAGGTATATAACCACAGAGACAAGTTAAATATATGGCTTTAAATAGGCCTAAGAGCATTAAAGGCTTTGACTGCGTCGGACATGTAAACTAACATGCGTCAAGTGCGGCACAGGCAAAGATTTATGGGAAGTCGGAAATTTTTTCCCTTTTAAAGTGAAATATTGAAATTATAAAATAATTCTTTATAAGGTCTTTGCGGAAGTAGAACGTTCCGCTATTGCGAAGATAAATATGTCTTTTGAGGATGAAATATATGAACACAGTGATAATGTCTATAGCCAACAGCTAGATGTTAATCGGGTCTTACTCTTTACATTTCCTTATCTAGACGTGAAATTAAGAATTAAGTTCGAAAATGGAACTGGAAGTCTAAACTGGCAAAAACTTATAGGAAGTCGGAATTTATTCCATTTAAAAGTAAGCAAAATATTTCTTTAATATTTCAGTTTAGGAACTGGAACGTTCCGCTATTGTGAAGATAAAAATGTCTTTTGATTGTCAGATATCGACGAGGACGAGGATGTATCTAGCCAAGATCTAGATTTTAATCAGATCTCATATAAAGCCTTATACAACTGTTGAAATTAAGAGCATCTCAACATCGCCGAGTAAGTTCGGAAGTGGAAATGAAAGTCTGAATGACTAAACGGGCAAGAATTTATAGGAAGTCATCAATTTTTTCACCTTTAAAGCAAGCGAAATGTTGACATAATAAAAGATTTCTTTATAAGATCTTTCGGAAGTAGAACGTTCCGCTATTGAGAAGACGAAAATGTCTTGTGAGGATGAACTTTTTCTAAAGTCAGATATCGACTTATGTCCCTAGTCAAGAACCAGATGTTAATAAAGTCTCTACCTCTAACTTTTCTTATACAGCTGTTGAAATCAAGAACATCCTAACAAGGTACGCCAAGTAAGTTCGAAAATGAAACTGGAAGTCTGAATGATTGAACCAATTTCCATTTAAGATTTACAAGATTTTTGTATGCACCGAATTGAAAATGTCGCTTCAATCGGTTTTTATTATAACTATTATTGCAACATTTTAACTCTTTTTGTTATCGTCTGTTTTTTGAGATGTAAAAGTGTTCCATAGTGTAGATCGTATAAAATATATAGTGTTAGCAACATTCTAGAAATCAAAAACATCATCATCCAGCTCGCAAAAATCCTTAACAAACTGAATGTCCTCATCTGAGCCATTCTCACCAATCCATGATCCAGGAAATTCACCTTCTTCAATCAAAAGTTCAACTTCTTCTGCTGTATATTGATGGATAACATCAGCCCTAGAGTCTTGAAAATCTCTTAGACTGACCAATATAACGTCATGTTTTTTGATAGAACCACGATTACGAATTCTGCCACGAATATAGCACAAACGTTGAACCCCATCGAAACATGTGGCCTGCAAAGTGCGATGTCCCAACATCTTGGTAACTTGCGCATATTCCTGCTGCTCCCCCTTGTAGACTAGCTCACGTTCCTCGAGTGCCCGCAAGTTCTTTACATGAGGTAAATTTTTACCACATCTGCCTTTGAAACGCTTCATTTTCTTTGGAAAATACTGTTTTTACGCCTTGGTTTTTTTATAAAATATTTAAATATAAGATTTTTAGTTCACGCCTTATTTTTAAAAAAATATATTTTAACAACTGACTTTTACAATTATTTACAAGCTATATCAAATGCTGCCAGTATTTACTTGACAAATAATGAGAAGGTTACTTTTTACCTTTTCAGCGGAATTTATCGAAGTGTATCGATAGATTTTTTAATTGAAAGCCAAGGTACAAGATATCTAAGACAGTCTGCAGGAGGTTGTGGGTTCGAATCCCATTAAAAGCATGTTCCTGCAATTTCCATTATTCATATTACACTAATTTTCCGTCTATTCTATATCCGTATCAATTACTCCCATTTTCAGCGTCACAAAGGACCTGTTCTTGACCTAAGTGAGTTGGGACGCTAAGTCCAATCTGCCACCCTGCCCTACCCTCTAGTCAGCTACAAATATCAAAACGTTGATAAAAACCGTGCCGGGATTCCATTTTTTTGGTAAATCCCTTTTTCTTGAGCTTTAATGTCGATACCGATAATCATTTTGAGTAGAAGGAAGTAAAAAATATTTGTAGTTATCGGTATTATTGGGATAGAACTAGTGGCAACTTTTTTTCTTGTGAAATAAGACAGCATAGAGATAGTTTTAAAATGTAAGTCGACTGTACGAATTATATGTATAAAAAAGAAGAAAGAAATCTATTGAATATTCCATATTATATTATTGACCAAACAAAGGCGGAAGAAAGAGCCCTCCTGAAGACACTTTTCCCATGAACCTGCAATCCTAGTGGAACTTATATATATATCCACGACTTCAATCGTGATTTATAGGAATAGCAGTAATACCGTTACGAATCCGCGGAAGTGGTTTTTGGGTCCGGACCCCCGAGAAATGGGGTGAAAGTCTTTGGCGCCCTCAGATATACATACTCTTCGAAGTGAAGAACCTTCCCTCCTCCAAGAATACGAATTCCTAGATCCACAACTCCATTGACCTGAACTGACTTGAAGGTTTTCATTATAGTCTCAATTCGACTTTACAATTTCAACCATTCCATTTATATGTCCCCTTTTTCTCAGGAGTATTTTTTACAAGTAGTAGCTTTTGCTAAGATAAAAAAACACTGCAACCATTGGTAAAAACAAAATTTTTTGATGAAAAAACCATCTCCATTATTGTAAAAACGTAAAAACATTTTGCTAATCTTTAAAGAGCTCGTTCGAAATCCAAACCTTACTTCCAAAGAAATGAATTTATTTTACCAAGTTTCCGTTTTTATGTCTGATCAGAATAACCTTAGAAGAAGTGGGAAATTGTGTACATACCTAGAAGAGAGAAGAAAAAACTCGATTAGTTAAAAAAATTCCTTAAATCAAAGAATATTTAAATAAAGATACAAATTTTATGATTTATGTTTTGTCCGAAAAAATTTAAAGAAAAAGAAATAATAAATTGCCAACGTGGCGACAGGAAACAATAAAATTTAAATTTAAGAGTTCATTGTCTTTGCATATTTATTATTTATATAAAGACTTTATGATAGTTTATTATACTATAATTGAAGATTCAATTTGTACATATGCTATAAAGTTATTTATTTTTCATTATTTTATTTCTCTTCATTTAGTTAGTCATTGCAATGCAGGAACTAATAAAATTTGTACAAAATTGATATTCATCATGTGAAAAATTCATGTTTTCCTGACACAGCAATTTAAACAAATATTTTTAGCATTTACAAAAGGAATCTCTCCGAAATTGGAATGCCAATCAACATTTTCCACATAACAATGTTATATATTGCATATTTTATATTGAACTAACCCCCAAATGGCCATTTGAAATATTCAAAATATTTTGTGTACACATTGTAAAGATTTAAAGCTGGCAACGCCAAACAAACAATTAATATTTTATGTATTCAACTTGTTTTAATTCTTTTCTGGAATATTTTTAGCTTTTCAAATGTTGCCGACTAATTTGCAACAATTTCAGGGCTTAACATATGCAGCAGTGTTTTAATTGAAAGGTATTTATAAATTGCGGATTAAGTTAAAAACAAAAACATTTAAAATATATTTTTTTAGGATTTAAGTCCTCTGTATACAATAAAAACGAGTACCAGTAATACCAAAAGGCATATAAAATGCATAAATCCGCTTATCGCCAGTTGAACACAATTATAATAAAATAATATTAAAAAAAAAAGATTTTTAAACATGCAACATTAAATAAAAGCTAAATACAGATTATGGCCCTTTGTAACTGTAACTCAGCATTACGCATGAGAGAGGTGAAAAAATGAAACGAAACCCACTTATTCCCGAGTGCTCCTGCGATATCAAACCCATATTCCAGTATAGATGTATCAGACCCAGCTGGCTTGATAAAGATATACACGGATGGTTCCAAGCTGGACGACCGTGTAGGTAAAGAGGTCTATGTAGAGGAACTGCTTTTCGACTCCCGCATCACTGCAGTGACTTTCAGGCAGAGGTCATTGCAATCCAGAAGGCTTTGACAACAATAAGAAATCTACAAGTACGGAATAAGAACATCTGTATCTACTCGGACAGCCAGGCGGCTAATAAGTCTCTACCCTCGATGACTTCGAGCATGAAGTCAGTGAGTAACTGCCGCTTGTCTCTGGAGGAGATGGCTGAGCAGTTTTCAAATCACCACATATCGGTCCCAGGACATAGGGACATCGAGGTATCTGGAACTACCAGCATCCTCCTTTAGGACAAGGAGGGCCTGGGTATACCCATGGCCAGCTGCAAACTGAGAATACGAAATTACTTCGCTCTTTGTGCAAATCAAGCGTGGAATAGGACATCGAACACGTGCAGGATCTCGCGGAAAACCTGGGCGACATACTGCAGTAAAAGAACTAAGGAACTTTGCTGTCATCCGTGCTATCACAGGCTGGTGGGGAATCATGCATCCAGGCTGTATTCTTCCCACCATGAGTTTTGTAGACGCTGTGGCGGCGAGGAGGAACTAGAGACAGTGGAGCACTTTCTCTGTCACTGCAATGGGCTGGGCAGGCAAAGATTCTGTTTTCCAAACACACACTGTCTTGATGATTTATCTCAGCTCTCCGAACAGAGTCCAAAATGTCTCTTAAGGGTTATTCAGGCTGCCGTATGTCTGTCTCATCTCATTTAGGGGACCTCTTGAGTGGGGAAGAGTGGCGAATGGTCCAGCGGAGCGGTATCACAACGGGCCTATTCTTGGCCTAAGTGAGTTAAGACGTCAGTCCCAACTGCCGCCTTAACCAAACCTATGAACTCAACCTGCTTACGAGATGAAATTCAAAGTTTTAAGATTTAATGGTCAGTGGAATCGAGGTATTCATACAGACGAATGGATCGATTTCGCTTATAGGAACTTTTGGCTGCTAACCTTGCGGTTACGCACATAAAAAGACCATTACAGGCCCGTCGCTTCTTAGAAGACGAACCCAGTTTCTGGGTAAACCTTCCTATGAGGATCCGGGTAGTCAGGCCTATGTGCCGAACGCGGATCTGGCTGCTTTCGTCGAATCCTCAAAATTATTCTGCAACATGAGAGACTGAGACTTAGGACATTAGGGATGTCCTACAGTTTTTGATCCACAATCCCTCCCTTTCCTAAATTCCTTTCCACCCTTTTTTTTAAATAGGCAACTCAGTGGACATCATGGTCTCTGGGTGATCCCATTCACAATCTAAGCTGCCTATACAATTTTTTAGCTTGCCAAGCTGCCTTCTGCGTGCTACAAATTGAGCGTATCCTTTAAAACAATGGGTCTAATAATCATTCCTCCTGGTACTATCAGATATAGCGATTCATCGATAATCTATTGCTTAAGCTTTAGATCGATGAATTTTTTTTTCAACAGATTTCAACTCGAATAGTGTCAAATGTATCCAGAAATATCTGGCCCAACACCAGACATATTTTATAAAAATATTCAAATAAAAAAAGTTCTAAAAAGTCCATCAACAAGTGACAAAAAATTCATAAAAACAAATACAAATTATTTAAAACCGCTGCCGTTTTAATTATAAATTTAAATTGCGCAGACAATTCCACTCGACACATTTCCGCTGAGAGAGAGCGAGATTCAGAGATAGAGAGCGGAACACTGAGATCGACTGTTCTCCCACCCTCTTGCTTGCTCCCATGCGCCCATGCGGTTCTCTGTTTAATCAGTTTAAATTGACACTGGGGGTCAAATTCATTAAGATAGAAATATTTTTTTTGTTTTTCTTTGCGCTCTCATTTAGCTGCTGCTGTTGTTGTTCTCTGCTGCTTCTTCACTTGGTTGTCTGTCAGTGAGTCAGGGGCGTCGGCATTTTAAATATTCAAAACATAAATTTCCATAGATAGATAGAGTGTAGGGAGATTGGAGAGACATCGAGCATATTCCATTTCACATGTGTTTTTCTACGTTTCTCTCCTTTCTGCCTTGCCTTTAATTATTTTGTTCCTTGGAAAATATTACCGGAAATACCAAAATGCCTGCAAGTAGCCATGGCGCCTTTAACCACAATCCCATATCCAATCCAAGTCAGACCAGAAAAACCCCAAGTCAAAATTAACAAGGGCCAACAACAAAAAAACAACATAAATTAGTTACAGCGCTCTTTTTGGTTGGTCGGATTGGTTGCCAGGCAGCTCCAAAGCTGCCACAGACCGTGGCAAAAATGTATAAATAAGTTAAAAATAATGCCACAATGCCGCACCGCCTACCCCCAGCTCCCCCATGACCCTGTCAGGATATGCGTGACTGGCATTGAAAATTAGACAAGAAAATTTAGCGCTCTGTGACAAACGAGGCGGCATGTTGAGGGCGTGGCGTCAACATTACCATTGCCAGCCAGCCAACTAGCCCCAGACTGCATTTCCCAGCTCCATCAGAGTGTACATCATCAAGTAGTAGCATTATAGATGGGCGTGACAGGGGGACTGATTGCCACCCACCCCTCCGTGTGACTACCTTCAGACCCGTTCTACCGACCCATAGCATAGCTATGTGTTGTTTACTTTATACCAAATACATAAAAATAAATAAATATAAAAGGGCTTTTTGTAGAGAAAAAATTACAAGGCAAACAGTATTTTGTAGGCACGTCGAATTTCATATGCTCTTAGGTCGATTTACAGAAGTTTTGATAAGCGAAAAGGATGGAGCCCCCTTTACGTTATGAAAGTGGGTAAAAAAAAGATTAGCAAACGTTTAAAGAAGAGCGTAATAAGGCACACTGGACCATTGTTTATAAGAAGGAACAGTTGATGGGCTACATAGCTAGTAAGGTAGCATTGATCTTAACAAACGAGATGTTAACGAAGTTTTGGCGTCCATTGAAGAAGAATCTGCTAGAGGTATGGGACAAAGATGAAGCAAATATCTCCTTTGTTATCACGAAAATTAATAGAATTCTTAAAAAATAATTCCCTTATTCTCATAATGGCGAAATAAATTGCCACCATGACATCTAGACGCCTATTAGACGCTAAATGGTGGGCAGTCTTGGGATGTGGACACTCGTCCATTCTAAAAGAAGACACAAATGTGTTAATAACAGATTACTGCAATCCTTTAGAGCACTCATCTCCATTATTCACCACCGATATCCCCTCTAGGGAACCCTGGTTAAAAACTCAGCCAGTTCAGAGTGACTGCATTAATTTCTTCACGGACTGCTCGAAGCTCAACCATCATGTTGGGCGGGAGTCTACTCTGAGGAACTAAATATTCGGCAGTCATTCCGAATTTTTCAAGCAGAGATCCTTGCCATTAACGAGGCTTTGATCTGTTTGCGCAGCATCGGCCTGGAAACCGGTTCTGTAAACATAGTCTCGGCACCCATAAAGTCACTTCAAGCACTAACTTCCAACTCGATGACAGTCAAAAACTTCCGCAAATCTATTCAAGAGACACGGTAGTTTGTAATTAGCCTCATTTAAGTGCCAGGACACCAAGATATTACAGACAACGAAATAGCAGATGAATTGGCCAGGCAGGGCCCGACCTCTACCCTTCTACTGGATAAGGAAGATATTCCTATGCCTATATCTACTTTCAAGCTACAAACAAGGGAGAGTTAGCTCTCACGTACAAAGGCTTTGGTAAAACGCACCCAATTTATTCATCGGTCGTCAGATATGTCCTTAAATTGACCTAAAAAGCTCTATAAGGCTCTGCAGACTAATACGGTCGCAGTGTTCGGCAGTTGCCATGGCGATCACTGGACACTGGCTTGTCGGGAACACATGCGGTCAGACTGAATGTTCCGAGCCATGACTTTTACAGAAGCTGCAAAGACGAAGAAGAGGTTGAATCAGAAGAACACTTCTTCTGTGCTGTGAGGCTCTTAGTAGACGTAGGAATAAACATCCGGGATTTTACTTCCTTCATCACCTAGCTGAGCTAGCTTTTATATGTCCGAGAAGAATTGTTAGCTACATCGTGGCAACGGGATGGGAATCGTTCTAGCGGGACAATCTCAGCAGAAGGGCAATAAAAATCTCGAAGTCAGTTTCATAAAAAATTTGTTGACTGCATTTAAGGTTTTGACCTAAGTCCATCAAATGCTTTGGGATCGTTTAAAAATTTTACAGGCGTTATATACAGTTAAAAAGGAATCTTTTTAGGGGATAAGATTATCCAAATCGGAAAATGTAGCATAAATGGCCACCCTATAGTCTTCATGATATTCTCTTTCTTCTCAAAAATCTTGTGAATTCATCCCTTTAGGCATTCAGTGATTCTTGGTAAAATGTTTAAACCTTTGTTGTTTTGTTTCTTCAAATCAAACTTCTAAGTAGTCTAAAAAAGCTTTTGTATTTTCTGTTAATGCTTCGAAAGATGCTTTTTTTAACCCATATTTAATATTAAATTCCAGTTATATTGTACTTTATATATATTTTTACGAATATAAAACCGTCCATTAATATATTTTGTACATCTCTCCCAACTTGCACAAAACAAAACATTTGATTACATGAAAAGCTTTTTTAGTGCATAGTAAATTCTATATCTCCAGGAAGTTTAGTTTCGACAATGATAAAATCACTCACCAAAGACCAAAGTCTGCCTCCCTTCCGGGTAAACATCATCATAAATTTAATATGCCCTTTGGTCATTGCATTAAAAATATAACAGTTTCAGTTCCATCCATTTATTTAGGCCCCTAAATGTTATTCTATTTGATTTTCGAAGGCATTGACTTAACAAAGTTACACACATACATATATATAAATATATATGCATGTACATATGTATATAAATGACTTTTATGTTTGTGTGTGTGACTTCCACCCACATTATGCGACTATATGAGGGTGGCTTAGTTTAGGTTAGGCACATGGCTTTAATAGGGTCACCACATGCGGGCCCAATATGCCAGTTTAATAATATTTTTGCTCATATGTGTAACGCAACCCCCGCTCCCTTCCACCAAAACTAGACGACTCGTCGTCGTGTATAATAATTTCATTATAAATTCCATTGTCATTGCGCCGCTCAGAATCAAAACTAAGGCCCCTCCCCGCGGGCAAAGTTTTGACTAACGAAACGAATTGCCAAAATTGCCCTTTATTAGTTTTTTCACACACACTAAAAAAATATGTTTGTCGGTAGTCGTAAAAACCCAAAAAAAAAAAGTAGAGGCAAAAACAACAACATTAACAATAACAACAAAAAAGTTGAAATAACAACGACAACAATCAGAGCAACAACAACAACAACTACACAGAGGAAGCGTACAAATTGGCAGGCAAAGGTTCGCGTGTTGGCCATGTATTAAAAGCCTGGCAAACGAACTATAAAAACACAACAACAACAACGACAACAAAAAACAGCCGAAGCAACAACAACAATAATAACAAAGCCATCAGCCCTGGCACTTTTAGTTTCGCTTTTCTCGGCCAAAAAGACAGTGAAAAAATATCTATAAGCTTATTGTCGTTGTTGTTATTGTTATACCCTTAAAAGAAGTTAATAGGGCTTTTAAGTTAGTGTGGAAGTGTATGAAACGTAAGAAAAAAGCAACTTCGACAATACGAAGCAAATCGAGGGAACAATTGTTGAATCGAGATTTTCGATTTAAAGGATTATTGTCCAATGTTCATCGCATAAAATTATTTTTAAAAATTTCGATTTTTTATCGAATTTAAATGGACTCAAATAAGTCGGTCATATTTAATTAATTTACTTAGCATAATTTTATTTATTTTGACCAAGAAATTTTGAATTTTAAAATTAAAGTTAGTTGTCAAATTTTAAATATTTTTTTTAAATTTCGTAACTTTTTTTTTCAATAATAATACACTTCTCGCAAAAATTAAGGGAACAGGAAAAATTTTTAAATTTTTGGGTGATTTTCAAAATTAGTCATCGACAAACACGAAATTGTGTAAACAGTCGGAAAAAAATCGAATTTTTGATTTTGAAAATGATTACGGTAAGTTAAGGGACAAAAACCTTGTTCCTTTAATTTTTCTTTAATTTTGATCAATTGGTCTAGAAAAACCGTTTAACCGATCGATTTTAAAATTTGGGGGCTCTTTGGGGTACATTAGGATGTAGAATTTCACTTTTATCTTAGCTTTTGCACCCATATCAGTGAAGATACAGTTAATTAACCAAAAATTTTGAAAAAGTCATTTTTTTTTACTTTTTTCAATGAAATGTTAGAAGTAAAAAAAAAATTTTCTCCACTAACTCTTGACTGTATTTTTTAGGAAATTTTCTACAGATAATGAAATTCCCGGTCCAATTGCTGTGCGACCAGTAGTTACAGAGATATCGGTAGTTAAATGAAAAAGGATCCTTTAGTGTTCAAAATTCAATATCTCAGAGAGAAATGGTCGTATCGGGGTCCTTAAAAAGGCATCTTGAAGCTGAATAATCAGGCTTTGTGATCCATGCATTGGTGTAGCTCAAAAAATTGCCTATTGCCGTAGAGTTAAAAACAAAATGTACAAAATCTAGAAAAATTTTTCTTCGCACTTCATCTAAAGATTGCATGAGAACCGGAACTTCTAAAAACTTTTCCCCGAAAAATCTGAAAACTAGAATCAAGCTTTAAAAGCTTCATTTTTTATTTCCTGTCCGACCATTTTTCACTGAAATACAGCCTGTTAAAAATCACCCAAAAATTTAAAAAAATTTTCTGTTCCCTTAATTTTTGCGAGAACTATATAAAAAGTGTCTTTCCTTTTACTTCAAAATTAATATGAATAATTATTTTATTTAATAGGTATTACTAAATGGCAATTAAGTATACCCTCAAATTAATTCTAATTTCCAAACATTTACCTATATCTTTGAAAGAAAAATATATCCAGTTTTCTACTGTTATTTATTGAAATCAAGCAAAAATTCTCGAAAAGTAAACACTAATAAGCTAAAAGATGCTATGAACTATGAATTATTCATTATATAAGAAATTTTTAAAACTATCACAAGATATTCAAGATCAGAGTTTCGAAAAAAAAAAAACGATTTTTTTCTACAAAAACTGTCTTTTCACTAATTTGAAAATCGAAATTCAAATCGGATGAAAACAGTTTAAGATCTCTTCTCTCACAAACTGCAATAAACTAATAGATGTATAGGAAAAATTAATCAAAAACTCTGCCAAGACTTTTCTTTATTTCATTGGAAAATAACCGTAAGCCAACAAAATGAAAAAAAAAATGTATCCATATAAAGATAAAAAAAAAAAAAATTTATCCATAAAAAGATAAAAAAATAAGAAGTATACAGGAAAATCAAAAAATAAGTAAAAATGAAACTGGATAAAATGCAATTTTTATTTTTTATTTTGAATATTTTATTTTATATATTTTAATATGAATGAATTTTATATTATTTTTTTTTTATTTAAAAAATTTTGTTTTTTTCAATACTAAATGAATTTCATGTTTTTAAAAGGATTTAAGGATTTTATAAAACCTGAAATTTAAATTTTAATTTTATTTTTACTTATTAATTTTATCTACTTTTATTTATTTTTTTTTTTTTGTCTTGAATATTTTATTTTGAATTTTTTTTTCGAATTAAATTGTTTTCAATTCATTTTATTTTATATATTTATTATAATGAATGTTTTAAATTTATTTAAAAAAATATTATTTTTAAAAATACTGGACGAAAATTTTATTTTTAAAAGGAATTAAGGCGTCCCGGTGGTCTAGAGCTCGAAAATTTAGGGTATTTTCAGGAATTTTTTTTGACAATAAAAAAATGAAAAACGATATTTTAATTTTTGAGGCTTTTTATTTAACTACTTTTATATACAAAAATAAAAAAATTTTTTTTTTTATTATTTTAATAATTTTAAAAATGGCTTTGAAGTGGACCCTCCCAAAAAATTGGGTAACGAATCTGACTCTACCTGCTAAAACGACTGTAGAATCGAAAATACTGGGAATATTCTTCCAAAAATTTGACAGTATATTCTTAAAAGCCTATTCTTTCGAAATATATGGAAAAAAAATTCGATTTTTCGAAAATCCTAGACTACCCGGGACCCCTTAAGTGTAACACAAGCTAGTTCCCATACCGTGGGAAATTTTCAAAAAAATACAGTGTATATTATAGTCGTTACGTCTCGACATTAAACGTTCCACTAGTTTTTATTGTTCTTTTTGGAATCTTGTTGTTGCTACCAATTTTGTTTTTGCCCAATATTACCCTCATTATTATTTTGTGTGTTTCGCTTTCGTTTTATTTTTATGTCCTATACACACACACACACACTTACACACACACACACACTTACACACACACACACACTTACACACAAACACAATTAACTGGCCAATGTCTGATATTTTGTTTTGTGGGCATATCTTAAGGTGTTCGTTCTGGCATATTGTGTATCTTGTATATTGTATCTTGTATCTATATATTTTGTATTTCTCCTTATCCTGCAGCCTGTAGATTGTAGTAACTGCTTTTCGCCTTAAATCGTTATTGATTGTGACCCCGTCCATTGCAACTTGAAATTAAGTGCTGGCTGAAGTTTTTTTTTTTCGTCCTGCTCTCTGTTTTGTACTTGCTCTATCATTAGAGAGCTTCGTTTGGCATTCTGGCAGTTTGAAAATCCTGCGGGCATGCCCATAAATATCAACAGCAGCATAAAGTATTGATTAGAGTCTGACACGCAATGGATGGACGATGGACACTACTTCACTCCAATGGTTGTCTTCTACAGAGATGCGGGAATAATTTGATATGTGTCAGACGAGGCAGCTACTGTTTGGTTAAAAATTTGATACAATGATTGCATTTAAAGTGGGGTTCGAGTTCGAGCGGATAAAGCAAGTTGTTAGTTTGACAAAAAGGGCTGATAATAGGGAAATTCGTTGGGAGTTACTACAGGCGTTAATTTATTGGTAAAATTGTAAATTACAAAACATAAAAAAAAAAATAAATAATAATAAGCAAGGCAATTTCTGATGTTAGAAAAATTTTAAAATATCCCTATCGAAACAGGCTAGTAACTATAAGGAAAATTCGAGGAGATCTTAACTGAGGAAATTAACTTTGGGAAATCCGAATTCATAACGTGTTTGTAAATTTTAAAAATTGTATTTAATACAGATTTAGTCTGACTGAGAAACAAGATATCAAAAGTGTTTGTAGACTTCACTAGTTTACACGAAAAATTAACCTTTGTAAAAAAGTGTTTTTTTAAGGGTAATTTTTTGTCGAGAAATACGATTTCAAAAATCATAGACTCTATATGTTCGTTAAAGGATTGATTCTCTTTCAGCTTAAATCTTAACATAATTTCAATAAAAACTTTTCTTAAATAAAAAGTAAGCTGAAAATTTTGAAAAATGGTCGAAAAAAAGTTTTAACGTTGGTTAAAGACGGATTTCTAAAATCACAAAGAATTTAGTTATAAGATATCACAAAAATAGCTGGCAATAATCCAAAAATTTTAAGTTACTAAAAAAAAAAAAAAATTTCGAAAAACCAAATTGAAAAAATATTAAACGTTTTCGATTTTGCGTGCTTTCAATTTTATAGGAATAAAGTATTTAGATTCATTTTACGGAATAAATAATTCCCTGTTTTCATAGAGAGGCATTGGAATACGGACGTGTTTATTAGAAATCGCAAAAATTTTCAAACTTGCACGAACTTTATTTGTCCGAAAATTTTGCGTAAATATTCAAATTGTATCGTGACAAAATCGAATAACAAAATTAATTACGTTCTTGATTTCGCAATTCACAATTTCACAATTTCTTGTCGGAATAGTTTTCGAATTTGTTTAATGAATACGGCTGAGTATTTTAGAAATCGTAAAATTTTCTAAATTACACGAACTTTTTTTGTCCGAAAATTAAGGTAAAATATTCAAATTGTATGACATGACGAAATTTAACAAAAGTAAATAAGTTTTCGATTAAGCGTGCTAATATTAAAATTAAAATTTTTTGGAAAATTTTGTTTTTGAATGGTATTTTTTTCACGGTTTTGATCACGATTTAAGGACTGACATTAAGTCTAGAACTTTGAATTGTATAAAAAGTGAAAAATTTAATTCAAATCAATAACAAAAATAAACAATTTTATACTTTTTCGATTTTGCGCGCTTTCAATTTCACAATTTTATATACGTTTTCCGAAACCCGGCAGAGTATTTTATAAAGCGTAAAAAATTATCTAAAATCACACGTCTTTTTTTTTCAAAAATTTAGTTTAAAAATTCAAATTGTATCATGACTAAGTTCTTCCAAACATTTCTGTTCAGGTTCTCAAACACGTGCATAATTCGTTCCATTATGACTATAATTGGTCTAATGTCCCTCAATCAAAAAATTAGTCTTTTAATTTTAGATTAGCCAAGGCGCTTAATCCGCATAATACGTTGATTTATAGCTCATTACTGAGAAGCCCAATAATCGACCGGAGCTTTCCAGTCCACTTAACCAAGGTTGATTATTTATTAAATAGGATATAACGTTTATAAATGATGATAAGGTAAATTTATGAGAATAAAATAGTTGAAGGCTTGTTATAGTTTCAACTTGGGCACTTCGAGGAACTATACTGCTCAAACCATTTCCCAAAGTTATTTAGTTTAAAATCTTGACGTTTTTAAGTGACTTAAACTACTTCACATTGCTTCGCAGAGCTTTCACTTAGGCACTTTCGAATTGTAGCTCGCCCAAAGTACAGTCTCTTAAACAATTTACAAAAAGTCCCCCCTGACATGTTCAATCTTGTCCTGCTTTCAAAACTGCCTTCAAATAATCAATACTGCAATCTCAACAGTGCCTGTCAAATGCTTTTTACGACGCCAACTTGACTCTTCATTTTCGACTTTTACGCAATTATTTCAATCAGATTTAGTTGACTTTAAGCGGCATGTCCTTTTGGCTTTTCATATATACCATCCAATGTATGTGTACTTCGCCTCCTTTATCCCAAATGTGAGTCCTGTTCCCTGTGCCTTTGAATTGAACTTTAATCAAAGTAAACTTTTATGCAATGCTTCTTCTTCGCTTCGCTTCACTTTTCTTCTTATTTTTTGACTCTGGTTTTTGTTACGTTCTCATGGATTTTTGTTACAGAATCATGTGCTGGCTGCACTTCATCAACATCCCATCCAGACTCGACTCTATGTAAACTTTCAAAGAGAGGCGGATTGTATTGGCTGACAAAGGGTTGCCAGACCTGCGGTGGTTCTCGAATCTCGTTCTTGGGTGAGGAAATGTGTATAAAAACGTAACAAGTTGCCAGCACATAATGGCTGCCTCTACCAAGAGAGAGGAGCAAGTTTTTATATACTAGAGTATATATATATATAGAGAGTGTTCGTTCCAGTGTAGTCTGGTTTTTTTTTTGGGGTGCAATAAGAAAGCTGTTGAAAAAGCGCAAAAACTTTAAATTGAAAATTGTATTCAAGCGTTAAATTGGCTGCTTTTTTTTTCGCCCACTTGAGCGGGAACTAACAGACTCGGATACGGATTTATTCCTATATATACATATATGTATAGCCTCTATATACATTTCAGTTTGGTTTACTTTGTCTGCCGAGTTGCCACCTTAAATAAACCGTTTAAAAAGTCAACGGCCCGGGTTTCACATATATACATATATAATATATCATATGGGTAGCCCCTCGGGTTCCTTAATTTTTGGAATTTTCAGTCAGTCCCACATTAACTCCATCCACTCTTTGTTTCCATAAATTCCCAATAATGGTTTTATGTTTTGCATTTCAATTGTCTACGTTTTTGCTTTGTATCTTCTGTTCTCTGTGCTTTATTGACATTTTCGTGTTTTTGCGTTTTCAATAAACACAGCTACCCCGTTCCGACCCGACGCCCCCGGGCTCTACCACACAATCTAAACCAAGTTTAGTTCGGCCTACGTTTCTATGACTCTGACAATTTGCTTTGGCTTCTGTATGCATGCAAATGACGCCGATGGTGTTGATAACACAAGGTAAAGCCAAGAGAAAAGCTGGGTTGAATGGGAGAGAGACACAGCTGGAGTGAGAGAGCGCGCGCGTGCAGGCGAAGAGAGTAAACAAGAGACCTAGGCAAATCGTTTGGTTAGACAAAAGTTTCAGACACACGCACTTATGTCATTTATTGTGGAGCCAGCCAAACTGACAGCTCTATAATAGAGTGCTCTGGTTCGTTCTATCGATAGACAACTTGAACATTTCCCGGGGTGTATGGGTGTGTGAAAAGTCTTTGTGTGTGTCAGTGTGTGTGTGCACCACATTGTGGTCATAATTTGTGTATAATTTATGATGTAATATTTGCGCCTATCTGGTTCTGATATATGCATATAGTATAACTTGAGGTTTTATTCAAATTTTGTAAAATTGCTTTTAGACAGATTTCCGAGAGAAAACAAAACGCATTAGGAAACTTGTGTGTATGTGAATTACAAAAAATGTATAATATACATACTATTTATTATAAAAGTTTCCACAAGGATGTTAGAAGAAATCTTTAAAGCTGCCGAACTGCAGTCATACTTCTTATCTTCAAATCAGTTTGCGAGCATCCATAACCCATCAAAATTTATTTATAGATGGAAATAAATAAAATTGTACGCGAGAGTGAGAAAAATAGGCACCACGCCAGGTTATTACTCATAAAGGGGGAACCAAAAATAAATATATAAAAACTCAATCGGAAAAGCGTGCCGTAAAAGAAATTTCATGGATGGTTGTATTTTTAAAATTATTTTATACAAAGTAGTCGGCCAGTGCTCCGGAATAGGATTTTAAAGATTTCACGCGAATATATTGTGAAACTCAATTTTTCAAGCGGTTTGAAACCAAATGTTTTGTTGCAAGATAGTATATTAAAACGCATCGGCAAAAAATAATAAAAGATGACGAATTTTATACTGAAACATTTTTTTAAAATATTCTTTGATATTTTTCGATTGTGTTTATGCCAACTATTGATGAAATATTTACTGACAAATATTTTTAATCAGCTGTGCTCAGGAAACCGTATGTTCTATTCGTATTCGTTTTGTAACCGAATGTCCCAATTTCACCAGAACGAATTTTCCATGTGCTTTGATACTGAATGATTAGTTTGAAGATGGAATTAAATCGCTAAAATAGGATTAAAAGAAAGCACGCATTTTTATTGAAATAAATATGATAAATGATATTTTTAAATATTCCTTTGATATTGTCAGATTCTACTTATGGTAACTTTATGTTGAATATTTATTGACAATTATTTTTGCAATTTTTTTTACTGACTCAACGTAAAATATAACTTGGAGAAATAATTTGAAAGACAGCTAGTTCCAGTTCTACTGATGATATTTATTTCATTGTGAACAAAAGTGTTCAGCAACTTGCGCCACCCACTAATACCTTGCTAGCGCCATCTGGCGTAGAAATCCGTAAAACAAAAAACTAACTTTAACAATTTTCTTAACGAAAACCAATTTTGGATTCGGAATACAAATGAATAGTATGCCATACACTGCCGGGCAAAAGTTCTTGGACATTTGAGAAATTATACGGAATTGGTTAGCGAACTCGAAAAGAGTTTAAGCTTGTTTTAAAAATGATCGAATAAGTATATTGAATAAATAATAAATAAATTTATCAATAAACTAATTCAATTCATTCAACTAGTATTTTTTTTTTGTGCAGTTAATATAACTTTTCTGCGAAACCTATTTGCAAAATAAACAAATAGATAGAACGTTCAAATCCAATCCAACACAATCCCCTGATCTAAATCCAATCGAACTTCCTTGGCATGAACTTGATCGTCAAGTCAGGAAACATTTTCTGTCTTCGAAAGAAACCCTCTGAATTTCATTAAAGGCGACTTAGGTGCAGCTGGAAGCAATACGTTCTTGAAAAACTTGTTAATAGAATGCCTCGAATTGTCGCCCAAGTAGTTGAAAGATAAAGGTGAGATATTTTGACGAGAAAAAAATATAATCGTTCTACATGTATAAACATATTATCTGTTTCAGTTGAAATAATATATTGAATTAGTTTTAAAAAGAAAAATCTTTAGAATAAAGTCACATCCTATCACATAGGTTCAAATATTTATGATCAATTGTTTTGCAGGGTGCGCCATTTGAATGTGGTCGATGGAAATATTGAATAACTTTGACAGATTTCAACCGATTGACGTCGTCGAACACATTTTGGAAAGGTTATTGCATTACAATTTTAACCATGAATCGATTCACGCCTAAAGAACGCGCGGAAATAGTGACAATGTTCATTAAATGTAATTGCCCGATTTTTGGGAGCGAATTTTAATGACTGATGAGGCCCATTTCACGCTATCTGGCAATGTAAATAAACAAAACTGTCGCATTTGGGGGAAAGAAAATCCTCATACTATCCATCAAACTCCACTGCATGATCAGAAAGTGACTGTTTGGGCCGGTGTCTGCTTCAATATTTCCATCGACCACATTCAAATGGCGCACCCTGTAGTTTTAAGGAGTAATTTTTAGGTGTCCAAAAACTTTTGCACAGGTAGTGTGAGGTAATCACATCATTGAAAACAAACTAACTTTAGGATTTGCTTTAATATCATTTCAATTTATTATTTATAGCAAATTAGTTTCCGATTTATGGCTCATACGCATGTATGTAAATATATTTCAAGCAAATGGATGCTTATTATTTTGTGTAAAGATATTAGGAGGATAATATGTGCCTGAAGCCGGAATTAATTCAACTGAAAAATAGTTCAAAATATCAATAATTGATCTTTCAGCACTTTTTTTCGGAGAAAGGAGGTTATTATCTTTACATATCTCGATCTTTTCAAAGAGAGGATATTGTTATCTCTGTATATCTCTATCTTTTCAAACTAAGAGGTTGAATAAACATGACAGAAAAAAGATTCTCCAGTCTACGCTTCAAGAGATTACTATAGACTATCATAACAAAGTTCTAGCAAGAACTTTAGTCTACAGATTTTAATCTAATAAGCTAAATTGATTTATTGTTCAATTTTTGTAAAATCATTTTTACATTAAGCATGCCTAAGTTCCATTCCAAATTGAGTTGCTTGTACATATTGAAAACAACATCCCAAACAATTTATCTTAATTCCATTTACCAATCTTAAACATCTTAAATGTTTCGACACGTGTTAACAATTATGATAAACAACTTGTACTTAGCACTGCGCCTTAAAAGCTAAAGATACATTTGTCAAGCTGTCGTCTTGGTTACATACCTGCAAAGATACAAAAAAACAGAAAGAGTTATGATTAGCAATTAACAATCTATCAAAATATATACATTTTTTATTTCCCATAAGCATTATTCATATGGCTAGTAAAAATTTTAGCATTACTTGCAGCTTTTTGAGCCCTACCCGCCCAGTTTACTTGGCTAAAAGACTTTAAGCACGCCTTTTGACAAAACACAACCCAAACAAAAAATTAAAATGTTTTTATTTTTTTGAAACTATTTTGACTCGAGAACAAAGTCAAGATGAGAAAGAAAAAAAAACTCGTTAGGCGCTTGTTTGTGCCTGTGATGAGTTGTTAGTTTTAATGAGCAGATCAGAGCAGAGACCTCTAAAAAGGCCCAAAACATTTATTATATAACCGAACCGTGTGTTATGATCTTTTTAGCCACGCACAAATTAATAAGCTGCCAAAAGACCAAGTCCAAAGAGGCTAACATATATATAGAGTAGTATATATATACTATATATATATAGTATTGTACAATAAGACATCATTAAAAGCGCGTTTTAAAAAAGAATCATATAATATAATTTTTTTACAATAAATTTGGAAGTACAATTGAGATGCGTCGCATAAGTACACTTGAAGTTCAAACAAATGGCATTACTTTTGATGAGTCACGGTTCCAATTTTTTGAATATTTAACAACACTGAGTCATTCACTAACTTTCATTCAATCGATTGAGAAAGATATTCTTCCACTTTCCCAAGCTTGTCTGCGATTCGTATTTCGAAGAAGTTTATATATTTGATTGACTGACATCGTAAATTAATAAATTTGTTACGCTTTCTAATGAGTCTAGAACCGATATTTACTAGCTTAAGCAATTCTCTATTCTCTTCTAATTATTAATATCTGAAAAAAAATAATTTTTGGTATAAAGCGATTTAATTAAATTATATATATTTCATTGTACTCTGTACAAATTAAATTAATGCATTTTTTAAACGCTTATCTAATGAGACTAGAGCCGATTTTCTGCTCGATTATTCATACTATAAAAGAAATTTTTTTATAAGATGTTGTTAAAGCATCTTAACAGTTGTTACATTTAGTCTTAAGACTGAAATATTAGTTCCGAGTAAGAAAATCTTGAATCGTTGACCAAAATCGGTCGATAAATGCTCGGACTTGCAACGCTTATTGCAAACAAGATTGTTAAGATCTTGATCAATAAGATTTATACATTCTCTAGATGAATAATTACAGTTTGTTCACGAAGATATTGTAACGATATTTGGTATAATGTTTAATAACAATAAAAAACTTTTTAGCTGCCAAATTTGATCGCAATGGTTTTAAGAGTTCTTTGACTAAATTCAACGAATATTCGTCAAGAAATTAGAATTTTTGGCCGACCATTGCTATGGAATTTATATGATATAGTCTACCGATTTCGTTGAAATTCGAAATATTGTTTATAATATCAAGATATTTTGCCCAAACGTCTAAGATTTTTTGGTATCATTTTGAGAATTAAAACCAAAAATGCAAAAAATTTGAGTTAATATTTTGATTTTTTTTTAGCAGTGTTGGAATTGAAGAAAAATCTATGCGAACTTTACCAAGTTTTGTCAAAATCTAAAAATATCTAATATTTTTCATTTTAGATTAGGTTAAGACCATTTTAGTTTTCATAAAAATATATTTATTTTTCTTTTGCATTAACTTTATAAACCTGTCTTTGATTTTCCGAAATCTAAGAAATATGAAAAATTACCAATATTAAGAATACGAAAAAAAATTGTTTTACCCAAATAATATACAGAAGCTGTTCCAGAAATATCTTTTGAAACCTTTAGAATAACAAATTTTTATTTTCTCAAATATTTCGAGTGAATAATTTGTATGGAAATCTATTGTAAAAAAATATTCGACATGGAAAATTATAAATATTTAGAAAATATAAATTTTTGTTTTTTCCAAATATTTCCATTCAATCAGGTTAATTTGAAATCTAGTGAAATACCTAGAGCAATAAACGCTGTGCCAGAAATATCTTTAAAGGCGTTAAAGCTTTTGGAATAAAATAATATTTTTTTTTTTGCTTTCACTTATTTTTATAAACAAGAATTTGTTTCGATTTATTTCCGAATAATAAGATTTATTTCCATAGATAAGATTTATGGAAAATTAGAAATCTTTAGAATATTTACATTTTATTATAGCTTTTCCCAAATATTTTGAGTCAATCAGCTTTATTGAAATCTAGTAAAATATTTAAGTAACAGATGCTGTGCCAAAAATATCTTTAGAAATCTTTAAAATAAAAAATGTTTAGTTTTTCCCAAATATTTCGACTTAATCAGATTTATTGAAATTTAGTATAATATAAGATAAGATATATGGAAAGTTATAAATAGTTAGAATACAAATATTTTAGCATTTCCAAGTCTCTCGAGTTTAACAGGTTTATTGAAATATGGTGCAATATATGATACGGTTTATGAAAATTGGAAATCTTTAGAATACAAAAATTTACTTTCTCATATATTCGAATTGACCAGGTTTATTGAAATCTTGTGAAATATCTATTTAACAGATGCAGAACTAGAAATATCTTAACAAGCGTTCAAATTCATAGAAAATCTTTTGGAATAGCAAATTTTTAAAAAAATTAATAATAAAATCGTTTAAAGATTTAATGCTACGTAAAATTCGGCATTCCAATGAAACTTACGATTTTTTTTTAAATTTTTGAACAAAATACTAAAAATATTTTTTTAAGGTTTTGAGCAAAATTATCAAATTTTTTAGATTATCGAACATAATTTTCTAAATTAAAATATATTATTATTCTTTATTAAGAATTATTTTTTTTTAAATTGATCATGAACAGTCCATCCCTTCGGGATCAGAAAACCCTAATAAAAATATTTTTCACAATTTTTTTTTGCTTTACACTTACAATTAAATTTAAGGATAAAATGACAAGGTTTAAAACCAAAAACGAAAATAATCTCGTTTATTTGCTCTTATGTCTTATGTATTATAAAAGATGGATTTCTCTGGACCCGCCCTTACCAAAATACTTGATCCGCCCCTGGGTTTTTGAAATATGGTAATATATCGATAGCATATTTTATCAAATCGTCTAAATATTTCATGATACATATATTTTTGTATTTTATTTATTTATTTACAATGATAATTAAAGTTAGTTAAATAGTTTTGTAAATTTTTCTAAAATTCAGCATTCAACTGAAACAAATTTTTTTTTAATTTTCTGTACCAAATTTACTATTAAAATAAATCACGCATTGTTAAAAATTTATTTTGTAATTTAATTATGTTTACAAATTTCCCATAATTTGCTTGCTGCCAACGTCAATTAAGTTGCAACTATTGAAGTACCCAGCATAGTAGGGTACATAAAACGATATTTAAAATGTTTTTTTTTGAAGCATATTTTATGCCTACTGTGTGCTCAAATTGCGGAAAATATGCTGCGCTTGGTTAATAATTTTATAACATTATACAATTTGTTGCTTAGCCAAATAAAGTGAGGCAACTTTTGGCTCTAATGACTGGCTAACAATATCCGACATGCCCATCAAATGGTCGGCCTATTGACCAACTCCGGTCTGCTGCTTATAGAGCCGCATCATTATGCAAGTTTTTACAATTTGATTAATCGGTCGTTTTCTCAAGGTTAAGACTAATGCGTTTTTTTCGGCTTCCTCTTCTTCTTCTTACAAATGCAGTCCAAAATCGAGTAGTTTTTTGTTTTGGCCATAACAAAAGTTCCAAAATTGACGCGTAATTGATGAACAAACATGTCTAGTCATCTATGAGAAGTAAAAATAATTTGCTTGGCTTTTTCTTTGTTTGAAGTTGCTCAGAATGACTTAACAATGTAAAAAAAAACAAAATATTCTGCATAACTTATAGACAAAGCTCTTGGAAATAAACAATCTGCATATTTTTTTGTGCTCACCCATTTTCTCTCTGTGTATTGGCAATCAACATTTCTGCCAGACAGCTGACAAAACTTCAAATAACAACAACAAAAAGTATCAAAGGCAAAAAAGGCTTAAATTGATTCTCTTTCGATTTTTGCTGTCTGGGAATTTACTTCAATTTTTTGTGTTTGTTTTAACAACTTTTTGCACTTTGTACTAACAATTTTAATTAAAATTTTGCAGCTTGTTAGTAAATTCTCTCCCTATTTTTTAGTTGTGTCGAGAAGTCTTCATTTTGTAATTGAAATTTTGTTACTTCTAGACATCACGCATACGCACTGTATGCCCCTTACACATGAGATAACATTTTATCCGTATTTCTCTCTTCTCTCTCTCTCTGTCTCTTCTCTTTTCTTCTATCTTGCTATGCGCTTTATTATTGCATTTTTCATATAGCCGGCGACATTTTAATTTGAATTTTATGCCCAAGAGCGCATCAAACAATCCCATCCAGCAGCAGCAGCGGCGCAGCGCATAAAATAAAAATATAACGCATACGCCACATATGCCGCATGTGTTGCAGGAACCCCCCACCCCTCAGCCAAAATCCCTGCCCGCCTGCCCCAAAAGCAGCTTGTTTTTATTTCCGTCAGCTACAATTGACGCGCTGCTGCTCAACTTAACCTCATTCCAGTCACAATTCATGGCACTCTTGGCTCATCCAACTGCTTCTCCTCTCTTCTTTCTTCATTTGTTGTCATTCTTCTTGTCACCGTGGTCTCCATCATCATCATCATCTTTTTCGTTTTCATTTTCCTCATGCATTTTCATTTGCATATTCAATGGCATGATGTGCTTTATTTTCTTTCACACCTCTCTTCATTAGTATTGAGGTTTTTTTCGAGGTGTATTTTCGTAATTTGAAAAATATCATGAAGAATTGGATTTCTCATATGGAAATAAGATAAAAAAGTTCTTATAACTTCAGTTCGTGAAGAACTTGATTTGGTTTTGTTGCATATTCGTCAAAAGAAAGGATTGACTATCGGATAGGGGTTCAAAACCCTTTTATAATAGGTAGTTATAAAAGCAATGCCAATTCTTAGAGTATTCCATGCTCATTCGTTGGCAATAGAAGTTTTCTTCAAAGAAAATTCTTAAAATCTTATAGACTAAGCTGTTGTCAATAAAATTCCTTTATATTATAAATGCCTGATATCGTAAGTGTTGACTTATCGCTTAGTTTCAAAACTCTAAAAAAAACAAGTAGTTATAAAGAAAATCCCCATTTTGTGTATATTCCAGACTCATTCGTTTGCGATAGAAGTTTTATTCGATGAAACTCCCTAAGCTTTTATAGATTTCTCGAAGCTATTGTAAATAAAATTCACTATTTTTCAGCTGCCTTCAATAGTAAGGATTGACCATAGCCTAGCTTCAAAAACCTAGTTTAACAGACACTTATAAAGAAAATAACATTTCTGTGGGTATTCCAGAATCTTACGAAATTTCTTTTCGAGCGATTTCTAGAATATTTGGTTTAGCAATAGGCTATAGTCAGTTTCTATTAATTTTTATTTTACGACTTTTATATCGAACTACGATGGAAATAATTAACAAAGAACTAATGGCACTTGATGAGAAAGTTGCCTCAGCTCGTAATATTTTCATTTCGCCATAGGCCTAGTTCCCATAATCAAGCAGTCTTAACTGCATAGACACAAATTTACGGACTTATATAGGGTGGGTCATCTGTTGGTGGTTTCCTAAATTTAGGTGTACCGACAACCTGCATTCTATTTTACCCTCTTTATTAAAGCAGCAAATCTTACATTCTGAACTTATCTCAGAGCCTTGAATAAATAAGTAAGTTTCAGCTCGCAAAAGACTCAAACCATTTTTCGAACTTTTGGGAGGAGGTCTGGACGCGAATCCATCCCTGTGTATCCGCCACTGAAGTTGACTCAACTGGATAGACACATACATCGGAAGGTAGGCTAAGCCGGCAGTCCCAACTCACTTAGGCCAAGAACAGTTACTTTGAGATACCGATAACGGGAGTAAAGGATAAGGATATAGAATAGACAGGAAAAGTTAGGGAATTAGGAAAAGTGGAAAACGCAGGACTATGCTCAACGTGGAATTCGAATGCACAACCTCCGGGATGAAAGACTAGTGCACTGTCGCAAGGCTGTCGAGGCCGCGGGTAGACATATTTGCGCAACAAATCTGCATCCTGGATCCTGAACGAGAGCATGTTTTCCATTTTCATCATCATCATCATCATCCTTATCCATACAGCTATAGTTAAGCTTTGGCCTTTCGAACAATATTTTTTCAATAATCTCTATCCTGTGCAGCTTCCTCGCAGTTTAGGACGTTTAATTATTCTAGATTTATTTTACTCTTTAATCCGACGTGATTGGAGTCTTGTTCCATCTGGTTGATTGAAGCAGGTTTCTTTCAAAATGGGGTTTCACGTTCTCGCCCCACCTAAGTCTTTGCGGCTTGACATAGGCGGCTAGACTTGTGTCTGGGGATTTTTGTTTACCCCATTTAAGCCTCTTTATTAAAGCAGCAAATCTTACATTCTGAACTTATCTCAGAGTCTTGAATATATTCTTTAATTTTCTAACTTTCATGCCAGCCGCCAACAAATGAAATGCAATTGAAGTAAATAAATTGGTGGCAAAGTCGGGTCCTGCTTAGTTTGCCAAGTTGCGGCTTGGCAGCGCATTTCACAAACAATTTACAGGCTCTGTTGCATGCTGGGTCTAACAACAACAAAAACAACAACATCAGTAATAGCAACAACAAAATTTTCTGCTACTAATTGCAAAACGCCATGAGAAGTAACTCAAATTTGTCATTTGCAGCTGTGGCGACTCCAGCTGATACAGCCACTACTACTAAAGTTGCATGCAACAAAGTTTCTGTTCTGCTGGCAGACAACAACAAAGCATTAGACATTTTTCACCTAGTGAGTGCAAAATAGACGCAGGCAGACGAGTGCAGCAAAATGTTGCAGGCACTAAATTGGTTAGCTGCTGCTGGCTGGATGGCTGCCTGGCTGGTTGGCCTTCTAAGTGTGACTTACAACAGTGCAACAACAGCGACATGGCATGGATGACAATGCGGCAACAACAACAACAACAGCAGTTCAAACCGAGACACATAATCAAGCGCCTACACACACATCAACACACATATGTTGTGCGAGTGTGTGTGTATCGCTGTCTGTGTTTGGTTTTGTTTTTCACGTTGAAAATTGCTAGTATTTGGTGTGCGCATAATTACGTGGCACAAAAGTGTTGCATGCAAACAGGCGGCACAACAGCAGAGCAGCTCGTGGAGAGTGCTCGAATTTCGTTGCAGACGACTAGACTGTGACGTCAACGAGTTGACTGTAAACTCATCATCAACAGCGTCGCAGTGTCTGCCATATGACGTATACGTCATGTTGTGCGCGTAACCAAACTGAGTGCATATATTTCTTGTAATTAAAAACGCATTGAAAGCGGGTGAGAGTACAAAATGGAGGAAGAGAGTGAGTGAGAGTAGGGGATAGAGTAGGGATACAGTCGAAATGGAGTGAGTGCAGAGCACACTACTTTGCCTTTGAGGCACGAGGCAACAAACTTGTTTACTAGTGCATTTGTGTGTGTCGTCCTTTTGGCACTGCTTGACTCTCTCTGTAGCTGTGTGTGTGTGTTTGTCACGTATCCGTCATTACTTTTTAACGCTTCCTGTTTGCGCGTGTATGTGTCTTTGCCGTAATTAAACTAAATTAACAACTCCTTTGGCATATAAATGAGATTTACGCAACCCTGCCAAAAAAACAGAATGCAAAAGAAAAATCTTCAGGCAGGACTTGCAGCTAACTTTAAAGAGTACAGCAAATTTGGGATTTTGGAAAATCCTCGACTAAGTAACTTTAGAAATTTTGGCAAATAAATTTCCTTATATCAAATCAAACATGGTGATTTTTTCAGCCACATTTGAAAGAACCTAAGAAATAGACATTTCTTAAAATTCTTTTGAAGCGTCTTCTGAAAGACGTTTTGTGATTTTTGGGAATACATTACGAGCTGAGGCAGCTATTAACTTTCTCATCAAGAGCCGTTAGTCTTCGTTAGTTATTTCTACAGATAGAATGGCTGTAGTCTAACTAAAGCCAAGAGGCTCGTTGTGATACCGCTGCGGTGGACCATTCACCACTCTTTCCCACTCAATAGGTCCCCTAAATGAGATGAGACAGCCATCCAGCAGCCTGAATAAACCTTAAAGAGGCATTTTGAATTGTATTCAGAGAGCTGAGATAAATCATAAAGGAAGAGTGAATTTAGAAAACTGAATGTTTGGCTGCCTAGACCAGGGCAGTGACAAAAGAAGTGCTCCACTGTCTCCAGCTCCTCCTCATAGCCACAGCTTCTACTGAAGTCATGAGGGGGACCATTCCGCCCGGATGCATGATTCCCACCAACCAGTGTCCTGTGATAGCACGGATGACAGTTGAGCACTGGGCTCTATTCAAACAGCAAAGTTCCTTAGTTCTTTTACTGCAGTATGTCGGCCGTGTTTGCCGCGAGATCCTGCACGTGTTCGATGTCCGATTCCACGTTTGGTTTGCCCAAAGACCGAAGTAATTTCGTATTCTCAGTTTACAGCTGGCCATGGGTATACACAGACCCTCCTTGTCCTGAAGGAGAATGCTGGTAGTTTATTGTCTAGCCAGTTCATCCGCAATACAGTTGCCCTCGATGTCCCTATGTCCTGGGATCCATATGAAGTGAATTGAAAACTACTCAGATATCTCCTCCAGAGACAAGCGGCAGTTTTTCACTGACTTCATGCACGAAGTCATCGAGGCTAAGAACTTAATAGGCGCCTGGCTGTCGGAGTAGATACGGATGTTCTTATTCCATACTTGAAGGTTTCTTATTGTTGTCAAAGTCTCCTGGATTGCAATGACCTCTACTTGAAAGACACTGTAGTAATCCGGCAGTCGGAAAACAGTTCCTGAACATAGACGCCTCCGTCTACACGGTCGTCCAGCTTGGAATCATCTGCATAAATCTTTATCGAGTCAACTAGGCCTTCACTCCTCCCTGGTTGAAATGGGGCTTTTGAATTTGGTTATGAAATTTCTGATATAAAAAATCGTAGACTAAATGAGTAACTGACCTTTACTCAACCCCGAAGTCTTGTAAATAAAAAAATTGAAAGAAACAGACTGTAGTCCATTGCTATACCAAATCTTCTAGTAATCGCTTGAAAAAAAAATTCGCTAGATTCTGGAATGCCAGCAGAATTGTGATTTCATTTAAAAGTGCTTGTTAAACTAGGTTTTTGAACCTATGCAATAGTCAATCCTTACTATTTCAGGCAGCCGAACAATAGTGAAATTAATCTACAACGGCTTCGATAGCTTTTATAAAAGTTCAAGGAATTTCTCCATAAAACTCTTCATAAATACAGTGATTGCAGAAGACAATTATTTTATCGATTCAAAATATGGGTTTTGGCCAGCTAAAGTAGTCGTTTGCCCCATAGTGCAATAATCCGCATATAAAATTTCAAAAACTCTTAACTCCAAACAAAAATGTCATTTGCTAATCCCTAGATCAAACTCCATCGCTAGCTCCAAATGGCCAATATACTTTACTTAATTACTTTCCCTCTTTTTTGTAGAAACTCCGCAAAGTTTTCAGCTCCTGCATAATGCAAATAAAAGTTTTTCGACATTTTAGACAACTCTCAATTGAGTGTGGGAAATTGTTTTGAAAATTGATTCATTTTGGGGATTTCTAAAGCATTCGTTCAATCCGGAAAAACTTTCTACACATGTCAATTAAAAACTGCTGGCTAAAAATTTTGTCAGCTTGGTTGGGTTTTCAATTACAATTTAAACCAGAGCTTCTACTTCTCTCTCAAAATTAAGCAAAAAGTTAACAGGGAAAACTTAAAAAGAGGTTTTTCTCTAACTAAACAAAGGAAGAGTTACGAGCCTTTTTGGTCTAGTGAAAACTTTTTGCAGAGTGACCGTCTCTGGACATTTGGACACTCATGTGGCATATAGAGTGCGGCTTTTTGCAACATTTGCATAACATTGCATATGCATGACTTGCAACAACAACAACAACAACTATAAAAAATGTTGACAACATTTGGCAACAAAGTGAGACAAAAGCAGATAAAATGGCCGCCAGACAGCTGCTCTGCCAGAATATGTACAAAAAGATTTTAAAAGCCCCAAACCTCTCTCTCAACAGGCTTAAAAAAGAAATTAATTAAATGTATACGCAATTATGCAAACGCGTGTAATTAGTGGAAGCAGCTCGCCTCATTTAACCAACCCCCCTGCGGCCCAACATCTTTATTTTTATGCTTTATTGCATTTTTATGCCTCCATTTCAAAGCTCCTGACTCCCAAAAAAAAAGTAGAAGGAAGCAGGATATAAAAAATGAGAATCAACAAAAGTTGAAAATGCTTCAACAATGCCAGAGCAATGCGGTTAAATTAATGCGAGCAATGACGCTGACGCCAACGTCGGTGTCGACGCCGACAGAGACGTTGACTTCGCAGTTGGCAAGGGCCGCAAGGCAAGTTCTCGCAAAATGTGTATTTTATGCATGCCACAAAAGGTGTGCGGCAAGTATGAAGAATGTTGGTCCAAAGGAGCCCAGAGGAAGCAGCGCATTTTGGCCATTTCAGCTGTCGCTCTCGCCTGTCGCAACGGAAGCGCTAAAAGGGTTCCAAGTCTCCAAGAGAGAGAGAGAGAGTAGGGGCCAGACAAAAAGCGAGTATAAGACAAAGTGCAAAACGATGTAGAGTATTTTATGAATACGAAAGAAACACTTGACGAAAATTTCAGCTATAAAAAGGCAATATTATAAAGAGGAGGGAGATGAAGAGATTTTTGATGCCAAAAGTTTGCAGTGACTGTGGGAAGGTACTATAAATCCGATTTCCAGAACGTTTTGGTGAGAAGTCTCGTTCGTCCGGTAAGAAGTTTAAAAAGGAGTTTTTTCAGAAACCTTTACCCTTACTCCCTTGTGAGTTGACGAGGGATTCAATAATAAATATAGATGCTATGTTACTTGTTCCCCCCTGAGTACGGATAAAGAAATGACTACAAGGGAACTACAAATACGATTTCCAGAACAGAATGGTCCGGCAGGAAATTAAAAGTAAGTTCCTTCAGATACGTTTACTCTTCCCCTAAGTGACTTGACTTGCGCACAGATGAAAAAAGGACAAGACACTATTAATACGATTTCCAGAACGAATTGGTAAGGGGTGTCGTTAAAGCCAGTCCTTGTCTACGGGTTTTATTAAAAAATGATTCTCATTGATCGTTATTGCTTTTTGCTGTCTAAAAGCTGCCTTCTATGCTACCTCCTCCCTTTTTCGTACGGTAAAAGAAGAGTCTATCAGTACAAAGGAACTATAAATACGATTCCCAGAGCAGATTGGGGAGGAGTCTCGTCAATGCCAATCGGGTAAGACGTTTAAAACAGAGTTTCTTCAGGCACCTTTAACCTTCTTCCCAAGTGACTTGTCGAGGGGTTCGATAAGATAAGATCGATAAATCGATTTTAAAAGGCTCCATCTGCCCGCTATGTTACTTGTTCCCCTCTAAGAAAGGATAAAAAAATGACTATTAGAACAAGGAAGCTATAAATAAGAAGCCCAGAAAGGATTGGACTCAAAGAAATTTAAAAAGGAGTTCCTTAAGATACATTTACTCCCATGTGCCTTGATGAGGGGTTTCCATAGGAAAGGAGCTTCTATGGTCGTTACAACTTCACGCAGGCTATAATCTGCCTTGTATGCTACCCGTTTTCTTCTTTGCACCGATAAAGAAAGAACATTCAGAACAAGTAGCTATAAATACGAAGCCCAGAATAAATAGGGAAGAAGTGTCGTCAATGCTAGTCCATCAATCAGTCTAAAAAGTAGTTCCTTCAGAAACCTTTACTCTCCTTTCCAAGTTCCCTGACGAGGGTTTCCTTAACAAAGGATTCTTTATGAACGAAATTTAGAGCCGGTTGGCGAGGAGTCGTTTAAAAGTCTTTTAAAAAGGAGCTTCTTAAGATCTCACTTCCAAGTTACTTAACTAAGGGTCCTATAAGACAGGATCGACCATTAATCTTTTCTCTTCTGGCAGTAGCTAATGTAACTTCTACCTCTTCCCTTTTGCTTACGGATGATGAAGTGACTATCAGTTGATTATTTACTTGGATCTAATTTTGTCAGATGAACTTTTTTAGAGTTCACAAATTCAAATCAATCAAGAATTCTACGTTCAATACTTAATTGTTTTTCTAAGTAAGATACGAAATAGAGCCCTTCAGTTTCTTCAAAAATATATATCAAGAGGTTTTCAGTACCTTATGGCTGGCTCCTGGAAACCCTTTAGGTCCAGATCAATAAACATACCGCTTTAAAGAAAGACTCAAAAGTCAACGTAATAGACTGGCAAAAGGGCTGCCTAATGAGAATCTAATAAAAAAAGCTCAAAAAATAAAGTTTTAAGATCCTGATTCAATATGATATGAACTGAGTTGTAACCATAAGATTTTCGGAAGTCTTGACCAATTCTTGGCCTTCTGATGGGTATGGAAAGCAGTTACCCCTTTTATGATACCTCCAGCTATCAGACAACATTCTCTTCTTTTATTACTTTAACTCCTAGAGGAGCATAGGGCCTCAGGCTAGATTCACGATTAGAAAGCCGCGATTCATAAAAATGGGGATTTATCCGAAAAAAAAACCTATGAGCCCATAAAAAATCGAATCTATTGATCTAGACCATTTCTAGACCATTTCTAGATCAATAGGTTAGGTCAGGTTAGGTTACACTGGCTGGCCACACAACAGAGTGCACCCTAGCATAGACCTTTTGGTCCATAGCTGTGCCAGATTAGAGGTTATTCTAGATCAATAGATTAGATATCATATCAATCAGTTTTTTTTTTGGAATTTTCAATTAAGTTGATTTTAAATCGTGATCGATTTGAAAATCGTGATTCACTTAGTTTTGACATTATATCTGGTAACAAAAATAACGTGATAAAAACAAAATAAATCGTTGCATATTTCGGACGGTAAAAGGAAACATACAAATCTCAAGCTAATTTTGAGTATTATATACAGATGATAAAAGAAATCATGGGGAATACAAATTTGTTGAGTTCTTTTTGCTCTTTCGAACAAAAGTTGTTAGGATGTTAAGTTTGCTAGAGATTTTATATAATTTGAAAAACATATTGCTATTAAAATGTCCTAAGCTGCAATTGTGATAAATTGTTATTTAGTGCCCATGAACATTATATTCAAAATGTGAGAGAAAAAATTTCTCATTTTTCTCTCATAAAAGGCTGTGAGAATTCAAATCCAACAGAATCGGAGCACGGAAATATGTATTTAGCAAGTTTTTGTATATTACAGATGATAGAAGAAAGCATGTGAAAGAAAATTTGTTTATTTTTTTGTTCTGTTAATTTAGTACTTGGGATCTTAAGACTACAAAAGATTTATTCTAATTCTAAAATCATACTGTTCTTAAAACGCTTAAACCAAAATTCTGATAAATTTAAATTTATTTTTCTAGAACGTAATATTCAGGATCTCAGTAAAATAATTCCTTATTTATTTCCCAAATGGCAATGAAAATTCAAACTGAGTACCTATAAAACGCAATTTTTTCATAATGTCGCACAAAGCTAATAAACTTCTCCCAAGTCTTGATCGTTATAGAGTAATAAATAAAGATATTTTAGCATTTTGTGGCAGCGCAATTGTAACAAATGATGCGGCAGCCGAAGGCGTTCCCAACGCCGGATACGCCGGATTATGACTACAGTACGACGTATATATTATATAGCTGTAAGTATATATGTATCAAATATTTTTATTTTTTTTTATTTCTGTGTTCTTTGTTTGGTTGCTTTATTTCCGCAAAAGGAATACAAACATAAAATAAGCGTAATTGTTTAGCCCGAAATGCGCATTTAATTCGCCTGGCAAAAGGCGCCGCACAAATCGAGCGCGAAAACTCCAAAAGTAAAAAAAAATAAAGGCGTAGGGAAATCATAATAAAGTTGGGAAAATAAAGATGTATTGTGTTGGGGGATGGGTTTTTGTTTTTTTTATTTTTATTTTGAAAAGGGAAACTCAAAACTCGACAGACTTTATATGCAAATTGCGCAGAGCACTCGACACAACCAAAGAGAAATATTATTATAAAATGGTAAATACAAAGCACCCTTTTTGGGGGGCATCCGGCTTAGCGCTTAACTTTTTCAACAATAAAATTTATGCATTCAATTACAGAATTTGAAAAAGCGTGTAAAATAAAAAACAAACCAAAAAGAATATAAAAAATAATTCATAATGAAAAAGTAGAAGCAGGGATTTAGTTGGCCAAAAACTTTTTAACAATTAAAAGAAAAACAATTGGCCAAATGGAAAAATATATAAAAGAATATATACACTGAAAATTAATTAAATGAGTGAAATGAAAACGCCAAAAATGCTAAACGAAAAAAAACTAAATACAGAAATAAATAAAAACTAGCAAAGGCCAACCGCAGGCAAGCCTTCATTGCTTAGTCAATATGCCACACACACACACACACACACACACACACACACACACACTGACACAAACGTGCGGCATTTGCAACCTGCCACAAATGGCCTGCCAAATACCAAATACGAAAACGAAAAAAATGAAAACAAAGTTTAAAGAGCAGCTGCAACAACAACAACAACAACAACGACAACAACTTTGACGCCGGCAGCGACTTGGCGGCTGCGTTGGCGCCCAGGATATTGCCATAGTGTCTATATATGTAGCATATCTGTATAGTATGTCTGGCAGCTCTGAAAATGCCAAACAAACTTTGACTAGCCTTCCAGCCATGCTACCAAAAACTACCAAAGCGAAAGAGTGGCAACCTCTGCCAGCCAAACCAAACCAAACCTAACTAGACCAAAAAATGCAAAGCAAAAACACCGGAAAAAAAAGAAATAAAGAAAATTTCAGAAGAGAGACTTTTTTCATTTGCTTTTTGCTCTTTTTTCATCACGCTCTTCCCTCCCCACAATTGCGATGTCTTTCGCTTTTTTTTATTTTTTTGATACTCTTCAGGTGCAGCAAATTCATCAGTCATCGTAAAAAGTATTCACATAAAAGTCATTTGGATAATGTATCCCAACTCTATGCTGCGAAATATACTCCTTGTAATTTGTACCGAATTAATAGGGTCATTTTTTAGGGGATAACTTTTGCCCCCTTAAAGCAAAGTGCATAATAAACTTGGTGGGAAGTGTTCATTATAAGAAATCTTATTAAAAGCGAGTTGTCCCTAATTAAGAAGAAAACAAGATGATAATTATGTTCAAGAATCTACCCAAATTAAAGTCATTCGGATAATGCACCTCTGCGAAAGATATTCCTAGCAATTTTTGTCGAGTTAATAGGAGCATTCACTTTTTAGGGGATAACTTTAGTCCCCCCTAAGGCAAAGTGCGCAATAAACTTTGTGAGACTTGTGCATTATGAAAACTTTTGTTAAAATTGTGATGTCCCACAATTAATAGAAAAACATGGAATTATTTTTAGGAATGTATGGCATAAAGATTTTAAAAATTAATTTAATATAGTTCTGAAGAGCAGCAAGCTTCGAAAGTACCTTAGGAGACTAAACTGTAGTCAACTGCAAATGTGTATCTAAGGGTTCCTATTAATTTAGGACGCGACTGTAAAACTGCCAAATTAGGCACATTTTCCAAGCAGGAAATATAGCCAAACAACAATTTTCGTTAGAACCCATGAAACCCATGTGTGATTCTCATTTATCTCATTATCTTAAAAGTAAAGAATTGTAAGACTTAAGTATACATCTTGCAAGCATTACAAAATTGCGTTCTCTTTAAGGTAAGTTTCCAAATTTTATAACCTTTGCTTGTGGACTGGATTTTCCTTGAGCTTCGCTCGATTTTGAAAAAAAAAATGAGACCTGGGGCGTAGCAGGACTCAAAAGTATCAGAAATTGGCCATAGACGACCACTCTCTCGTTAACTTGCGAGAGAGTATCTAAGCATTCCTAGTAATTTAGGAAGCCACTGTAAATATAGATTTACATTTTGACAAATTAGGAAAAATAGCCAAGTAATAAATCTCCGTAGAGTCCATGAAATATGTGCGATTCTCATATATCTCATCATCTCAAAAGTGAAGAATTTTAAAATTTAGAGCGATATCTTAAACAGCATTACGAATAAGTGTTCTTTTTGGGATACGCTTCAAAATCTCATTATTTACTCCGACTACTTTCGAGGCCGACCATGGATGCTCATCAGATTACTTAAGGGCCTACATCATGACTCACTTCCGTAACGGAGCCCGAAGAATATACTGGCAATAATTTCTCATATATTTCATCATATCAAAGGAAAAAAATTGTCGTAGCCAGACATCTGGAACAGCCTTATGAATAAGTATGTAATTAGGCATAAGCTTCAAAATCTCGTAATAATTGATTGTTAACTAGATTTTATTTTAGCTTCGCTTTCACTTGATTTAGTCCGACTTCTTTCGAGGCATATCAGGGATGCACAACAAGGTATCTAAGGTCCCAAATCTGGAAACAATGCCGAAACGGAGTCGAGTACTATTTTGGCGCGAAAAGCCTAAAAAGACGTTCTGGCAATAAACCGGAATACCAAGGATTAATGCAACAGAGGAAGTCCTACAAAAACACAGAATAGATTTCAGATGTAAACCTTATTAAGGTTGCGGTTGAATCTTGAGTGAAATTAAAGATTTAGAAGGGAAGTTCCTTTTTGAAGTTGATATAATCGTTTATTGCTGAAAAGCAGAAAATGATTACTGCTCAATTGCTCAAGCTTCTTAACAAATTTATAATCAAGATAATTGAAATAAAATGCATTCTCAGGGAAAAGCGTGTTCTAGATTTCCGAACTGATCTTTTTAAGATCTAACTGTGTAGAATCTTCAGAAAGTCATATTTTTTTAATCTAAATTAGAAGACAATTATGTTAGAAAAAAGTTCCGAAGTAATTTAATCCGTAAATTTTCGAAGAAAAAAAATTACTTCCTTTATAAGCATTTTTTCCGATTAAGAAAGGAAGTTCCTTTTCAAGTTGATATAATCGTTTGTTGCTCAATTTGTAAATCATTTTAATAGTTTTGCAATTAAATCGATTATAACAGGAAAAGTCCTATTCTGAACCTTCAGAAATTGTGTTTTTGTTTTATTAAATTGGAAGACAATTTTTCTAGAAAAGATGTCCCGAACTAATTTTTCCAAAAAAAAAAGTTCCACCCATTATAAAAATTTCTCCCGATAAAGAAAGAAAGTTCATAATCGTTTATTGATCAATTGGAAAATCTTCTTCAAAATGTTTAAATTAAGTTAATTAAAACAAAGTGCCTTCTAAGGCAAACGCCGAATAGATCTTTTTCCAAAAAACTCATCAAAACACTGCAAAACAAAAAGAAAGAACGTTGAAAATCATGGAGTGGCCATCTCAATCTCCTGATCTAAATCCAATTGAACTTCTTTGTGATGGATTTGATCGTCAAGTCAGGATACAGTGTATTTTTTAATTTTCGTACAGTCATTTTTACATTAAAAGCATTTCTGAACTTCCATTTCAAATTGAGTTGCTTGTACATCTTAAAAAAAAACCCAAACAATTTATCTTAATTCCATTTATAAAACTTAAATGTTTCGACACGTGTTAACAATTATGATAAACAACTTGTACTTAACACTGCGCCTTAAAAGTTAAGATACATTTGTCAAGCTGTCGTCTTGGTTACATACCTGCAAAGATACAAAAAATATAAAAAGTTATGATTAGCAATCTATCATATAATATACATTTTTAATATCTCATAGCCATTATTATTAAGACATAAGATATAATACAGCGTAAGGTAGTAAAGTTACGTTATCGATAAGGTTTTACAAGAATATTTATTAAATAGTATCATACAACTCATACATATTGTTTTTCATCAAGAAGTCTTACGATTCACAACCTCTTTTGATCACAAGAATTCTGCAAATTTTATAAACTTCTGTCTACATTAAGAGCACATCAAACTTAAAAGAGCATCAAAAAATCTATACCATAACTTTTTCAAATCCCACCGTCTCGGAATTGCTTTGTTTACTCATTTCTATTTCGTATTTTCCTCGTTTTTTTTTACGGTTGAGGTCTACAGCATGCACTGTTGATTTTCTAGCTTGATTGAATAGCTCAGGCCAAAAAGGAAACCCCAAACAAAATGAAAAAAAAAACTCCCCAACGCCCCAGTTGGCCAACAACTAAAATAAAAATGCAGCAAGAAAGAAAGAAGAGAAGAAGTAGTAGCGCAGCAGCCGAGGGGGGGCTGCCAGGGTTGCCATGTGGCCTGACACTCGTGGCGCCAAAAAAGTATGCAATGAAATTTATTTTTCGCACACAAAACGCCAAAATGCCTTATAAACAACAAGATAACTTTATGCACGGCACTTAACGGCGTCTCTGCCCACACATACATACAAATATACATATATATATGTATATAACATATATATATGACGCATATGTTGTGCAACATTTCCGTTTCCGCTTAAAAAATGTAACAACTTTTTCTGCTATTCATTTTTGTTTTTCAGCACAAAAATAACAAAAACTTTTCGCAAAGCTAGCAGGAATAAAAATAAAAGTAAAGAAAATTTTTATATATATATAAATGTTATGTAGAGTTGGTAAAGTTTGCAATTTAACAAGAAAATAATCAAATAAATTATAATAAAATGTTGAAAAACGTTTTGTTTTGGCCGGAAGTCACGTACTGTCTGCGACAAAGACTTTGCCACACTATGGCGGACAGCTGTATGAGTATGTGTATGCCACATGTGTCTCTGTATGTGTGTGCCACATGTGTCTACGAATGTAATTGCATGTATGTGTGTGTCTCTGTGTGTGTGTCGAGCTGCTTTATTAACTTGCTAAAAAGTCGTAAAATATAAAAGGCGGCATAAAGTTTTGTGCATGTTGCGTAAATTATGAGCCAAGTAGCTAAATTATGGCCAAGTCGCGTGCAGCAGCAAGACACAAACTCTTCTTCTTACATATACATACATACAAACATACATATAGTATATATATATATATATATATATTTTTATGCATAATTACAAAGTGTAGCAACTCTGGGGCGGCACAATAGAGGCTACCCCCAGGCGAGATAGACAGGCAATTGAAACACTTTTGCTGTCAGTGCCAGGACTATGGCAACCACTAGACAATGCTATCTGTGGTTATATGACGTCCAAGAACCAGATAAGGGTGACAAAAATATGTATTAGGTGCATGGAACAAAGACAGCCCAACAACAACAGTTGGCAAAAAGGTATAAAAAACCAGCATAAAAGCAACAAAATGAAAGCCTTTCTTTCACAAACACTGACCATATACTATATGTGTGTGTGTATGCGTATTTATTGTACTATATAAACCATACATACACACTTATATATATATATCTGATAGTTGTACGACAAACAAAAGCTGCCATGAATGAAATTCCAACGCACACACACACACACATTCAAGCTGAGTGCCATAGAGGCCACAACAAGTTGACACTTTTATGAGGCACTTAAATGACACAACACACAAGCAAAAGTTTTACACACACGCACAAACAGACACCTTCACACAGTGGCGTATTTAAGCAAACGCGGGTTAAAGGCCGACTCATATAAGGGGCGCAGTTTGAGTAATAATCAGTAATAATTCACTTTAGGATTATCCCTCAAATTTTTCTGCCCCTCCACCCTTACCTAAGTCCGCTCCTGCTTACTCATAGACTCAACTGGTTTAAGGCCGGCTCATATGTGGAGCGGTCACAGTTTGTGTTAAATAAAATTTTAAAGTTTTAATAATAACCAATCGGGATTTATTTTTTGATATCCTTCAAGTTTTCTTGCCCTTATAGACACAATGCTGAAGTTAACCAAACGCGGGTTTAATGGCGGCTTATATGTGGGGCGGCCACAGTTTCAGTTTGAATAAAATTTTAAAGTTTTAATAATAACATTCGTGATTCACTATTTTATAGCATTCAAATATTCTTTCCCTCGACCCTTGCTTAAATCCGCTCCTGCATACTTCAAGATTTAAGGCCGGCACATATATGGGGCCCACGTTTCAGTTTAAATAATATCAGTCCTGATTCACTTTTTTATTTTCCTTCAAATTTTCTTGTCCCTCGACCCCTGCTTAAGTCCGCTTCTGCTTACTTATAGACCCAGTGAAGGATTTAAGCCAACGCGGGTTCAACGCCGGCACTTATGTGGGACCAAAGTTTCAATTTTAAAAATAGCCCATCATGATTCACTTTTCGATTTCCCTCAAATTTACCTTCACTTCAACCCCTGCTTAACTCCGCTCCTGTTCGCTTATACACTTACTCACACACACACTCACTCTGACACACACCGCCTGTAATAGATTGACATGCAAACAATGGAATTGTTGAGTACTCTGACAGTCAAGCAGGAGAAGAGTGGCCACCGGGGGTGTGGGGCGTGCAACACAATTGCAATTGTCCAATACTTGCCACAGGTTGACATGCCCGACATTGAGCTAATATTTCCAAAGCCAAAGTAAAAATATTGTATAAAGCCAAGAAAAGAAAGGCAATACAATGCAAGAGTTTTTCCCTACAAAGCCCGGAAAGGGTATGCGCTTGTCTGCAAATATTTGCTTATGCATAACAAAGAGAAACTAATTTCTTTATCAAAGGGTCCTTGAATTTTTCGTTAACCCAAGTAAATCTTTACAAAATAAACCATATACACTGTAAACATGGGAAAAAACATAAACTAGAAGTTTGATTTTTAAGTTGTTTAGGATGCGTGTGTGTTTGCGTAAGGACAAAAAGGACAACTTTTTTGGAGTGATAGCTTAATTTTGAAGGGTACTTCTAGGCTTTAGAAAAGTGATTGGGCTGACAAAGCAAAATAATTGTAAATGGAGAAAGGGATAAGGCCAATCATAATAAATTGAAATTTCAAGCTATTTAGTTAGCCTAAAGATTTTAAATATTATTTTACTAATTTGATAACGATATATATAAAGACTTTAAACTTTACAGCTTTATATTTAGCACAGTTCATTCATAATATAAAATATATAAAGAAAAATTTTAGAAATTTTGGCCACAGGGACTTTAAAGATCACTTCGAAAAAGAAACAAAAAATAAATGGCTTGTAAACAAGGAAGGGAAAACACAAAGTTAATAGTGAGTCCAGGCTCCCTCCAGACTTATTTATAACCTCGAAACATCGGGTGTGCATCGAATGAATCACCTTCTGAAAATCTGAATGTATGATTTTAGCCCGTTCTTCGTTAACTGTCCTGTGCAGCTCCAGTACCGTCTGAAACTTATGTCAGCCAACGTAGGCGCGACGGAACAGATTCCTCCACATGTTCTCAAAGAGGTTCAAGTGCGGCAAATGATGATTTTGCTCTGGAACCAACCACGAAAGGCCTTTAAGATGTAAATCGGAGCATTATCTTACAGCAAAATAGCATTGGTATAGCGCATTGTATATAAATAAATAACCCTATGTCGTATAACACTTTTCATAACTCAAGAACGGCTGAACAGATTTCGATGATCTATAATTTGTTGTATTCGTTTCCGCCCTAAATAGCAGAAAATCTATTAAATTATCGAAAAAGTTCACATATATAAATATACAACAAAAAATGTTGATCTAAAAAGATATTCAAATCTTAGAAAATTATGTACTGTCACCAGACTAGAACTATCCCAGATAATTAAATTTATTTTCAAAACTTGACCAAATAAGGGGCTCTAAATATCTTCCAAATTGGACTTACTAAGGTGCTCTAGAGCTAAAAGCTCACAGTACAGTCTCCCTTCACAATTATTATTATGATTTAAAAGAAAATACAGGAAACCCAATGTAAAAAAAATCCAGTATATTGCTTCAGAACTCTTAAAGATATTTATTTTCCAAATTTGATTACGATATCTTCATAAACACACAAAACAAAACGAATTTTGCGCTAAGCACGTTTTTGGACCGATCGGTTCTATTGGGGCTATATGATATAGTCAAGCGATTTTAATAAAATTTGGCATAGTACTTGAAAACTCTGAAAAGCTTTCGAATGACAAATTTCGTTACGATATTTTTAGCAACAAATGACAAATCGATAGTTCTCTTGGAACGAGATCAGCCAAGCATCTCGCAATAGAGTTTGGTATAAAAGGGTGGTCGAGGACCTATTTTCCGCTGGGAGTTAAGGATAGCAGAAGAAGAAACAATTCCAGATTATTCGGTCAATCAGTCAAAATAGAAAGGAGCGTAAAATATAACATCGAAGAGCAGACAGTATGAAGATGTTAGGGGCGGAAAGCAAATATGCATAGAAGACAGCTCAGAGAAAATATTTATTAAATCAAGGAAAAAGCATCTAATAATCTACTTGAAATTTTTGCTAAATTGTTTCGATAAATCTATATATCTGGCAATATTAATAAAAAAAAAAAAAAAAAATTAATTCGCTTATTTCCTGTACCATCTGCAGCAACCACTTTTTGAGCACAGAAACCCATTAACCAGAAATATCCTGTTCCAATCAGAGAGTATCTGCATCTGTATCCATTTAACCCCATTCTTCTTAATAAAGACATTAAATTTGTATATTTTCGAATAAAGCCAAAATCGCAACGGCCAAAGTCACTTCCGCTTACGTAGGCAGCAGCGGCGTCAGCGTCAATAGCGACAGCGACGCAGTGCTTGAGGCGGGCAGAGCGTTGGCGTCTGCTGCAGCCATCCATCAATTGTGCTCAAAATTTTCACCAAAATCAACCCTCCACGTGGCGCCCCTCGCTCACACGTAACTGTAAATCAAGCGTTGGCGTTTGGCCAAAAAAAAGAAGAAAAAAAACGAATTTATGAAAATTGAAAAGTATAAGTGGATGATGATGAACAAAGCGACGGGGTGCGACGGGTTGGTTGATAAGGTGCTCTGGCTCGGGGTTCGATTGTGTAAAACGTTGGCACATTTTCCGACACATTTTCATCGTTAAAATTGTCAAAGAGTTTAAGCAGCAGGTGACGGCGTCGGCGTCGTCGTCATCTGTACTATTGACAGGTTCATATATTGGTTGATATTTTCATCTATTTTTCTTGCTTTTCTTTTTTGAGGGTCTTGCAGGAAATTTGAAACTTAGCTGAAAGTTGCTCAAGAAAGAAAATCAAATTGAAAATTTCAACAAATAATCATAATACATATTGAGTGGGTTAAACATAATTGTAGCTGTCACAAAGGCATATTTAAAATTTCTTTCATTTTTTTTTCCTGGGTTATGTAAGTAGATTAAAATTCTAGAGAAAATCAGCAAAAGGAAAAGGCCTAGACTAAGAATAGAATTTTTCATGGAAAGTTTTACAATGCTTAGGTAAAAAGTAATTTATTTTATATAATTTATTTGTTGCTTAACGAAAATCTTATTAAAAATAGGCAAATTCAATAAAATGCATTAAATGGATTTCATTTAAATGTAATTACAGTGTTGGAAAATTATTTCACAATCAGGAAAATACAACTTAATTAACTTTACTCTATTTATTTGCTATTATCTATGTCGGTTATTAGTTTTAAATGAATTTTATGGTGCACTTAAAAATTTTTTAAAATTATTATATGTGTTTTAAATTAAGGCTTGTTGAAAAGTTTAATTTTCGAAAATGTAGTTACTAATGTGTATGTTTAGGCCGTGCACAGTAGAGGCTAAAAATATGGATAACACTACAAAAAATTCATTCATCGACTTTGTCATCATGATTCATAAAGAAAAATGTTATTGTTTTTTATTTTTTTTTATACAAATATAAAAAATCTATATTGAAAATATATGTAGAAACTACTTTAAATTTATAGGCCCATCAATGCACAGTAGAGGTCAAAAATTCGGATACATCAACAAAAAAAATGCATTCATCGACTTTGGTCGTTATGATTCATCATATAATTTTATTGTTTTTATTTATTTTTTTTTTTTAATATAAGTATAAAAAATCTATATTGAAAAAATATATACTACTTTTTATTATTGGGACCAGCAATGAACAGTGCAGGCAAAAAATATGGATACCACTACAAAAAATAAATTCATCGTCATCATGATTCATAATAAAGGTAGGTAGGAAGGTGGAAGTGGTTGTCTTCCGACACATCTAGGCCTATGAAAGGCCCGTTGTGATGCCACTTGAGTTAGTCCTTACTCTCCTGTATCCTCTTTGAACCAAATTGTCGATTTAATTAACGAATTCATCTTAATTATTCTGATTCCAACGAATTCAGTAATATTCCCAAAAGTTTCGGAGCCCAGCGTATTCAGTCTCCTCCTGCATAGTGCCATGCATCCACACAGGAGGTGCTCCACTGTTTCCTCCTCTTCTACCTGCCTGGCAGCTTCTACAGTAGTCAAAACGCGACACGCCCAATCTATTGGCGTGTCTACCAATAAGACAATGCCCAGTAAGAGAGCCTATCGTGGCTCTTACCCTAGTCTGCTGAGTTTTTAAAGTTGCTTGCTCCTATTCAAGCTCCATTGCGGCCAAGTTTGCCTACTAATAAGACAAGTTCCAATTTGCTTCCTATCTATAGCTAATTCCATCTGCCTTTCAATGGCCCACGATATCTCGGTGACCTGGATCCCAAAGCAAATTAATCAGGGGTGCCACAGAAAACCAAATCGATTTCAATTCCAATTGTTAGTGCCACAGACATAGGCTAACAAGGGTTTTAAAAGACCAATTCGATTCAATTTCGATAGTAATTCCAATTCTTGATGCCACGTACTATGACTATGAGCGGTTTTAAAACCATCGTTAGCCATGTCAATGGCACCAAGAATTGCAATTGCATCGAAATTGAATCGAACTGGTTCTCAATAGCACCCTTGAATGGTTAAGAATTTAGTAGCAACTCGTAAAAGCTCCTAACATTCCATTACGGTTTTGGATGAGAGCCTACCTGACTGTAGTGCTTTTAAAGCAACCTGACTGTCAGAACAGATCTGCAAATCCCTTTCCGGTTAAAACACGATTCTTAATTATGAGAATACTTTCCATGACTTCCATGCTATGACTTATGCTTGGAAAACACTACAATGATCTGGTAAGCGGAAGGATTCGTTAATGCCCAACGATTCCGCATAGACACCCCCTCCAACCTGATCATTGAGTTTACATCCGTCCGTAAAAATGGTAATCTTGCTATTGCAGTCTGGTATACCATTGTCCCAATCTTCACGAGATGGGAAACTTACACTGGACGGTCTGTCTTAGAATAAGTTCATTGAGTTAGAAAAGTTGGTTGGTTTTAGGAATTTGAGGAAATTGGCGCAGAATAGTCGAGTGTCCTCTAGAAAGTAATAATAATAATATAATTTTATTGTTTTTTATTTTTGTCGTGCTATTTTTGTAAGTGTAAGCCTACTTTTGGCCTATACATGTATGTTTCAGTTATTTTCGGAGTACGTTTGTCCAACTAGATCTCAGAGACCCCGAGAGCTATCAAGACTAAATTTTCTCAATAGATGCGCTTAGTAAGCCAGAAAGTTTTGTCAAATTAGTTAATATCCCATTCCTGTTACCGGGAAAAAAAAAATTACAAAACGGAAAAGCAAACTTTTCGTAACTTGGCTTCAATTTTAGACCAACAAAATTCCGAATTCTCTAGATGCATTAATTTGAAGATTGTCTTCTACAACAAAAAATAATGTTTACAATATATATGTTAATAATTTTTCACAGTGTATTTCACTGTCGAACACACCGCTATTTCATAATATAATTTTTTCTTTTTTTTTTTGATATAAATTCAAATATATTTACCTATTTTTATTTTTACGCTATTTTTTGGGAGTATCCTTACTTTTGGCCAGTACTGTATGTATGAGTTATTTCGGAGTACGTCTGATCACCTATATCTTAGAGATAGGGAGAGCTATCAAGGCTAAATTTTCTCAACAGATGCGCTTAGTAAGCCAGTAAGTTTTGGCAAATTAGTTGATATCAATTTCTGTACCCGAATAACAAAAAATTCTAGAATTCTAGGTTACTATATAAAAGCAAACTTTTCGCAACTTGACTTCTATTTCAGAAACACCAAAAATTTCAAAATTTTCTTGATGCCTGAATTTAAAAATTGTCTAAAGTGAGCTTCATAAACAAATAAATGTTTCCAAAGTTTACTCAATAATTTCTCACAGTGTATTTTTCCGTGGCACACAGCCCAAAACTATTTCATTTTAAAAGCATTTGCTTAGTAAACTATTATTATTATATTTATATTTTTGCAAATAGCTATTTTCAATTTATTTTTGTGCAATAAATTTACAAAATTTTGACAGCGCAGCAAAATTTAAATTAAGCTTTCATTGCAATTTTAATAAATAAATAAAGGTAAATACAATTAGCCAAATAATGTGTTGCCAATAAAACAAAGCATGTTTCGACAGCCACATTGAAAAAATGTTGCACATTCGATATGTTGCACGCAACAAAAAGCATTTCCAACAAGCCGCAGCCACACCCCCTCGCCACCGCCTAACACCACACCTACCCTTCTACCACTTTTATAAACAGTTTGGCCAACAAAGAACAACAAAAACCAGCTATCCAGAATATCCACAAAAATAAGCAAAGTTCAAAAAGAAAAAAAAGTTTTGAGTCAGCTTAACTTGGCTGACGGTTTTTTTTTTTCTCTTTTTTTTACTTTTTTGTTAAGCACTATCCAACACTATATAAACTGCAACTTCAATGCAAGGGCTGGCCATTTTTAACCAAATTGCATTTCGTTTGATGTGCAGCATCCCATGTTGCCCCAATCTGTGTGTGTGTCTGGCCAACACCCCGTAATCATTTTTTTAAACACTCCGCCCCCCGCCAAAGGGTTTCGCCAAGCTTTATAGCAACTGACAGCAGAATGGCTTTTTGCTGCAAAATTTAATTAAAAGCCATACTAAATAAGCCAAAAAATTTCCACTATTGTGTTGCTTTAAAATGAACTTACGGAACGGAACTTGCTTTTAGCACACGTAAAAAATCAAAGAAAGATTCTACCAATATTTCATGGTGAATTTAAAGTTGGATTTTAAAGCGCTTTAAGAGATTGCGTATGCGCCGTAGGGGCAGACTTTCCAATATGGGTTTTAGCTAGCTCCAAGTCAAGGCAGCTGGAAACTGTTTCATATTTTTGAGACAATACGAGTTTAAAACTTTTAAAAAAGCATTTAATAGTGGAAGGAATCTTTAAAAGAGGGCCATACTAAATAAGCCACAAAATTACTCTTGTAATATTTTAAAATGAATTTAAATTTGAGAAAAAACACACTTAAAATTCTGGCAAAGAATCTTCCAATATTTTATTGTGAATTTAAAGCTGTATTTTAAAGCACTTTAAAAGATTGCGTATACGCCGCGTGGGGTTAAGCAGCGCTAGCTCTGTCAAGGCGGCTAGAAACTATTCCATATTTTAGAGACAATACTAGTTTCTAACTTTTGAAGCAGCATCTTTTAGAGGAAGGAATCTTAAACCCAGTGCAAGACAGTGCTCAAGTAAAAAGAAGCATTTTTAAGGGAAGTTTGGTAGAGAAAATCCATATTTGCGATTTTAACCGCACATAAGTCGCGCGCGACTTTCTAAAAACTTTAAACGCGTTTTTCTCGAAACAATGTTTTTCCTCAAATTTCAATTAATTTGTTTTCTTTACTAAAAATGAAAGGAAATTATTTGAATTTTTCGATGCGACCGAACTTTATAGAAATAGAGCGTCTTGAACGCAAATTTGGTTGTGAAAATCGATTTTTGCGATTTTTAACGCACCTAAGTCGCGTCCGTTTTAAACGCGTTTTTCAAGCACAGGTTTTGTTCTATTGTTCCGATTCCCTTCATTTAAAGCATGTTTCAAGGGATATAATTTTATGTATGTATGGTTTGGACTAAGAATAAATTTGAAAAAGTATTATATTATTTTTAAGCAAGGTGAAAAAAATAATAAAAAAAGGTTCCGAACACCTAAGCGCCTTAAAACTAAAAAATGAATCATAAACTTTTGAAACTATTGATAGGATATAAAAAAAACTTTATTCTAAAGATTTCTCTTTTTAAAATTATTCAACTGTGACAACATCAGCTATTTACTTCAACTGTAACAGATAATACGTTTCTACACATTGAACGATTATACTTTTTTCCTGTCAAAATATGCAACTTTAGTTTTGAACACTTTTGCATCGATTGAAGGCATTCTCCTGACAAGTTTTTCAAGAACTGTCGGTTCCAGCTGCACCCACGTCTTCTTTTATGCAATCCATAGAGTTTAAAAGAGGGTTTTGGATCGTTTTCTTGCTGCATTACGAATCCTGGGTCGATAAGTTTTATCGATAAATTTTAAAACACGCGAGGCTATTGTCGAGTTCGCTTATTAATTCTGTATAGTTTTCCAAGTTTCAGAAACTTTTGCCCGATTGTAAACTTTTTTTGATTGTAAAAATGTCGAAATAATTTCCAAACTTCGGTTTTTTGTTTTGGCCAAATATGAAAGAACATCCCTTAATTGAGTTTTGGAATCCCAAGAGTACACTTCTTTATATAATTATATAGTATCTATTTCTAATAATTTCATAAAATACTACATAAAATATACCAATCGAAAGAAGATCTCTCGAAATTTAGTTTTAATAGGATGCTCTGCTTCAGATTCAGCTTATTAAAACATTGAATCGGAGTTCTCTAAGATTCATTCAGATCTTAAAATTAGATACTCATAAAGAGCTCATTAAATCCATCCATACAAGCTCAAAGAAAACTAAAACACCTTTTCACATAACTCTAAGCCATTTAAGCACCACCACAACGTATACTTAATATTATAATTTACCTATAAAATATGGCCAACAAATTTTTGTCTTAGCCACACTAAATCAGCACCTAATCAATATTAATTAGCTTAATTTATTAAATTACTTTATTATGCGAATTAAGACAACACAAACAAAGAAAAAAAACACCCTATATGTGTGTATATATGTATTAACATTACTCAACAGCTGTTAAAAATGCAGCGTTAAATTTGTAAATTGTTTACATTTGTTATTAGGTTGGCTCATACAACAATCAAGCCAAAAACAATTTGTAGTCAAAGCAAGAACAACAACAAACACGGTTACTACCAACTCTACCAACAACATTAAAGTCAGTCCAGAGCCCGCGGCTTATTAGCGTTCAGTTAACACACACAAACGTAGCTAGCCTCCACTTAAGTACCGCCGACTTTTCCCTTTTCCCTTTTTCCGAGCATTTTCAGCAACGTTTGGCATTAAAAAACTCCAACTAGAAAATTGCTAGCTCGCGTGTCAGGTCGCATTTTGGCCATGGCTCAAAACGCCTGCAGCAATGACGTCGACGTCTACGGCAACGGCGACTGCGACGTCGCTGCCCGAAGTTTTTTTTTCGTCGTTTAATCAATAAGTTCTTTAAGGGCTGCTATGGCGATAAGGCCTTAATAACTGTTGCTGCGTCTTCTGGCTGCTTTTTGATGTAGAAAATTATTATAGACTCATTTTATATTTGACAGCCAGAGGCAAACAATTTGGCTGAAATACGCTAAATTGAGGCTTAGAGCAGCTTAGCTGTTAATTAAGTTAAATTGCGGCAGCCACGCAGTGCAATAGATACAAAATGTATCTGCAAGATACAAGCATACAGATACTTGCCAAAAGGCGCAAAGCAAAACAAAACGATTTCTTTTGATATATATCGCGACGGTTTATATTGCTTTGTTTTACGTTGCCAAAATTGCATTCAGAATATATGTGCTCTATATGCATGATTTATTTGAATACGTTAGGAAGATGCTCTTTAGATAACGATGAGTCTTAAAGAATTGGGGGCGAGTTTGCGACGATTTTTGGGTAGTCAATTTTGATAGAAATTTTATCAATTTGGAGTCATGAAATCAATCTTGAGTACTCAATAAATCGCAGTTTTCTTCCGAAGACGGTATTTTTTATATTCCCTGGAGAATAAAATTATATTTTAAACTAAATTTTGGATAAAAGATTCTTTAAAGAACTTTCTTCAAATAATTTTGTTTTTTAATGCTATTACTACATAATAAAGGGAAAGCGCGTACACTGCCGGGCAAAAGTTTACGGACACTTGGGAAAACTATACGGATTTGATTAACGAACTCGAAAAAATCTTCAAGCGTGTTTTAAAACGGATCGAAAAAGCTTATCGGCTCAGGATTTGTAATACAGGAAGACAACAGTCCAAAAAACTCTTCCAAACTCTCAAAACCTATCCGCAAAATAAACAAGAAGATAGAACATTGAAAATCATGGAGTGGCCGTCCCTATCCCCTGATCTAAGTCCAACCCAACTTTTTTGGGATGAATTTGATCGTCAAGTCAGAAAACAGTGTCTGTCTTTGAATTAAACTCTCTGGATTGCATTAAAGAAGATGTAGAAGCAGCTGGATCCAAAAGTTCTTAAAAAACTTGTCAACAGAATGGTTCAAATCGTCGCAAAAGTGTTGAAAGGTAAAGGAAAATATTTTGACAAGAAAAAAGTATAATCGTTCCATGTGTACAAATCTGATAAAGTTGAAGTAATATATTGAATAGTTTTAAAAAGAGCAATCTTCAGAATAACATTTTTCACATACTATCAATAGGTTCAAACGTTTATGATACAGTTTTTTAATTTTAAGAAGTAATTATTCGGTGTTCGGAAATATTTGCACGGCAGTGTAGATTCTCAAGATCGACGTCCTTCCAAATTCCAACGAAACAGAACCGATAAAAAAAATTCAAAACTACCCCATATAGAGGTGTTGAATAATCATCCGAGTCAGCTGACGGAGGTGTGTATATTCTCCGACAGTCAAGCAGCTTTGCTGGCGATCAAATCGCCAACCGTGAACTCAGAAATCATCAGACAATGCAAAGAAGATCTCAATGCCCTTGGAAGAATGAACATCGCTCTCGTATGGGTTCCCGGACATAGGAACGTATTCGAGAATGAAATACTGATGAACTGGCGAGAAAAGGAGCATCAGATGGCGAAGCAGTGGAGGAAGCTCTCAAATACCCCCTCAGCGCTATCAAAATAGAACTTCTTCTGCGAGCTCAGAACAAGGCTGAAACCAGATAGAAAAATATTGGCACTTACAAGATTGCAAAGGAAATTTGGCAGCGATACGGCAAGCGTAGAACGGCCGAACTACTAAGCAAGCCAAGAACGATGATCTTCAGAATAGCATCGGCAATAACCGGACATTGGCCGTTAGGAGACCATGCAAAGAAATTGGGCTGGCCCTAGAACGTCAGCTGCCGAAGCTGTGACCAGGAGAACACTGAAGAGACAGTTTATCATTATTTATGTGAGTGCCCACGATTGGGGTCCTTACGCCACAGAGCACTAGGAAGCTTCGCGTTATTCGCCTGCGTGACTTGGCAGAAAAGGACATAGACGACATCAGCAAGTTTATTAACGGATTGAGATGGTTTGAATAAACGAATAAACCGAACAGCAGTGGTTCCCATAAGTGGTGTAACAAAATGGCGCATTAGCGCTAATTGAGTTTGAATATGTTGTCACTCAAACGGCACCCAAACCAACCAACCTCTTATTAGAATTTTTCTCAAGATCTGAGTTATTGCGTCGGCTGCAATCTCACCTTGTAAAGGTGAAACATCAACGAAGCTTCGGATAAGGCCTTTCGATTTTGATGACGAATCCCATATTCGACCACAAAGGCTATCATATTCCGATGAATATGAGTTTTTTGAAGGAAAAAGGGTATCCAAGATGCCATATATTAGATCCCCTGTAAAACTAATTTATCTTTTTGCATTAAAACAATGACTGCTCAAAATCTTTGTGATGCTTATAAATGAGCCACGCCTTAGCCAATATAACTAGATCAAAAACTATTGCAGACAAAGAGATGTAAACCAAAAGAAATCTTTATTTAGTCTGGTTCTTCTGGACTTCAAAAGCCGTCTAAAGGTGTCTACGGCTGCTTGCAACTAATTTGCACAAACAAATGAAAATCATTTATCAGTTAGCCATTAAATATTGGAAAGGGCCAACTGCAAATAGTCTGTCTACAGAGAATCAGAGACACAGCCCAGGGGTGGGGCTTGTCCCAGAGCCAGATAGTTGGCAAGTGGCGCGCCAGAAATTTATCAAGGTCATCGTCAATGTTGTACGTATATTGTATCTATATACAATTTTATATATATATAAATAACTAGTACATATTGATAGATGACTTTGATTGGGTTTCGGTTTTTTCACGGTTATACGTTTTGGCAATTGCTTAAAAATAGATATTTAATGATTAGGAAGTGATTTAGTATTGAAAAAAGAGCAAAGAAATTAAATTGGGTATCTAACAGAGCACAGTTGTTGTATGCTTTTGATTTTTGGGCTCAAATTGTGCGAGCAATTAAATTGGCAGTGTAATGAAAAGAAAAATAGATTAGGTGAAATAAATTAATGACAAAAATTTTTCGATTTTGAGATATCCAATTAAATAACTAACGCATTTAATGATGTATAAAATATATACTCAAAACAGTCAGAAACATCAATGTTGACTAACATGGATGTTTTCAATATTTTGAATTAAAAACTACATCTAGCGGTCATTCCTTGAATGTTTAAATTAATTCCGTTAATACCCGTCCAAAAGATCCCTTCACACATTAATTATGAGCTAATCACAAAAAAATCTCATAAATCGAGACAATTTGGAAATTATGGAAGACGCCTTGAATCGTAGTTCTTTGAACTACGGATTCAGCTGCCCAAAACCAACAAGGGATCGAAGACTTTAAAGCGGTATAACTTGGGAAGTACTACAGATACTTACATTATTCAAAATAAAATTTGTATGTACTTTTGTAGGATCTGCAATTTTTTGATACACCAAAAATAAAAAAGGGATGATTAAATATAAAAAAACTGCGTTTCAGTTATTTGGTTAACTTATAACATAGACTTTTGGATTGACCCTCCATTATAAAGAATTTTGTTAAAATTAAAATTAATTTTTGCTTTCACTTGTAGACTTTTTTGATGGTCCTTAAAACATAAAGCAAGAGAAATTCCAGCATGCTGGTCAAAACCTATTGTTACTATAACAAAATTGGGTTAACTATTCGGAAATTTGAAATTTGATGATGATCGAAATAAATATTAATAATCGGAAGAAAATAAAATACATCGATGTTACTTCTAGCACTACCTCCTAAGTTAGTTAAGTATTGCAAACTTCTCTATCTCTAATTATAAAAATAATACACGCAAAAGAAACACCCTAATGACAATTATTTAATACCAAGCAAGGCTTTACTAAGCAGTGCCATAAAAAATTGTCAAATAATATGGTCACACTAATGCAATTAATCATAAATTTCATTACTACCCCTTTTTACTCTGGACGAATTATAAACTTTAAGAAACTAAACACTGAAGTCTAAAAATATGGTCACACTAAAATAAAAAATTATCATCCATGCATTCTCGCTTAAAGAACTTTATTAAGTAAAGGCACATTTTTATAAATTTTAAAATTTTTTGTTTACCTTATTCCCATTTTCCACTCATTCACTTCAACTCGCATTTTAATTAATAATTCACAGTAGCGGCCAAAATAAAATCCAACGATTTGTTTTTCAGTAACCAATTTTTATCTTGTCAACAAATGTATCTCCCATTACGCTTTACCATCCGCATTTCTTTTCAACAGACTCTCTCTGAAATGTTTCCAATTACCACCCCATCAAATGCATGAAATTTTTTGCCATTTTTTCGTTACCACAAGTGGCATGCAACAAAAAAGTAAACACAACAACAAAGACATTTAAAAATATTTACGAAATCAATATAAAAATTCGTATTATCCAATGAGATACAAAGAGTAGAAAATATGTATGGGGCGTTTTTTCGTTAAGTATACGCATCGTATGCTGGCTTGAACATTTTGTTTGACATTCAATAGTTTTCATTTGCATTTATGAAAAATGGCAAAAAAAATAGCAACAAAACATTTACGAAATTTTTTTCACCCCTGGTTTTTTGTTGCATGCTCATTTCAAAATATTTTTATATATGCAACTGTTGAGTAAAGGGTTGTGGGAGGGTAGGAGGGGGAGCAGCTTATTTTTATTCCAATTCATTTTGATACAGTTACAATGACAAGTTTTTGCACGCTCGAAGGGGCTTGAAAAGCGCTGCAGATAAGCAGCGGAATAAATAAAACGAATACATTATGAAGGGATTGTGGATACAAATGGATGGGGGGGAGTTACGAATAGGGAAGCATTAAAACGAATGACGTGCGCAGATGGGAAATGCCGGATTTTTTTGTATAAGTGTTTTGTTCGGCAACTTAAAAAATAAGATTAAAATGAAAAAATAACATGCAGAGTGGAAATAAAAACTTTTAAGCTTAATTTGAAATTCCCTACTATTGTTGCAGTAAGTTTGGATTTAGATTTAAACAAATATTTAGAGCATTGAGCCTTACTTGTTTGTTATAATAACTCTTCAGCTTTATAATTTTTCTTAACTTATCGATATCTTCAGTGTTGCCACATGTGTAAAACTTAACTTTTTATTTTCTAAGATTTCCCAAATAATATATAGAATTCAATCATAATTCTGCGCCTTTAGACATTGAAGGTTTATCTACTCAAAAATGTTTTTACTTATATTCACATGATATGCAACTCTGAGGAATGGCAAGTAGGTGGATATCAGACCGTAGCACTAAGAAACGTAGAAAATACTCCTTGGTATATTAAAGAATTGAAAGGTATTTAAAGCTGCATTTGTTATGGATGAGATAAGAAGAGTGATATAAAGAAAGGCTGATTAGCATACAAAAAAATTCGAAACAAGTCTTTTAGACAATACTAAAGGCGATAGACTGGTAGATTTTTGGTACTTAGAATAAAGTGGGTCAAATCCGACAGTATGTGAGAATCATGACCCCTACCGTTTCACAAAAACGGATGTCTATCAGACTAAATTTGTATGTTAAAAAACTAGTACATTTGATATATGTCATATATGCCCAAAATCAGCCAAAAAATAGGCGGTCGACTTTGCCTCACAATTTGTATCAGTCTAAATCTAGATCCTCAAACATATTTGGTATAAAACATATCTTTGCAAAATCAGACAAAATATAGACGGCCGGATTTACCCAAAATTAGAAACTAGATCGGATTTGATCCACCATATTTTACAAAAACAAAACGTTCGCATAAATTTTAAATTTTATACGACTTAAAAAAGTTACAAGGTCGGATTTACCCTACCTTACTCTAAGTAAATAGTTTTGGAATGTGGCGATAAATAAGCGTTTTTTTTGTCGAAAACCAGTTAGTAGGTCGGATTTGCCCCACCCAATCGGAACAAAATGTGCGCAGAAATTACAAATTTAATGCAACTTCAAAAAATTATATTTAAATTAGTTGAGAAATGGAAATCCCAGACCTAAAATTAAAAAAAATTCTAAAGCGCTGCTTTCAGAGGTTACCCTTGACGTATACTATCTATATTTGCGTATCGTAACATTTTATATTGTCAACTCGACTTAATATATCGAACCTGTTTTGCCTAGCCATAAATCTCAAGCTTTAGATTCATTTATTGAGTGACTCATAAAGGTTATCTTTATAGCTATAGAATTTCAATGTCTTATTGTTGCGGTCAGCATATTTTGCAATTTAACTTGTATACTTTTGTATATAGTAAAAAAACAGATACTATACATATAAAAATAACAAATTGTGACTTAAAGCCGCCCCTAGACATCATCTACCTACCTAGATGTCTCCTGCAGAGCGTTGACGTTCGCTCTTTTGACATTTTAAAAAGTTCACAAGTTCCTTGGCTTCTTAATCTCTGTTAAAAACTGTCAAAACATGTCACATAACCGAAAGGCTCAGCTGGCCCAAAATAACTGCGACAAGGATAATGTGGAAGCTGTGGGCGAAAACTTGAAGGTTTTTTTTTTACGTTACTTTACTGGAACTTTAGCTCAGGCAAATGAACCGTTCGTGGGTTGGCTTTGAGTTGTTTTTCTCAAACGTCTCTGGGAATAATTTAAAGAGCAAACTTTTGGCTTGCAAGCAAAGTAAACATAAAAATAAAAGTAAAAAAATATGTATAAAAAATTAAAAAAAAAGAAATGCCTTTTTCTTGGGTATGACCAAAAGTAAAGAGGCAGCTCTTGGGGCAACCGCAAGCGCCTTATGGCCAAAGACCAAGACAAGTGCGGGTTGTTCAGCCAAAGAGGCCGCAACGAAGAAAAGTTATAAAAAATTTTATACTTAGCCAAAGTGTATGAAATAATCCGTAGAGATTTTTATCTTGTTAAGCATGAAATGTCCGAGCGTACACTTAGACCGACCCCACCCGACCGACCGACCCCCCTTTACTTTTTCACACAATCTCGTCGAACCCAGCCAAGGTTCTATCTTTAGCTGGAAATCTCACAGCAGCTGTTTAACTTGGGGCAGCTCTTGGGTGTGTGTGCATAAATTAAAAAAGTAAAGTCTATCTCGAGGAATCCGTGCAACTTTTTACGCAGGTAAATTTTAGCGTAAAGTTCGCAGCAAGTGAAAAAAAAATATATTACCAGCTCCTACTTGGAACATTAAAAAGTTGCCGCTACTTTTTTGTGTTTATTTATTTACTTTTTTTTACTTAGGCCTTTAACTTTTCTTTTTTTCAGAACTTTTTTTGCATTAATTCAATTTACGCGGATTTTCAGGCACCTGTTGGATGTACCAGGGATAAGATTTATGTACATCTCTCTAAACTCTTAAGCTCTGTTTATGGTCATCTTTTATAAGCGCTGTAGCCGTTAAATGATTAAAATTATATGCGTTAAGTTCGTCGGATTACTACCAGAAAATTTAGGGTGCAATGAACCAAAAATCCCAGACCTTGAAGTTTTTAGATGTTACAAGTTTGAAAGAGCTCGAAAGCAGCTGCAGAAGATTAACAGCGGATTTTATGACAATTCGCAAAAATTTTGCAGAATGACGTCAGAGATGAGTAAGATGATAGAGATCAAAAGATGCTGCGTCTTATGAAAAGACATTTAAAAGAGTGGTCTTCAACCACAGAAGGCATCGACCTGAGAATACTATTCTCATGGTATCAAGGTTAACAAAGCCAAGCTTATACAATTAGGGCGAGGTGGGGCATACCCGACATTCCAATTTTTTTCGAAAACAGCAATACCGTGCGAACTCATATGAGGCAAACCCGACATCCCAGTGTTTTCCAAAAGCGACAATGCAGAGCGAGCTCATATGGGGCAAACACGACATCCTACTGTTATTCAAAAACGGCAATGCAGAGCCAGCTCATATGGGGCAAACCCGACATCCTACTGTTTTTCGAAAACTGTAATACAGAGTAAGCTCATATGGGGCAAACACGACATCCCACTGTTTTTAAAAAAATGGCAATATAGAGACTGCTCATATTAGTGTTGTTCTCTAAAGTATTTAAAATAAACAAAATGGTAGGATTACAGTTGTCTGTCGGTTTACATATAGATGCTTAAATGACAAAAAGTATATTTTCACGATTTTTAATTAAATTTGAAGTGATTAGATTAGTGATAAAAAAAGGCCTGTGGCTTGTTACTGTATTTCGCTTCTTTTTTTTTTATTCGCATCGTCATGAACAGTGGGGGAAATCCGGCCCTCAAGCGGTGAGGCCAACTAGACATTCAGCTCGAACAAGTACGCCTGCAAACTACTTGGATAGCAAAACAATTAACTAAGATTATGGGAGTTACTTATAGGTAAATATATTCAATCTCATAATCCTTTATTGACATTCATTCAACTTTCATTTTGAATGTTAAACAATAATTAATATGCTCTCTTAATCTATATTCGAAAACAGATTAAATTCTGATGATATCAGTGCTAAATCAGCCAAAAACATAGGCGGTCGGGTTTACCCCAATTTTTGAAAAATGGTCATATCTCAAAATTAATAATGCTCAGAAAAAATTCGTGATTCTAGAAAGTTTCAGCAAAGCATTAGCCTCAATTTGATATATCAGACGAGTTGATTCGATGTCAAATAAGCACTTAATAGCCAGAAACAAATTCGACCTTTAACTTTTGTCAGCCAGATGTCTAGCTCGAAACAGAAATACGCCTGTAAACTATTTAGACAGCAAATCAAAAAACTCCATGTAGAGTTTCTTTAAATAACTTCACTCAATCCCATGATCCTTTATTGACATTCATTCAAACATGTTCTTTCAATTTATAATCGAAAAACCATTTAACTTGGTTGCCAACAGTGTTAAATCAGCGAAAAAATAGGATGTCGGGTTTACCCCATTTTTGAAAAATGGTCATATTTCCAAAATTAATAATGCTCAAAAGAAATCAATAGCTCTAGAAAGTTGCGGCAAAGCAGTAGCCTGAATTTGATATATCAAACTAGCTGATCCGCTGTCAAATAAGCATTTTATGGTACTAAGCTCGGATTTGCCCCACTTTACACTATTTAAATTATATCTTGCATATGTATATCAAATATAATATGCATATCGTATATCATTGTTTTCAATTTAGAATTCTTTTGTCTGCATATTTTATTTTAGACAACAAGTGTACTTTATGGAACGCAATCTATTCCAAATGCTGTCATCTCAGATTTCCTATTTTCCCACAGAGTGACGCTCTTTCAGTTACAGCAAACGCACAAAAACATAACTTTTACAAGACGCATAAAAACTCGATAAATTCTTGTAAATCCAGGTAAAAGCTGGATAAAAAAAACGAAATAAACTCCAGCACATTTCATAAAGCTGTCAACCGGAATCCCAGATCCCCAGATAGGTAAATGTATATGCAAATCAAGTTTAAATTAAATCAGGCAGTTAAACGGCCTGCAGAGATGCCAGATAGACAAGATATATTTTCTTAAACGAATTATGTTTAAAAGTAGTCACCATACAATCCGCCCTAGTCGCCAGCTCTTTATGTTTTCTGTAAACTTGTTCATTAGTCTCAGATAAAACACCAAAGAGCATAAAAACTTAAGCAGTTAAAGTTGAGCTTACTTACTCCCAAAACTCCCCTCCTCCGTTGATAACTTGTCTTGAAGATTTGTGGCACTTACCTGTAATGAAAAGAGAGAAAAATGGAAAAAAATAATTATTCAGTTTTATGTCAAAGAAGCTTTCAGCTTTTGCTAACGATTCTCTACACTAAACGTATCCATATCAAAGCTACCGCGCCAGGGTAACGCCCCATCAAGCAGCGACGACATCAATCCACATCGTGGCCTGATGACGTCCACACCCACGACAAGAAACCAGTTTCTCAGTCTTTTGGACAACGCACTCCTTCAGACAAAAACAAAACACAAAACAGGATTTGCCTTTTGCCTTAAAGGCAAAAATTCATTGTCAAAGTCGTAGCCCACAAAAAAAAAAAAAACGAGAGCTGTGGGATACAGTAAAACCCAGCAGTCAGTAACTCTCTCTACGGGTAGCTGCTGCTGCTGGGCCGCGCCTATAAAACTTTTGTCACCCAGACAAAAGAGTTGAAAAACTTTTGGCTGCACTTTGTTTTTGTCGTCATCTGATTCTTTCGCTTTAGTCATTTTCCTGATGTGTAGCACCTCCCCCGCTGACACGCCCTGCAGCGACAATGCATTTGTCTTGGCTGGTATATGAGGGCTAGGAGGGGGGAGGTACTAGCAGGAACTTTGTTTGGGCTTGTCTTTGTCTCACTGTAGTCACTGTTTTTGTTGTTGTTGCGACCTCCCTCCCTGTCTGGGCTTTGATTGATGATTTCAAATTAATGCTAGATTTTCATTTGGCGTTTCTACATATGGGAATCAACTTGTACATATGTGTGTGTGCATGTATGTATGTGAGCAGGGTTGTATTGGGAAATATATTGGGGTATTACTATTGGGATTGAATTCATTCCCCCAAAGTGCTGCTTGTCTATTTATTGATTAGGGTTATCATAATATATTATGTCAGTTAAGCATGATGAGCAGAGTAGAGTTGTTCTACCTCTTGTTGAGGATGTTGCCATTTAGTTTAATGTTTACTTTTAAATGCTTAACAATTTGTTTAATATCGATAAGGTAGTATGAAATTGAAAGTAGTTTTTGGCTCTTAGTAGACGTAGGAGTAAGCACCTGGGAAATTACTTCCTTCATAATATAGCGTAGCTAGCATTTATATGTCTAAGGAAGATTGGTAGCTCCATCGTAGCAACGGGATGAGAGTTCTTTTAGCGTGAATATCTCAGGAGAAGGGTTAAAGAGAGATCTGCGATTTCACAAGGGGCCGGTTTTGGCCTAAGTTGCTCGCTTTTTAAGCTAGCAGCCCTCACCTAACCTAACCTTAACCTTGTTAATTGAATGTATGGGAGTTTGCCCAATAGGTTATTACCTAGATATGTCTGTACTGACTAAAACTTATTTTTGCGACCAACAGTTAGTTTCTTGGACATCCTTAAGTTAATGATTTGCTAATTATCATTATCTAATGACATTTCGTTCATTGCGTTTAGGGCTCCTCTGAGAACAGTAACTTTCTTAGAGAAACTTTGGTTCTTTTTCTTAGATTTCATTTCCCATTCTTTTAAATCTCACTCTGTTGGCTTCTGTTAGTACTTATGTTAGTTCCTTTTCGACAATCCTTCTCCAGCTCATAGCCGGTGCACCTGGGTGTCTGCTTTCGTGTGAGTTACAGGTTAAAGTTTGTTGACGAATAAAATTTCTTGGCTATCTGATGATGGTTTAAAACGTCTTAAAAGATGTAGTTGCCGCAAGATTTTCAAGTCAGCGTGCGGCTCCCAGGCACTTCAATATACAAAACTGTTGAAAATTCAAAAGCTATTCTAGAACTTTAATTGTACCTATACCTATAGGTACAAAGGGTATTCCAGATTTGTGTAATGCATGTTGGGGACAGAAGAATGCGTGGCAGATCCAAAGTCCTTTATATTAAAATGCGTATCATACCCTCGGGTAGCGATTGAGCCATGTCCGTCTGTATGAACATCTATATCTTAGAGACTATAGGAGCTTTACCACCTGATGCGCATATTTCCGGAGAAAATAAAGTATGTTGAATCATGTCAATATCTTCCCCCGATTCTGCGGATTTTAACAAAACCGTTTTATATTTCGATTTGAAACATATCGCTCTGAACTCCATGAACTCATGCATCCGAATGAACAAAATCGGACAAATACAACAAAAGTTATAGCCATAAATGTACAAATTTCACCACCCCTAGCCCATAAACTGCGTCAATGTTTGAATCTAAATAAAACGTTGATAAAGATTTAAGCACAGCACATTTGGTATTTCTTAAAATAATATATTTATTAATGTACATTTTTTAAGAATGATTGTTTGGTTGCTGCCAAATTTATCGGAAAATGCGGCAGATTGTGATTTAATTTTCAAACAACAGCCTACATTTTGTTTCCCCATATCTTGTTTTTGGGCTCACACACACACACATTCCTTGCCAATATATTGTGTACATAATGACTTAAAAATATATATATATATAAATCAAACAAATAGCCGTAAAATATTGTGCAATCACTTTACATAAAGTGTTTCGGCTTGCAAGATAAAAGACATTAATAAATAAATATTTATACATAATAAAGAAGCGGCAAAAAGTATTCATTTGGAAGGCACAAAAAAAAAAAAAATGACGCGCCATTTGCATTTAATATGGCAGCACAAATATGGCGACGCGCATAAATAGCAATTTCCGGTGCTAGCCAACAACAACAACAAAAAGAGAATTTCTTTCTTTTTTTTTAATGCGTAAAATAATGTGATGAAGAGCCCTCGGCTGGGCGGCACAAAGTATAAAACATTTTTGAATATGCACGCGCGAGTGGCAATAATTTATTCAATCAACGCATAAGTAGCAGAAACAGGAGAAATAGGAGAAGGAACAGAGGAGAAGAGAGCGAAGCGCAACAGAACACAGAGAAGGAACAACAACAAGCTAAATTGTCTAATGATGCCATCATTTAAGTGGCTCTCTCTCGTTTGTTATGTGCAGCCAGCAACGGCATCTAAGCTAATCAAAAAAGAAGTACGCAACGAAAGAGCGGCGCAGGAGAGAGAGAGCGGAAGACAATATGCCGCTTGGCACAGGAAGCAACAACACTTGACGCGTGCTACTTAAGAGAGCGTACAACAACAATAAACAAACAATGGGCGAGGTGAGAGGGCACACACACATAGACACACATAAAGATACACACACAAAGAAAGAAACACAAAATATTTAGCCCCAAAAATGGGCAACAGTTGTGCACTCTAATTAGAGTGACCAGCGCAGCTGTGCTACGCTTAATCTTGAGACTCGCAAGCTGCTCAATTCAGATAAAAAATTTACAAGTTGGCCAAATTTGTTATCGTTGTTGTTGTTTTTATTGTCTAATTGCAAATGATGTGCTCTGTTTAAATATGCAATACACGCACACAGACACACACACACATGTAACGAATTGCAATGACAAGCATATAAAGTGGATAAAAGACAAAGATAAAGCAGCTGACACAAGACGAACACAAGAAGACAAAGAATGGTCAAAGACAATGTTCGTGTTAATGATGTTGATGTTAATAATGATGATGATGTTAATGCCATAATGAAGCTCGTGCGGCTGTTGATTATTTTCAAGATATTTTTTGTTTTTCGTTGATGGGTGGGCATGATAATGCCAAAAGGTCTACGCACCAACAGAATAGCAATTTCAGATGAAATTCGTTATGCATCACTTTGTAAGCTCATTTTGGCAACTATTACTATATTATTATTGTATTATGTGTGCAGGAAGGGAAGTTGGAGGCAATTGGTTGATAGACATATAAATTTCACATCAGTTTTGAGACGAGAAATTAGAAATGTGAGATGAGTAAACTGAGATATTTAGAGATTATTTAAAGTATAGTTGTATCGACGAAGGCAAGACACGAATCCGATTTCGATTTAAATTCCGCAACAACATCTGTAGAGATTATAGCTTTTGATGGTAGCACTGTCTGCTATACACTTTAAAGACTTCTACATTCGATTTGGCTTAGCTGCCTATCTGAAGAAATATGGACATGAAGAATCTGTAGCAAAACTTCTCAGAAATGCATTAAAAAAATTAAAATCTTGACTGAAGTTGGTTTTATGTGCTTCAGTTGTATATTAAATAAAAGACGATTTTCGTGAAAGCTCCAAATATTGTATTTCATTATCAATCGCTGTCTCCGAATTTCAATCTTGCGAATTTTCTGGCCTTAAACAATCTCGAATGCTGACCTGTGGACTCTCTGCAACCAGATACCGATGCGCTTTGAAGGAACTGGGGCTGGCTTGGGCTAGTACTAAGAAGAGACTGGAACACTTAAGGCAACCGTCGCAGAGGCAGACCAACATTGACCTTGAGGAGGAATCTGGAAGCTGACGTATTCAGAACCAACAAACCCTGGAGCGAAGTCAATAGGCTGGCGCAGAACAGAGGGAAATGGAGCAACCTTGTTATGGCTCTTTGCTCCGCCTGCAGCCATAGGCTTACATATAAATATATTTTTTCCATATTTTATTTAAAACAATATCTTTGCATAATATTTGCAAAACTTTCATTAATTGTTACAATTTCTATCATAACTTTTAGTAATGCTTTTAGTGCCATCAACTGCTCACATTTCATGGAATTTGGCAATTGTTTATGGTCGGTCAAACGTTTATTTGCAAAATCCATTTGTCCTCCCCACCACTACCCACTCCCAGCACCACTCACAGTTCCACAATTCATTTGCCATTTGGTATCATCGCTTGACTAACCAACTGCCATATCTAGTTACAGCCAAACTGACTGCCAAACCACTTTCACTGTCGTCACCGGGCGATATCATGGTCCGAATGCTGCCTGCCTGCCTGCCTGGCTAACTGACCGTCTGCCGTCTGCAGGTTTATTGCACTCGTTTTCAGCGCATGACAGTTTTCAGTTTTCCACTGGTTTTTCCGGTTCTTCTAATATATGCTCGTTAAACAATTTTTGTGCAATTCCCGCAACGCGCCAGTTACGCGCGTGGTTAGCAAAATTGCGGTGCACGGTGTGTCATAATCAGCCAGAGAGCTCTGAGCTGAGCTGAGTTGAGAGCTGGCTGGAGGTATCTGTTGCCAGACCAAGCCAAACCAAGCCAGACGAGGCTGCCACACCGGCCACAAGTGCCACATGCGGCACATGGCCACGCGACTAGCCATAAAAGCGCCAGCTATCAGTCGACAGCGTTGCGGTTTAAGCCACTATGGCTTATGGCTTATGTAACCAGCAACAACAACAACAACGACAAACTACAACTAAAATCGCGATTAACGCGAAAAATAGAAGAAATAAAAGAGAATAGATGGCAACAAAGCAAAGACTTGAGCGACGACGTTTCTTAACTCAAGGACGAATCGCTTGAAGCGTGCAAGCGACACTTGAGCCATGGAGTGGATTTGCTTTAAAAAATTAGAGGGTTTTATTTTTTGGCCTTAAAAGAGCTTGGAAAGGCTCATGCTTGGTCAAATTTGTCTTTAGCAAGCATTTTTAGTGTATACGTCTGACTTCAACATATAAATAATTCTGAGCAAGATATCTCCTGTATCATCCATTAGAAATAATACCACTGCCAAGTTTCTCGGCTGCCTAGGAAATAGCTCGATAACGAGGCAGCTCTTGCTGAAAAACAACGTGGAGGATAAGCGGGAGTGGTTTTCGAGTACGGAAAAAAAACGTTATTGACCATTAGGGGTCGTACCCAAATTAAGTGACAATTTCAGGGGTAGGGGGATCTTGAAAATACCACTCTTGGTAAATCGAACGGAGGGTCTATGTTTATGTCACGTGTCACGTAGTCAGTAACTCTCAGGTTCCAGAAATAATGGTCTATTTTCCTATTGACTTAATGTGAGTTCCACTATAAAGGGTGATTCGATTAAGACCTTTTTTTTCAATAGGGATTTTCGTGTGGATCACGCGTGATCCATGACAGCTGTCAAAGGCAAAGTTGTTCAGTATTCATTGGCAAATCATCATGGAAAGCCGAATGATCTTCCTGCACGTTGCCGTTTTAGTGAATGGGCTCTTGGTAAGATCGATGAAAGTCTGTTCTTTTCGACCAAAATTTTGTTCAGTGATGAGGCCCACTTTTGACTCCACGGTTTCGTGAATAAGCAAAATCGCCGTATTTGGGGAGAAGATCAACCCGAAGATGTTCACCAGCTGCCATTATATCCAAGAAAAACAACTGTTTGGTGCGGTCTGTGGGCTGGTGGCCAATGATTGTCCGTATTTTTTTTAAAATAAGCAAGGTGCGAACGTTTCCATCAATGGCGCATGTTATCGGACCATGTTTGGTTCCAACAGGATGACGCTCCGGTTCACATTGCCAATGAAACAATGACTCTATTGCAAGTCAATTTGGTGAGAGATTAATTTCACGTACGGGACCCGTACCTTGGCCGCCAAGATCTTGCGATATCACACCGCTCGACTTTGTTCATGTGGGGTAACGTAAAGTCAACAGTTTACGTGGACAAACCAGCAACGATAAAGGTCACTTGGAAGCCAACATTACTCGTGCTATTGGCCTAATACCAGTGGAAATGCTTGAACGAGTCATGGAAAATTGGACCTTCAGGATGGACCATTTAAATACGCAGTTGCGGCCAACATTTGAACTAGATTATTTTTAAAAGTTAAATGCCATAAAATATCCTTTCGAAATCGTAAATAAAGATCTCATCATTCCTTTAAAATTTGGATTTGCCAAATCATTAAAAAAAGAGGTCTTAATGAATCACCCGTTATATCCCAATTTTTCCCCTTTTTTTACAATTGACTACGTAAATACTATGGAGAGAGTTGGAGGGTTCTTAGCATATACTAGCGGTTGATCACGGAGTGGGAGAAAAGTTAAAAAATTTTAAAAATTGGTTCACGTAATTTGGGTACGGTCTCTTATCGTCGTCGCTCATCCTTTCAATGGGTAGGAGAACAGCCAGATGAGTTTTCATACAATAATGAAAATGCATCGAAAATTAGGTTGGGTTAGGTTAGGTTGTGTAAGCAACTCAGATAGTCTCTGAGATCACCCAGAGGCCATGAGGTTCATTGTGTGAGGAATGGGAGGAAAGCAATTGAAGAAAGGGATGGATTGTGGAGGAGGATCTATCGCCTAAGACTCTAATGTTGCAAAAGCATTTTGAGGATTCGATGAAAACAGTCAGATCTGCTATGGGCACATAGGCTAGACTACCAGATCCTCAAAGAATGGTTTACCCAGAAACTGGGTTCGTCTTCTAAGAAGCGCCGGGCAGTCGCAAAGCAGGTTTGGATGCTTTCTGACTCGTCCTCATCTCCGCAGCTGCGACTAGAAATCGTGATGGGGAAGGTGCAACCTCTCAGCCATATTGCCTACGTTGCAGTGCCCCGTTACAACGCCTACTACCATCCTGTTTTTAAGTAAGCGCAGGATTTCAGATGTTCGCTTTGGATCATATCTCGGCCAGAGTTCTCGGAAGATGCGACAATCGGACACCATCTCCCATTCCCTTTCCACCATAGCTCTAGTCGTCTCCCTGATTTGCGATAATTCGAAAATTACGATAATCACAACTTTTGCCCAGTTTTGTTGCAAAATATATTTTGAAATTTGAAATGCAGTTAAGAAACAAAACAACAGATGACCCAACTGATACACCACGAAGTGATTAAAAACCCCCAATATGACCAAATCCTGAATTTGCGTTTACTGAAAGCTTATTTTTTTAAAATACCAAATTAATTAAAAGAGTTCAAAAAACTTGGATCCAATATCTCTAAAAGCTTCGCCGCCAATTAGTAAAAAACTTAGCTCAGACTTCAAAATGCAGTTGGAGAAACTCTTTTCCTAACGAATTAGGCAAATAATAATAATATATAAAAATTAGCGCTTCATCAAAGTTGAAATTCTTTGTTTAAAGTTCAAATAACTTGTGTTTTCTAATAAGCTTTTAATTTTTCAATATGGGTTCTAATATGTTCCAAAACAATTAGCACATCATATAGATTCCGAATACCAATAGCAGTTGAAGAAACTTTTTTTTGATAAATTAGTCAAATAATAATTATATATAAAATAAATATATCAGTTCCCTTAACTCTTACTTGGAAAAAATATAAATAAATTAGCATTTCATAAAAATGATTATCATTCAATTCACAAGTTAAATTTCTTTAGCTAAAGTTCAAATAACTTTTGTTTTCTAATAAACTTTTTAATCTTTCAATGTGGGTTCCAATATGTTCCAAATCAATTAGTACAAACACAACATAGCTCGGTCATTATAAAGCCGTTGAAGAGACCTTTTTTAATAAATTTACTAATTATTTTAAAAAATTAGCGTTTCATTAAAATTATTATCATTCAATTCACAAGAGCAAGTTCATTTATTAAAGTTCAAATAACTTTTGTTTTCTAATAAAATTTTTAATTTTTTAATATTTTATTTGTCAAAATTAGCGCTCTATTAATTATTTAAAGTGAACGGCCCGATTTGGCATGATAGGGTTCGTTTACTTCAGTTCATTAAACGCATGAGCTCCGAAACAAAAAAGATTAAATGATATACGTTAAAAACTAATTAGCGCCTAATTAATGTCCAAAAACGCAAAAAAAAAATATACATATATTAAATAAATAAATTATTATATTTTTCACTTTGGTTGTAGTTAATTTTATGATTTTTGTTAAAAATATGTTTCTTGACAAGCTTTTTTTCAGTTCACGAATGCTGTTCTTGATTTAAAAATTGTATTTTGTAATTTAAGAATTATTTATATAATTATAAAGTAGAATTTTATACTAAATTATAAAAGGTAGCCAGAGCAACGTAGACTTTTCAAGAATTTTAGTAACTCGTAATTATTATAAGAATAAAAACAAAAAAAAAAATAATAAATTTCAGAATTAAAATCTGCTAGAAAGATCAAGGACATGAAATCTTTTAAGTCTTCTATAAGTATGGCTCTTATTCGTTAAATTGATGGCTAGATTATTATAATAGAATATTATTATTATTATTACTATGCTCTAATATTTCAAAAATAAAAATCGAAAAATCGAAAAACCTTATTATATTTTATATTTTTATATGTATAGAATCAAATTAAACGAAAGAGCGGCTTCGTCTATGTAGCGTGTTTCCCACTGGCAGTATCCAAGGGATCTAGTAAGATCTAGAATTTTTCAAATAAAGATATTGGTACGGCTTTAACTTAACTAGTTACCAAAACTTTTGTTTTATTGTTCACTTTTTGTACTAAAACGCTTATTGAACTTGTTCAACATGACGCATACGTGATGTGTAGCATAGAGAAAGAATTTTTCTTGCGTTCTTTAAAAATAAATCCACTCCCAAATAACAGCGAAATATAGCAAAATAATATAAAGTTAATAGACCTGTCAGAGAGCACATACACCATCATTTTACTTTTAATTTTGTTTCTATTTTTTTGCCACATTTTTTTGCCATCAAATTCAGCTTTGGTCAAATCTTTTTTGGCCAAAACAAAAAAAAAATTTGACAGACATTTAGCCGCGATACCAAACTCAAAATGCGTATCACATTTACCAAGCTGCCAAACTGCCAATCTGACCAACCTGACCAACCTTCTAAGCCAATGCCACTCCCCCCCACCGCACAAAACGTAACCAATCCAAAAACAAAAATCGCTTCTTTGAGCTTAGTTTATAGGACGGACGGTGGTAAACAGAAAACAATTTCGTTGATTAATTATTTTGTCTGTTTTGGCTCCAACAAAATTCTCTGATTTGATTTTGCCGCTTTGTTGTCGGTAAATAATCTCGGCTGATTGAATTATTAAAAAAAAAATACCAAAGTATATCTATATATATAGAGATAGGTAGAAGATAGGTAGATAGGTAGATAGCTATAAGCTTGAAACATAATAAATATTATAATTAATAATCAACGCATTTATCGATTGTAACTAAATATAGCAAGGCAAAAATTTGTTTAGGCCTAAAGCGTTTTGAGTTTTTGGTAGCGTTTCTTGGCCAAAACAACTAATGATGGCGGATCTGTGATTATTTTGACAGAACTCTGACAGCAGGAAGCCTCAAGTTATTATTTTAATTAAGCAAATGAATGCCAGGCGGCTAAACTAAGTTGAGATAAAATTCAAATCTTTTTTCTCATTTGTGGCAAGTTGCAAGATCATTGACCAAATAGCCAAAAACTTTTTCACTTAAAACTTGTAAAAAATGTTGTTGTTGTTGTTGTTGTATCTAAGCAAATTGGCATTAAGTTTATTCACTCGAGTCTCATCGTCGTCGTCATTGGAATTATAGCCAACTGCAGTTGGAAAAACAAGTTTTTGGCCAACCAAACATGACTCAAGGCAAATTTATTATGGCACGAGAGTAAAATCAAATCGTAGATTTATGTTTAACTCGCACACTTGTACACTCTAACACGTTAACACTCATTCATTTATACACTCACACATTTATACTATAAATTATTCCATTAAATGCCAAAAACAGTCAAAAGTTTACAAGCCATGTTGAAGTTTTAACTCTTCAAGTGGGGATGACATTTATATGAGGAAGGCATGTAAATATGTATTTATGAGCTTATGTAATGCTGAACGCCATGTTTATGCTTGTCACTCTCTCACACACACACACACACAAAGAGTGTATCTGTGTGTTCACGTCAAAACTGCTTAATGTTTAACGGATATCTGTGTATCCTGCAAGTGCCTTCAAGTGCAATATGTCCTCGGTCACAACTTCCTGGAAAATGACAATCAACATTTCTGACCAACGACGGCAACTCTGGCAGTTTGAATGCTCTATCTTTAAAGTCAGGATAGCATTGGCTCAGTATGGTTCAAAGGACTAATTCACGTTGAACTCTTCCGAAGATGCTGGTATAGGCATTAGTGCTCGAAGTAACATCGATGCATCAACGACTATTATTTTTTCCGATCTATCGATATTTTTATTTCGAAATTCAAAATAACAAAACAAAAAAGTGGCGTAAATTTTGCAAGTGACAGAGGCACCCTTATGGACTTTAGGCAGCTGAATCCGAGGTTCAAAAACCCCAAAACAAGGATTCCTAAATAATAATTGCCTCCATTTATATGATTTTTTGGTGATTGCCTCATAACCCATGGGGAATGGGTTTTCTGGACTCGTATTTTCATAATTAATTTAAGTATTCCAAAAATGGCAACTAAATTTATTTGAATGAATCGATACATCGATGTTTTTTAGTAAAAAATATCGAAAACATCGATGTTGGCCAATGCAGCAGGAAAATGTTCCTAATCCAACGCGAAGTTTCTTTAAAAAGGCTAATAGAACGATCCACGTATAATACGGAAAGGGACACACCCATGTTTTCTATAGAGACGCTTCGGGTTCTTATAGGAATTAGTTAAATTCTTTGAGTGGTTCCCAGCAGTATATTTCTGGTACTACTTGGAACATTTTGCACAAGAATAGTTGTTATGAAATTACAGTTTTCAGAGGACTATTATACTGATTCGTGTTTCTTCGGAAGTCTTAATAGCAACAGAACAGTCTCTAAAAAGTAAAAACGGACTTAATGCTACATAAATCTGGACAAATAAAGTAAGATTTCTACGCAAAATAGTTTATAATGTGACGCCATAAAAGAGAAACAAAATTTCCACCCAAGAGCTTAAAAAGATCAAGAGTCAAAAAATTTCTGTCGAGTGCAGTAAAACAATCAAAAGATTCAAAGTCCTCAAAAGAGAATTAAACGATCAAGAGGGTCAAAAAAAAAATCGTGCCAAGAGCAAAAAACGATAAAAAGAGTCAAAAAATTACCCACAAGAGCGTAAAATGATCACACGGGTCAACAACAATGTGCCTCACGACAGCATTAAATGATCAAGAGAGTCGAAAAATTCCTCACGAGGGCAATACAACGATCGAGAAGTCACAAGAGCCAGAACGTCAAAGATCTAGTTTTAAAAAAAAAGTTTTCAACTTCTTTCTGATTGGAATCTTCATGAAAGATATAAGATAACATTGAAGCAGTCGGGAGATTTGAAACATTGTCAAGTTTTTAGGTCTCAATCGTCGCTGTTTTGAGCCAACAAAGTTAATCTCATGAAAGTATATTTACATTTCTATAGGAGAACGAAACTGGAATGTTCGAAACTGAAACGTAAATGGCTCAGTATGTCGTTGTACGCTCCTGAAAATTCTTAGGGAGACTCGACAGCTACGATGTGTCATGTCATCTCCAAATATCCAGCATACCAACGATTTGGGTGTAAAATCGTTCAGTTGGAACTAATGCTGAAACCTCGGAATACTAGAATAATCGGCCTTGAACCGGAAAACGATTCCGAACATTTTATTAAAATTTGTAGAAAACAAAAAAAAAAATATTGATAAAAAAAATTGGTTTTCTGGAGCTTACAAAAACGAATCCGAATAAAATTGTTTGATTTCTTTTTTTTCGTTTTTTGGAGTATTCCAAAAGCAATTTTTAGACTAGATTTCATGTCACATCTAGGCTAACAATATCCCATAAGTAAGAATTTAAGAATTGTGGAAAAAAAGAGCACGCAAAATCAAAACCGGTTAAGATTATTCGATTTGGTTTTTTTGTTTCCGGCGCACGACTAAGTAAACAAAAAGCAATATTTCCATAGCCTGACTCAATATTACAGTCTACATCTTCAATTTCTTTATCTATTTTAAAGCTGTCTGTGATCAAGAAGAGCCCACGGATAATTGGTTCCTGTATGCGCTAGAACTGCCATTTTTTCCTTCTCCCCGTAAATTTGCTTTAAAGGTAAGAAAATTCCCACAATTTGTTTGAATCCAAACTAAAGCTTAAAACTTCATTAAACTATTAACCATCGCTATTAAGTTCACTGTCCATTATCGAAAAGATTAAACCCAAAAATGTTTATTACTCATCCAAATTATCGAAAACCTTTTCTACGAATTTTTAATTAATTTATTTTTCAAGCTGTCTACCTAATTTTGACGCACAACATTTTTACTTTTTTATATTAACCAACCAAAATCCCAACAAAAACCCAGAAATTCACTTGGGACAGGCACCGCCTGTTGTGACATTTAATAAAATTTTGATGCGCAAACTTTTCGCTAGCCATCAAAATAATGTCAAAAGTGCGCCCCCAAAAAGCTGACCAACCAACCAACCAACCCAACGAGATGATCCAACAAAAAGCCTTTAATTAATATTTTATTCATGCTTGGTTTAAAGCGTCGAAAGCTACGGGCGGGCTATGTGTAATTAACAGCAATTTGAGCGATCAAAAAAGCAATATAAAAGATACTATACGATAAATATATGTAAAAAAAAATATACACAAAATGAAAAACCAAATGAAAATTTTATATATATTGTATATATATATAAATATATATGTAAATATGCTTTGGTAAACAGCAATCAACGCCCAAAACTCAGACGCACAAAGCAAAAATGTTTGCTTAAATGGGCAGAACTGGCCAAAAAGATTGGACAGCCACAGTGCGTACACTTCATATGAACAGTGACTCGATGCGGTTGTCCGGGAACTGGTTCGGGGACTAGTCCGGGGAGTTGTTTGTGTGCGTGCGTGTTTCGGTACATAAATTTATGTGCAAATTTGAACAACATGAAAATTGAATTCAAGTTTGACACAATGAATAATGCCATGAACAATGCAGCATGCACCAAAAGCCATATATAATATACAATGTATTATGCTCGATCCGCTTACAGACCACTTTCAACAGATACTTCCCTTGTAACTGCTGCACTTGACTTTCGAGAGGGTGGGCCAACTGTTAGTTGGATGGTTAAACGCTCATAATGCGTTAGATGCCCTTCCAAAGTGTTTGCACTTATATATGAATATGCGATTAAAATGCAACTCACAAACAAACTAACAGCTGGCCCACCCTTTATATTTTTATAATTTTTGCACTCTAAATCCATGGCAATTATGTTTATAATGGACATATTATGCTCGATCCTTTTACAACCCACTTTCTACAGATACTTCCCTTTAAACTGCTACACTTGACATTCGTCAATAGGGTGGGCCATCTGCTGGTTGGGTGGGTAAGCACTCATATAACGTAACATACCCCTACAAAGTGTATGCTCTGATATAGGAAAATATATATTCGCATATAAAATACGATTCACAAACTACCCACCCTATACAGTTGGCCCACCCTATATATTGGTATAATTCATACCTTTTAAATCCCACTTTTAACAGATACTTTCCTTTTACCTGCTGCACTTGACTTTAGTTCATTTTTGTATAGCAATAAACTGCTTTTCACAAACATACTAACAGTTGACACACCCTATATCTCTTCATAATTTCATACACTTCATATCCATAGCAATTATGTTCATAATGGACGTCAATATTAAAATTAAATTGTCAATTGGTTATGTATAAGTATTTCGAAATGCATTAGTTTAAATGTTGCCAAGTCATGACAGCTTTTGTATCTGTTAGATACAATATATGCATGCCAGAAATTCCTATCGAAAGCTACACAAAAAAAAATTTGAGAGCCAAAAATGATTGGCAGTTAATAAAACTAAGCAACAACAACAACAAAAGCGAACTATTACCGCCAATATTGTCGACGCTGCAATGACAGTAACATATATCAAGATAAGATACAATATTTGAGCTCCTCTACAATTTTTGCATACTCTGTAATTTGGCGTTAGGAGCATATTGCTCTTGTAGAATTTGGGAAAAAAAAAAGTTTTGCGTTCGCAACAAAACAAAATATAGAGTCACTTTCAATATTGTATTTCTTGAAGAACGTAGAATGAGGAGCGAAATATTTGAGCAGTAAAAATATTATTTGATCATCTGGCGCATCAATTCTGGATCAATAGCATTGGAATCCCATACAATACAAGTCCACAATCTTAGTACTTAAAGCGATATTTCACGTAATCATTAATCTTTCTTAAAAATTGCTAAAAATTGCAATATCGGAAAAAACCATCAAAATCCCAAAAATTTGCTAAATCGGAAGAAATGGAAAATAAACTAAAATCGGATATCGCTAAAATCAGAAAAATCGCTTAAATAGAAAAGATCGCTAAAAAACCGCTGAAACTGAAAAAATCTGCAAAATCTAAAATCGGACAAATCGCTTAAACCGAAAAAATGCTAAAATTATCATAATCTGAAAATTTTGCTAAAATCGGAAGCAAAATCTAAAAAAGGAAAAATGGCATAAAATCTGAAAAATCGCTAAAATCAGATAAATCTGGCAATTCGAAGAAAACGCTAAAATCATTCATATTTGCTTAAATCGCTAAAAATCTGAAAATTCTAAAAAATTACTAAAAACGTAATATAAGAAAAATCGCTAGAAATCTGAAAAAAAAAAGCTAAAATCATCAAAAACCAAAAAAATTTAGTAAAATTGACAGAATCGCTTAAATCAGAAAAATCGCATAAACGCTAAAATCGGAAATATCGCTAAAATTGAAAATGCTAGTTCGGAAAAAAAATCGCTAAAATCAGAAAAATCGCTAAAATCAGATAAATCTGGCAAATCGGAAAAAACGCTAAAATCATTATTTGCTAAAATCGCAAAAAATCTGAAAAATCGAAAAAAATTACTTAAAACGTAAAATAAGAAAAATCGCTAAAAAAAAAAAACAAAAAATTTACTAAAATGGGAAGAATCGCTTGAATCAGAAAAATCGCATAAACGCTAAAATCGGAAATATCGCTAAAATTGGAAAATAGCTTAGTTCGAAAAAAAATCTCTTAAACGAAAAAAATTGCTAAAATCAGAGAAATCGCAAAGAATCGTAGAAATCGCTCAATCCAGAAAAATTTTTAAAATCGGAATAAAAGCTAAAATCGGCACAATCGCTAAATTCGGAAAATTGGTAACCGAAAAATTGTTAATGTTGGAAAAATCGCTAAAATCTAATAAATCTGAAAAAATAATAAAGTCGAAAAAATTGCTATAATCACTCAAATCGGAAAAAATCACTTAAATCAGAAAAATCCGACAAATCGGTAAAATTCGTCAAAACTGCTAAAAGCGTAAAATTGCTAAAATCTGAAAAATCGCTCAAATCAGAGATCTCGCTAAAATCTGAAAAATTTTCTAAAATTGGAAAAACACTAAAATCGGAAAAATCACTAAATTCAGAAAAATCGCTCAATCAGAAAAATCGCTAAAATCTAGAAATATTCCTTAAATTGGAAAAATCGCTAAATTCTGAAAAACTCTAAAATCAGAAAAGTCGCTTAAATCAGAAAAATCGCTAAAATCTAATGAATCTGAAAAAAGAATAAAGTCGAAAGAATCGCTATAATCACTCAAATCGGAAAAAATCACTCAAATCAGAAATATCCGACAAATCGCTAGAATCGGGAAAATCACTAAAATCGGTAAAATTTCAATAATCTGAAAAAACGTCAAAGTTGCTAAAATCGGAAAATTGCTAAAATCTAAAAAAATCGCTCAAATGAGAGACCTCGCTAAAATCTGCAAAATTTTTTAAAATTGAAAAAACAATAAAATCGGAAAAATCACTAAATTCAGGAAAATCGCACAATCAGAAAAATCGCTAAAATCTAGAAATATTCCTTAAATTGGAAAAATCGCTAAATTCGACAAAACTCTAAAATCAGAAAAGTCGCTAAAAATCAGAAAAAAAGTTAAAATCAGAATAATCGCCAAAAGCGAACAAATTGCTAAATCTGAAATATCGTTTTCTTTACGCGAAATTAGAAAAACTTGAACTGTCTTTCTACTTTTCAACATTTGATAACCAATTTTATTATTTACGTGAAAAAACTTCATTCAAATTACACCACAATAACCTCAAAGATACAGTGTATCTTAAATTCAGTTTTCGGCTGTCTTCATCTTATTCAACTTTTTTGTTGTTGTCTTCCATACTATTAAGCTTTATCAGCAGAGCATAAAAAGACCAAACGGTGCAAAGAGCGTTTGAACTTGCCAATAAAACACATCAGGCAACCAAAAAGCAACAACAACAGCAACACCAACACACACAAAAGCAAGTTTGCATGTCAAAAAACTTTTTTGATTGAAGCTACAAAATGGCAACCAAAATGGCGTCGTACCAAACTTAAAGTTCCGCAACTTGACTCCCTGTATGTGTGTGTGTGTGTTATTTTTTCTTTTGTGTGTGTGCCAGCTGTCGCCATTTTATGCCACGCTAAGCGATAAAAGGGTTCCCACCAACCTAATTGGTTTAGCCAGCTTTTGTAGCCGCTTATCTTATCAGCGAGCGAGGCGGCTCTCCACTCCGATTGGCATAAACTGAACTGTCGCGTCTTATCAGGTTTGAGGCCTGACAACCTACCATAAAAAAAAATGAAAACCAAACCCAACTAATTGCCATTGGCTGTGCGCAGTCATGTGAAAAACGAAACTCCACCTTGGACTGACGTTATTAGAGGCATTATTAGGCATAGACCATTTAATGCTAATCAGCTTTCATTTAGCTTCCAGATTTGGCGGCAGGAGTCACTTTTTCATGGGAAATTCTGCTGACGTCTTAAAATACATAGTAATAAGTTGCTTTTTGGCATAAACAGGACTTAAAAAGCTTATCCGTCTAAAAATAGTTTGACAACCCTAACCCTAAACCCAACTCGTGTGATTAGCAACTAAATTTCTGTACACCACAGCCTTGAAACTTTTTTAATTTGATCAAAATTAGTCACTGAGTGACAGAAATTGGATTAACCAAAAATTTAGCGAAAGCCAAGTTTTAACTTAAAATTTTGGCTAAAAGCGCGAAACTCGACTAATTTAATAAATTAAGCTATTGTGAGCTGGAAAGTTTCGAAACTATTTTAGGGTGGGAGCCAAGCTATAGATACTTGATTCTTAAAGAAATTTGTCTTCACGAAAGTCAGTCATTTTGTGAAAAATTTATTATTATTTCCTTATTAATGAAAATTTAATTTCAATTCATCGTTAAAAATGTTTTTGAGTTGAAGTGATCTCGAATTTGTCTTGTTTTTGGGCTAAAACGTCTCATTTAGACTTTATGGCCACTGAAAGTTGAGATATAAAATTTGGCCCGATTTAGAGTATATTCGCTTAAGTGCGTCTTATTTAAAGGTGATGGCCTTTGAAAGTTTAGGCGGTAAAAGTCTCGAAGTTGAAGTGATCACGAGTTTGGTTTATTTTCGCGGTAAGTCGCCCAGTTTTAAGGTTATGGCCCTTTAAATCTTTTAATCTCCCATCTGGGACGGTAAAATTTTTTGGACTTGAAGGGCCCAAGAATTTGCCTTATTTTCGATAAGTCGCTCATTTAGACGTTTTGACCATTGGAAGTTCAGACGGTAAAATTTCTCGGAGTTGATGTGATCACGAATTTAGATAGTTTTCGCGACAAGTTGTCTAATTTGAAGGCCATGGCGCTTTAAAGATGGGACGGTAAATAAAAGGCCTCTTTAGCAGGAGATTTTTAAAACTTTTCATGTATACCAGGGATCACAAATAGATATTATGGGGTTTTAAAAAATCCAATTAAAAAAAGTGCAAGGCTCAGCGTATCAGGTTTTTCAAGAAATTATCCGGATTAAGAATACATTAGTATTTTTAATCTTTTTCAAAAAAATACTAATTATTTCATGATTTTTACCCTAAAATTGGTAAAAGTTGCAATCCCTAGTTTGTACTTATTATGGAAATCCATTTAAAATTTAAAAACAAAAAATAGTATCTTTCTAATTTGCTGGATTTTAAAAATGTTCTAGACCATCACCCAAAAACATAGGTTTTTTTATAGTTTCAATAAAGCTTAATAATTTGGATAATTTCTGGGTAATGTCTGAATCTGAAGCCAATCAAATATAAAAGTATGTAACATATGGAAAGAGTCGAGACACCCCAAAGTTACCTAAAATTGGATCAGGGCGACTAGAAAAGTCGATATACCCATGTCCGTCTATCCGTCCGTCCATCTGCCCGTCCGTCCATTTGAACGCCTAGATCTCAGATATTGTAAGAGCTAGAGTAACCAAACTTTCACATTAGATCCATATTATTCCATAGGAGACAAGTTTATTTTAGTTTTTTGATATCGGGGATAAGTTGTATAGCTTCCATATGGGTGTTTGGGACGATCTCGACAAAAAAAAAAGTTTTAGATGGATAATTCGTTTGTTTATGAAGATATCATAAAAATTTATATTGAATTTGATATTTAAAAGTTTTTTATGGTTCCCAAGGACTGTACCAAATTTCATCCAAATCGTTTGACTATATAATATAGCTCCCATAGGACCGATTGACTAAAATAACTTTTTTAAATCAAAATTCGCTATATTTCGTTTTTTAATATAGATATCGTAACCAGATTGGCGTTTGGAAATTTTTTAGACCACTTAAGCAATGTGCCAAATTTGAACAAAATCGGTTGACTATATCATATAGCTCCCATAGGTCCGATCTTCCAAAAAATCGATTTTTTAACAAAATTTGTTGTGTTTCGTTTGTTTGTTAAGATATTAGGACCAAATTTGACATTTGTGAGTATTTTATAGTTCCTAAGCACTGTACCAAATTTAATCCAAATCGTTTGACTAGATCATATAGCTCCCATAGGACCAATCGGTCCAAAAACACGTTTTTTATACAAAATTCGATGTGTTTTGTTTGTTTGTAAAGATATTTGAAATAAATTTGGCATTCATATCTTTTTTAAGGTATTTAAGCACTGTGTCAAATTTTATTGAAATCGGTTAACTATATCATATAGCTCCCATAGGAACGATCGGTCAAAAAAGAATTTTTTGCTTAAAAATTCTCCTGTTTTTGGTTTTTTGTGAAGAAATCGGACTTTATTACAAGCTAGTGGTACAGGGTATCCTAAAGTCGTCCGCGCCCGACTTTACGTCCGCCATTTTTTAAAAAGATATCGTAACCAGATTTGGCATTCAGAAGTTTTTTAGAATACTCAAGCATTGTATCAAATTTGAATAAAATCGGTTGACTATATCAATATAGCTCCAATAGAGCCGATCTTCCGAAAATCGATTTTTGAACAAAATTTGTTATGTTTCGTTTATTTGTGAAGATATTGAGACCAAATTTGATATTCGTAAATTTTTATAGTTTCTAAACACTGTACTAAATTTAATCAAAATCGGTTGACTAAATCATATAGCTCCCATAGGACCAATCGGTCCAAAAAAACGTTTTTATACAAATTTCGTTGTGTTTCATTTGTTTGTAAAGATATTTGAACTCAATTCGGCAATCAGATCTTTTTTACGGTATCTTAAAGCACTGTGTCAAATTTGATCGAAATCGATTGACTATATCACATAGCTCCCAAAGGAACGATCGGACAAAAAAAATTTGTTTGCTTAAAAATTCTTCTGTTTTTGGTTTTTTAGAAGGAACCGTATTTTATTGCAAGCTAGTGGTACAGGGTATTCCAAAGTCGCGCCCGACTTTACGTACGCAATTTTAATCAATGAAATAATAATTAATTATGTTATAAAAATTGGAAGAGTTACAATCCTTGGTTTGTACTTATAATATCTTTAGAAATCCATTTAAAATCTTTTAATAAAATGCCTCTCGAATTTTCAGGATTTCAAAAATGTTCTAGACTATTACCCAAAATAAATTTGTATTTTTTTTAATTTTAAACAAAACCGGATAATTATCATACATTATCCAGAACCAGTCATATATTGATTCTTGTTCCACTTCTATATATTATGAACATTTCTTCAAATAATTTGAAAACATTTTCATTTTTTAAATTATGTTTTAAGTTCTAACTCAAGCATTCCCAAATGCAACTATGTTGCTCCCCACTGCGTTTTTTCTTTTGGCAACTTTTACCAATTTTTCACAACTCATTTCCCATTTCATCAATAAATTCTCCTCTCCCAACTGTTTCAAGCAAATAAATATTTATTTACAAATTAAACTGAATTTCCAATATTGCAATAACATAATTCAACTACGGTCCATAAAAAATGCAAAATTCGTATAAATTTGATGTCAAATAGCTTTTTGCAATAAATCAATTTGCAATATTTTTTAATATCTCTCTTTGCATTTAAGCATATACAAAATATTAATATTTTGTTTTCTCTATATCATATTTATTTGTATCTATCTATAAATATTTGTTGTGCCAAATTTTGCATGCAATATTTGTGTGATTTATTTACTTTGGCTGAATACTTTATGTAGCTACAAAGTTGATTTGGTTCCGATGTTTACCTTAACGTTAGTCAAAGCTTTATTGTTTATATACAAAATAAATAATAAAATGCAAAGCGATTTTGTATACAAATGCAAATTATATATATGAGATATGAGCAAGCTTTCTATTTTTGACAAATTTTTGTCAAATTGAAATAACATTGTCAAGGTTTCAATAATAATAAATTTATGGATTTATTTATGAGTAAAAATTGGGTAAATAATTATTAAGCGCTGCATAAACGTTAAACCAAGTAGCTGTATATAAGAAATTATTTCGAGGAAATAAAATATTGCCAAGAGGGAAACGCGCAAAATTTATGCAAATTAGTTAAAATAATATAAGAGATACCAAAAGGTATGATTAAATTCTGTAACAACATTAAAATTATGCAAATAAAGCAACGTAATTTTTGGGCTGGCATCAAAACTGTTATGCCATAAACATAAATGTATATATTTATATTTTTTTTGGTTATATTAGGGGGACTCTGTCTTAGGGAGGGGTCTTGACAGCTCTCTTGACTTTAAGCGCTTTGAAGCTGCCTGCATAGTGAAAATATTGATTTTAAATTATTTTAAGCAGAGTCAGCCACAGTAAAGCCACCGCAAAGTATGCAACAAAAAAATAACACTCACACACAGATACAAACACACACTCACTCACTCACTCGCGCTGCTTCTTATACCTTTAACGGTGTTTGTGAAGCTGCGAGGGTTGCAGAATTTTCGACTCCCCGCTGAGGCTGTCTAGGCGGGCAGGGGGCGTGTGGCCTTTGCGTTGTTTTTAGCTTAACACTTGTCCGCCCGCCCGCCTCACTCCAACCCCAACCCTTCCTTAGTTGTCACAATGCCTCTCGCTGGGGTTGCAAGCGCAGCAGCAGCGACAGCACCACTTGGTTCACCCTTGTGCTCTCAACACTCTCAAGTGCCCATGCGTATGCCCTTATAGTATATACACATACATATATACAACAAGTACACAACCACACACTGCTACATATTTCCTTTTATACTCTAAAAATAGTGTATATAGCATTAGAAGTTTAAAGGGAATTTAGTAACGCATGATTGTATGATCAATAATCTGTTGTTCCAGAGCATGTTGTGCCAGAAACCGGAACGATGTATTTTATTTTTATTTTCCAGCCCAAATGTAATCCTGTTTTGTTTGTGGAAGAGTTCTTGATTATCGTTAAAGCCTTTAACCCTTAAGATACTAAAGTATTTGTTGTTTTTTGATTGGGATTACTCTTATTGAACTGGCGTTACGGTATACTTTATACAGTGTGACGTCACTGTGAGAATAGCAACAAAGGAATAGACATAATTAATCCGAAAAAAAAGGAAACGCTTGGATAACGACTAAGATTAAGAGAAAATAGCTTCGAAATTCCCTTAGGCATATTCGCACGAAAGCAGAATATGGGCTCCTTATATAGAAAATTCATATATATTCATAAACTACATGATGCTCCAGAGGGGAAGGGGTTTGGCAAAGCGTCAAGAGACATAAAAATCATAAAACAAAAATTTTCAAAAATATACTGTCTATCGGAGAGGTCTATTCCAACGATAATCAGCGTCATATAATTTATGGATGATCCCAAGGGAAATTATGTATTTTATTCCAAAATACGTTAGAATTTCTCTTTAGCTTATTCGCATGGAAGCTAAAGCATTATAGGAAAATTTTATGTTTTTTCTGGGATTTTTTTGACCAGATAATCCCATATGTTAGTTCGCCAGTAAAAAACTGTGTTTAAAAATAAAAAAAAGGAGGTTAAATAAAAAAATATTTGCATACTTCAAAACAAAGATTTGCCAAAAGTCGTGAAATTAGGACACAAATTTTTCATTTCAAATAAAACCCTTCAATTAGCAAAAATATTTGAAACTAATATAACGATATTTCTAAAAAGTTATTTTCCAGCAACTTTCAGTACATTATTATTATCGAAAATACCTTGAAATTTCCCTATGCGCTCGTTAAAAAGAAAATTCGTTGTAGGGAAATTGTAAGGTTTCTTAGTTTTTTTAGACCAGATAGGACTATACGTTAGCGCGCCAGTAAAAAATGTTTTAAGAACAGATTTTTCCCCAATAACTTCCATACACAAAAGTATTATTTTATAAAAAATTTTATATTTTATAAGCTCATCTTTCAAAGGGTATATTGCAATTTCCCAGTTCCTAAAAATAACAATTTAAAATTTTCCAAAACTACGATATATCGAAAATTCCTATAGAAAATTCCAACGGAAGCACAATGTGCCCAAATTATATAGGAATTTCGATTTAGGAATATTATATGTTTTTTCTGCTTTTTTATAGTTTATTTATAAAAGGACTTTTTATTTGGCCTACGGTTAAGATTTTTCGAAAATACCTGAGAATTTTTCTGTACTCAATTCTGGAAATCGAGTTTTTAAATTAAAAATATTTGATTTCGGAAATAATTTCGCAAATTAGTCTAAATAGTTGGCTTAGCGGTATTTAACTATGGTAAGGTAAGGCCTGTTCTTGGCCTAAGTGAGTAGGGAAGCTAAGTTCTAACTGCCGCCTTAACCTACCTACCAACATAAGTTCTTGTCGGAAGGTGTCTTAAAATTGATGGTAAAATCGTCGAAAAATGAATATTAATGAAATAAAATATTTCAAAAAGTAAAGAACTTGTCGGAAGATGACTCAATTATGAGGCCAAAAACCTCGAAAAATTAATATTAAGACAATCTATAATCAGAATTTACTGCAGGATTGAAACTATTTTCTGAATACTAGTAGGCTATAATCGCATTTCGTATTAGATTTGTCGAGATAATAAGCTTATCGAATGCCTCTAAGTTAATCCATAGAATCCTCACCCTCACCTGCTTCGATTAGAGCTCAAAGAGTATTAACAATTCGCTGTAGCCGCCATACACCGCATTTCACACCTCCTTACACATATTTGTGCAACTCAAAAGTCTAAAGATATAGCATAAATCTCTGGAACCTCACCCTCACCATTGCTACTCATAGAGTATTAACAATTCGTTGTACCCTGCATTTCGCAGTTCTCACCTCCTTAAACACCACATATTTACATGAGTCTCTAAAGTCTAAAGATATTGCGTAACCTCGCCATAATCTCCTCCACCATCACCTCCTCCAATTACAACTCAAAGAGTATTCACAATTCTTTGCAGCCGCTTTTAACTTTCTCACCTCCTTATACACACCACACATCATCTGCATGATTCTCTACGCTAAAGCTGTTATTTCTGCACTTGCTAAAGAGCCCGCGGCGCTCGCTTGAATCTCAGGCAAAGCAGCGCGCCAGGGAGACGGAGGCAGCAGGACGACCCTGACCCCCAGCTAGGCATATTCATAGCAGGTTTTCCAGTACCGCCTTTCATCATCATGCTGCGCATATGTTTAAGTTAAAGCAATTTGATTTGTTTTAGGCTAGAGAATATGCTAGAAATGTGTTGGCATAAAAAAACAACGAACAACTACAAGGGTGGCTTGTTAAGGATGTGAGTTCAGTGTGTATGAGTCCTGGATACACAATTAGATGCTGGCTGGCTATTTCGGACATCTTTTTTTTGTTGTACACACATTTTTTGTTTTTCGATTTAGTACAACGATTTACTTTGCTGGCAATCGATTTGGTTTGGGAGCTACTGTAACAGATGCTGCACACGTGTTGAAGAAGACGCCCAGCTCCTGCTCCCGACTCCTGTGTGTAATTGGATGCCCGAGCAAGCAGAGAGATAGACAGAATTTGAAAGGACGAGTGTAACAGCAAAAACAAATATATATAGTCCTGCGTGCGTGTGTTTGTGAGTGAAATACAAACAGCATTTAATAAGAAAAGGAAATTGCCGATTTCAAAGAGTCTAAAAAGGAAGTTGCTTCGTATTCCTTGCTTCCATGTACATGTCAGCGCAGCGTTGCCAACTTGTAATCAAAGGGAATTAGTTGCTAAACAAAAGGATATCGGAGTCAGAGTCAGAGTAGGACACTGCCTGCTCTTATTTCTCTACTCACTCTGCTTCGTGTATCTCTTGATTGGTATTTCATTAAGTCCGTTGGCCTGTCAAAATGTTGCTCCTGATTGCCTCTGACATCAGAGTCAGCTCTAAATGAGATTTACGCTTCGGTGTTAATCAAGTTGGACTTAGGTGGCAACAATGGCAATGCCAATGACAATGACAAGGACAAGGAGAAGAACAAGAGCAATAACAACAAAACAGCAAATTGCATGTTAATTGCAATTTAATATCGAGTACATTATTTATTGACAACCCTTGGAGTAAAGACAGAGAATTGAAGAAGGTTGAAATTAGTCAGGAAAGTTAAAAAATTGTCAATATTTTTTCTCAAGAAAATTCGAACATACTCGTGAAGACGAATTTTAACATTTTAATCGTATTTGTTGGCCTTCAGTCAGTCGGTGTCACAGAGGGAATTACGTGTAACCCTAGAATTGGGTACGCGGCGTAATTGTGACACGCTTCTGGAAGTGCGACTATACTCTCCACGTGAGGGCGGCTAAAAGCAGGCCCATGGTAAGGTCATGTCTCTGCCATGGGTGCTGACTCCTGGTAGTTCGTGCGAGAGAAGAAAACTCTATAAAATTACCCCAAACCTGTCTGTTTGGTGCCCCCGATTCACCAAAAGTGATTTGAAACTGAATGTTTTGTTACCTGAGGAACTAAAAGGAATTAACTCAACTGTTGAAACAATGGCTCGAAAACCCAGCACACTTTAGGCATAAACCGGCCCGTAGCGATACCGCAGAGCTCTCTATAGTCCTTCTCCTGGGATAGTCTCGCTAGAAGAATTCCCATCCTGTTGCCAGCCATGTAGCTAGTAACCCTCCTCGGACATATAAAAATCTAGCTTAGCTAGGTTATGAAGGACGTAATTTCCAAGATGCTTATTCCTACGTCTACTAAGAACCTACCATGAAGAGAGGAAGTATTCTGCTGATTCATACTCTTTTTCGTCTTTGCAGCTTCTGCAAATGTCATGGCTCGGAACATACATTCGGATCGCATGTGTTCCGACAAAGTCAGTGTTCAGAGATCGCTCTGACAATTGCCAAATACTGCGACCGTTTAAGTCCGTAGAGCCTTGTGGATCTTCTTGTGTCAATTTTATGACCATATCTGGAGACTGATAGATTTTCGACAGTTGTTCAATGTCATCGAGTTGGAGGATAGTGCTCGAAGTGACTTTATAGCTGCCTGGCTATCCGAAAATATGTTTATCGCCCCGGTTTCTAGGACCGGTGTTGCGCAAGCAGATCAAAGCCTCGTTAATGGCAAGGACCTCTGAATGAAAAACACTGCAGTAGTCCCGTAGGTAGGAAAGACTGCCGAACATGTAGTTCCTCAGAGTAGACTCCCACCCAACATGGTGGTTGAGCTTGAAACCGTCCATTCAGAAGTTAATAGAGTCAGTCACTTTGACCTGGACGAGTTTCCGAGTGCAAAATTCCCTAGAAAGGATTTCGGTGGTGAATAGTGTAGATGAATGCTCTAAGGGAGTGCATGGACGAGTGTCCATATCCCACGACTGCCCAGCAGTTAGCTGCTAATCGTTTCGTTGTCTTATCGAAAACAACAACGGGAATATACCAAGTCATCCACAACAAAATTTTTCGGGTAGCAAAAACGAATCCTTTAGGATTTTCTTGTTTTCCGAAGCTCCTACGAATATTTTTCAGTCTATTTTTTAATTCATGAGTACAAGTTCCTAAATAAAATCTCTCTTTATGCACCCTTAGCTAAATATATATGCTTTAATCTTCAGAAGATCAGTTTTGAAATCTTGCTATAGCTTTTTATCATAAATATTTCCAAGTCTCATAGCTCCCCGCATCATACTTAAAACCTGCCATAAAAACTAAATTGCTTTTCAACTTCAAACCAAAGTGTGTAATAAATACACTGCACATTAATTGCATTATAATAATACAAAAAATTAATAATAAAAAATCATTACTTATAGGTATATAAATTGTTTTTTACATCAAGGCAGAGTTGAAGGTAAACAAAATAAGCCAACAAGGTAAACATTAAAATAAGCATCAGCAGCAGCATCAATGTAAACAGCCGCTAATGAGCTCTACACGAACAACATGTTGCAGCAACATGTTGCCAAGTGTCCTCAATTGCATTCACCAATACCAGCAGCTAGTAACTACATCATCAACCAATATACAATACATAGTCATGACTTCAATGTTTAATTAAACAAATAAAAACTTTAAAAGCTGTTCCAGCAGCCGCAGCAGCAGCTCCGTTAAGGGAGTCCAAGTCCACCAACCGTTCCGAGCATTGAAGGTCAACCAACATCGAAAGGTCAGAGTGGCTGGCAAGGTATTCAGGCGCAGTCAGGTGATGTCAGAGTTGTTTTTGTTGCTGCTGCTGTTGTTGTTGTCTCTTCTTTGTATTATGGTCAGCTGCAAACAATGGCGCCTGATACCCGGGCCGGCCTCATCTTCATTTATCTTTCGACTGCTTACTGATTGCAAGTTGCTGTAGTAATACACTGAGAGAAATTAGTGGGATTTGCTTTCAATGCGTGTAAGTTGGCTTATTTTTGCGAGAGATTTTAAGGAGTCGATAGAATAGGTTTTCAAAAAGTTGCGACAGTTTTTTTGTAGACAGGTTTTGTCCTAGATAATTCTATGAAAAAATTAAACGATTAAACGCCATCTTGATAATTCAATGCAGTCAAAGATATTTCTGAAATTATATCTTATTGCTGATGGGTTACAATTTGTTCGAAACATTTTTCTATTATGGAACAAGCTCGAAGCAAAATTTTATAGAATATTCGAATAACATATGCTCACACTGATTGTTACAAGGAACATCCGTTCTTCTGCAAGTATTTTTGTAAGTAGAAATATATACCATAAGCTTTATTCGAAAAAAAGATATACAGGAAGTTGATAGCCTAGATGCATTAGTCTAATTTTTTTTTTTGTAAATTTGCATAAAGTTAGCTTCTAGCTTTTTTCTTTTTATCATAGAGGACGAATATACTCGGGTTCGAGGGAGAGATAGAAAGCATACGAGTATCTAAGAAAGCCCATCCTTAAAGACCTTGACAGTCCGACAAAACTTGGACTTGGCTCTTTTCATGTCTGAGGGAGAGATAGAAAGCATCCCAGTATCTATGGAGGCCATTCTTTAAAGACCTTGACAGTCCGACAAAACTTGGACTTGGCTCTTTTCATGTCTAAGGAAGAGATGGAAAGCATCCCAGTATCTAGGAAAGCTGTTCTTTGAAAACCCGGGCAGTCTGACAAATCTGGGACTTGGCTTTTTGTTATAGAATTCCAAAAAATGTTTCCGCAAGCAGGTTGATTAGATGGAATTGGGCATTCACTAAATATTTTATCTTTTCCAGACCCAACATTTATAATCTCCACTCATATACTCTCCAGACATGAATGTTAAATTATTCTCGTGCTGTCATTTAAGATTCCCTCTGCTAGAATTTATTACAGTTTCGCTAGTTAAAATTCTTTTTGTTAATCATAAAATACGCATTTCTTGCCTCCTAATTTCTCTCAGTGCAGCTGCTGCTATTTTATCTGGTATCTTTTTTATTTTATGCTAATTTCGCTTACATTAAATGCAAAGTAAACATTTTTAGCATAGCATCATACAAAGGCATTTGCACATTTTAGCTCGGTAATAAATTAAAATAATTCACTTATAAAGGAGGGGGGAGAGCGTGTGAGAACCCAAAAGGGGGCTAATCAGCTGTTCGCTGTTATTGTAGCTGTTGAACCATAAAAGGTTGCAAAAAAAACGCTCAAAGGTTAATAAAAACGCGCGCGTTTTATGCGCGGTTTCTTAGTGTTAAACGCAGCATTTTGTTTTGTTTTAGCGTTTTTTGTTAAATTAAATTTATTGTTAGATTTATAGCTAAAAAACGTGCAAATATGTCTAGGCAATTCTATGGCTGTTATTATTTAAAAAGCGCAAAACTTTGTTTTTGTTGCTATTTGTAATTAATTACTCACTAATTAAATTTGCATAAATTACGTATAGATTTCAATTAAAGCGAACATTACGCTTTTGTTTAATGAGTCAAGCTATAAATATCTCTATATGGCCCTAGAGGAGAAATAAATTTATATATTTTTAGCTAGACTTCCGGTTATGCATAAAATCAATAATAAGTGATTTTCAGACATTAGAGAGAGTTTATAGACAATAAAAGCGTTTTGTGTTTATAGCTCTCAAACAGTGGCTAGTAATTGTTATCTGAAAAATGGAACCTATAAAGCTGTCAAAATGATCATAAATCAAAAATAAAGGGTTTAATAAATTGAAAGTCAGCACTCTAGGTCTAGATTTGTTTCAGAGCAAAATATATTTCATTAATTTGATTAAAAAACTGTTATAATATTCGCGAGTTTTGTCGCACATAAATCGCTTTAAACCGCTCAGCTTCCAAATATTTCTACCCATAAATACTTCGGTATGTCTCAACAAATTTCGCTTTCATAATCTATAAATCTAAATATTCATACTCGGTCATTTTTTATTGGATTTGCATTACTTATTTTTGTCTGCTCCACTTAATTCTTCCCAAAAAAGCGACACACCTTGTTTCGAAAACCAAAACAGCTACAAATATCTTAAAATAACTCAAAGCAGCTCTGCTTTGTATTACTCAATGAAAAAGAATTTTTGATTATGAAAAAAAACCAACATTCCAAAAAAAATTCAATTTTAAATCAGAAATCTTGTTTGCTGTCAAAAGACAATATAACACTTTATATCGTACCCAATAAAATGTTAATTTCTGTGGCGCATTTAATATAATATATTAAAAAATAACGAAAATCATGTGAATAGAAATGCAAATATACTAAATATACCAAAAAGCCGGCTGTCCTATAAACAAAAAAATAATAAAAATAAAAAACACGACAGTGGCACACACATAATTTTTAGGCATTATTTTTAATATGCTCATAATTCGGAGCGCTGTTCCACAATGGAACATCCTATACTCTTTCTTTTCAATAAATTTTCTTTTAAACCGTCTAAGCAGCTGTTTCCAATTTTTGATATTTGTGAATCGATTTAATTTAAAATATTCGTTCATAAGTTAAACAGATTTCAGCCAAAAATGTTTAAGTTTGATTCTGGGAATCTCTTAGCCGAATATAGCTTGAGACCAAAATTGTGAGAAATTGTGCTTCAAAAAATACAAATTTATGAAAAGCCAAGTTTCATTTAAATATCGAAATCTTGAATTATAATGAAAGGGAGAAAAAATTTATAAATACTGCATTATTTTCGCAAGTTGGTTCTTGTATTTTTCCATAAGAATGAAAACCCATTCTTCGATAGAGCAAAAGTTTATTGATTTTAAGATCTTTAAGTTTGCAAAAATTTCACTTTAAAAATTAGAAATTTATAAAGAGGCAAGTTTCATATAACTATCCAAATCTGCACTAAAAATGGAAAGGAGTAAATAATTAAAAATACTGCATCATTTTCGCAAGTTAGTATTTTAGTATTTTTCAAAAGGAAAAAAATCGGGCGTTCATTGGAGTAAGAGTTTATCAGAAAAAATTTAACGATTAAACCATTTTCATCTAGTTTATGGAGCTGTATGTTCTTTAGAAATCTTTATCTTTCTTAATGCAGTGAACCTTATAAGTTCAGTTTGGTTCAATATTTTTATGGTAGCTATATAAAATAATGTACAATTTTTGATCAAACGTCACACAAATGTTAACTCTAAAAAAAATCAACTGAAATGACATAGGAAACGATATTAAACAAAATAAAATTATTTTAGTCCACAGACTGAATTTTATAAGTTTAATTTGGTCAATTTTTGAATGGCAGCTATCTGAAAATGTATATCAGTTTTGATCAAACTTCACACAAATGTTCAGTCTGAAAAAAAAACATATTAAATTAAAAATATATGTCAAAAAGAAAAAAACATTAAAAAAAATTGAGTAATAATTTAGATTTTTGGGATCTGTTATAAATTTAAAAAAATTACCCCTTAGGCGGCGTTAAAAAACAAAAATAGGTGTCAAAAATGGATTCCTCGAGCCCAAAAATACCCAAATGCACATTTGGCTAGAGTAAAAACAACGTTTATTGGCCTTGGAGGCCACTTTTGAAATTTCGGAAATAAAAAACCCCTACTTTGAAAAAATGTACGACTCGAAATTCAGAGATTCATTCGCTGAGATTCTCAAAACGTTTTTTCGACCCCGTACAAATTGATACGACCTTAAGAAAGAATCGATTAAATCGATTTAAAATCGAATCAATGCACAGCTCTGCTTTCCATTACTATGCTGGTCATGCTATAAAGTCATAATATAATGCAATCTTGTCATATCTATAATAAATGCAATTTTTTATAAAAAGTTTTTCGGGAATTTAATTTAACATTTTTTCGGGAATTTACGAGTAAAGTCTTCCAATACGTACAAATCAAAAATTTATTTTCTTATCAAAAAATTACATTTATGCAAAAGAAAGTGAAATCAGCTCCAATTTGTCAGAATAGGTTAAGAAAATCTTTCGGATCCATAGATCTTATATGCTAGCAGATCTAAGCATTTATTCTAGTATATATGGACTCGTCTAGTGACAGTAAAATAGCTTTGCAGAGTATTCCAGTCTACCAAATACTATGAATATCAAAGTTTTTGACCAATTTGTTATTTCGTGAACCTGTTGCAGTTGTCAAACTTATGGACCAATCCAAGATACTATTTTTTGCTCTGTATGCAAATTACACTGGCACACAAACACATATCAACTTACAAACCATAAAAAAATAAATAATGTATGAGTCTCGGCCTATAAAAAAACAAAACAAATAACCATATATTCGAAATGTATCTTTCAGATACAATTCGTATCTGTAACTGGGTGCAACTCGTAGCTGCTGCAGCCGGCAACAAACAATTAAAAGTGGCAAGTGTGGCAAACAAACATTTGGCGCCTCGGCTTTGATGCCATTGTGACTAAAGTGAGTGGGCGTGGCAGCTGCTGCCGTTATGACTCCCATTGAACTGTTATTGTTACACTGTGCTACACAGTAACCTGTTACAGTTACAATAAAGCTGTATCTGTAGCGCTGCTAGCGTTGGCGTCGGCTTCGACGTCGATGTCGGCGTCGGCGCCTGCGCCAAAGCGTCTGCTGAGTCATGGCGCAGACGTGCGAAGCTTGCCGCCTGCTAATTGAAGTCGCCACAACTTTGTTGTTGTTGCTGTTGTAGTTGTTGGCAGCGTCGTTTTTGCTGTCGAAGTTGAAATTGTTGTCGACTCGTGTGACTGACACCTGCGATTAGTGTCTGTTGTTGTTGCTGTTTTGGTTGTTGTTGTTGTTGTCGACGACAGTTGAACCAAAAAATCATTTGCATGAAGTTTTGCTTAAATGTAGCTTAAAACATTTGTTAACTGCTTTATCTGTATCTTTTGGATCGTTGCTGTTGTTGTTGGGATTGTTTTTTGCTGTTTGACGGCTGCTGCGGTCATTCACATTGCCGTAGGTTTAATGGGTAATAATAGATGGACAAAAGATTTAGTAAGGGGCATATTGAGTTTCCGAATGTATCTGGAACCAATTAGTTACTAAGCTTGGGATCAAAGTATATTAATTGCGATTAAGTCAAGGAAAGCTAATGGAATTTTCCAAAATTATTTTTGTTTTTGTGCAGTTTCCAGAAATTAAACTAGTTCAACTTGGTTCAATTTTTGTATGGTGGCTATATGAAATAATGTACCAATTTTGATCAAAACTCACACAAATGCTAATTAAAAAAATGAAACTCCTGACGATTTTTAAAAATCAAATTACTTTGTTGTTACTCTACGCATTTGTTGAAAGATTTACCAAAATTGTGCCACTATTTCTTATAGCTATTATACTAATTATTGAACCATTTAGATTGTAATGCTTATAAAGGACAAAAGCTTACAAAACTGGCTTTTGAAATTTGTTTAAAATGTTTTTATGAAACAATATCAACATGCCAGCCACAAAATATGCCAAATATTTTAAAAAAAAATCTAGATTAAATATTTACAAAATGGTAGATTTATAGAAGCTTGAGTATCTTCTTGATCATATGATATAGTATCTGAAATATATACTGACCGAAAGAGCCTGAAAAATATATTCTGAATGATATATATATATATATATAATAATAATGAATATATTTATTACGATAAAGTAAGAAAAATGTTCTTGGGATTGCCCTAGAATTGATTTTTATGTAGTTTCCAGTAATTAAACCAGTTTTTATTTCTCTGAAACATAAAGATTGTGGAGGAGTAAAGTAAAAGGAGTAAATTAATATGAGGAGTAAAGCTTATAAAACTGACTCTATTGAAATTTGCTTAGAATGTTCTGTTTTCAAAAATTCTTTTATAAATTTTACAAATCGGTAGATTTTAGAAGCTTGGTTATCTTCCCAAATATTTGTAGTGTCAGAAATACCTATTTACCGGCAGAGAGCCAGAGAAATCTATTCTGAATGATTTGAATTGACAGACTTTTAAAAAGATATCGAAATAATTTTATAAAAGATTTACGATTCTAAAAATTGGGTAATTGACTAGTTAAATTTTTTTGAAAATATCTCAATCTATTAAATACCCTATGACCAGCGTACTGTAAATAAGCTTTCAATGATACCCCTTTTGTCAAATTATGATAAGCGGTAAAGTAGTATTGAGGGAACAGACATACGATCAAATAAGCGGTTTAAAAACATAATATTTCTTTATTTAAATAAGTGCATAAATGTTCTAAAAGAATTCTTGCGTCCCTAAAACGAAATCTTAGAGACTTCGTTGGCATCTACGTATTTTTTTTTCTAAAGATTTGTGTTCAAAACGTTGCTAAAGTCTTTATAGACATATATATATATGCATAATTATTTTTTCAATTTTTTTTTAATCAAACTAAAAAAGAGAACGAACGTCTGAAACGGAATTTTTATTTTATAGGTCATTAAATAAAATCATTTTATTATAAAAATGGAATTTTCGTGGAAAATTTCCTTTGAAAGGTGAAGATCTGCACATATAGATGGCGACAGCAAAAAATTAAGACTTTGGAGCACAAAAAACTAGTTCGAATAAAATTGTTCGTTTTGGATTACTGTTTTCCAGAGCACTATCGAAGTCGAATTTTCTTTTTTCTGAGAAACAGAACAGTTCTTATATAGAATCAGAATATTGGCTTAAGGGTAAATAAATTACATATTCACAAAAAATTTGCTAAAATTCAAAAAAGTAAGTTCACATATGACACATAACGTGTTCGAGTGCAGAGTTATAAAATTATACTAAATATTGGATAAAAATTCTTTTTTTTCCTCATATTTAGATCTAAAACTATCAACTAAAAATTCTTTATTTCCATCGTATTAAAAATCTAAAACTATCAACCGCAAGTCCAATTCTAAATTCCTCAATATTTAATATACATCACTTCCAGAGCTTCTTAGAAGCTTAGGGAGCTGTCAAAAATTGTCTTTCAGCATATTATCTAGACACATTTTGCTTTTATGAACTAATTTTTCTTGTGCTACCTACTCAAAAAAATATATTTAAATTTAATGGCGAAATTACGCACAATTTTACATGCAACATTTAAAAAAATACGAATCGCGAAAAAAATATCTCAAAGATTCGGACCGGACTAGCAAAAGTAGCTCTGGAAACTAAGTCGTCGAGTGCTTCTTGAAATGATCTGACAATTTATTTCAATTAAAGTTGATTTAAAAAATTCTGCGCCTTGGCACATCAATGCCTCTCCCTTCTACACTCCCCTACACTCTGGCCCACATAGTTAGAGCCGCTTAGGTTCAATTTTTTCTGTTTTTTTTTTTTTTGATTGATGAAACTGCGGGAAACGGCAAGAAAACAAAAATGTGCTCAATTCAAATGCTGTATATAAAGATGTATATAGATGTATGTATTGTGTATATTATGTACAACGCAGTATGTATTAGCGTGAGTCGCATTTGCTTTTAAATTAAATAAATTGAGGCTTATTTTTCTCTGCCACATGCAAAGTATATAATATAAAGATTTGCCGTTTGATACTGATAAATGTGGCTTGGGCATTAGTAAAAAAAATAAATGTTTTCGGTTGACATATTTGATGTACTGATAAGACGTATTATTTGGGATCGCTCCTATATTGCCTTTAAGTGGTATTTAAAGCTGCTTATTTTAATAGCTTGACGGTTTTAACTTAATTAACATAATTTTTAAGGCTGCTGAAAGCAGTTGAGCTTATAAATTATATGACTTTACTTTCCAAAAATTTCAATTAGGTAATTAAATGCTGATAAAAAATTCTGGAAATTTTAATGTATGTGGAGCAAGGGCGATAATTCAATGCAAAAAAAAAACAAACAGGTATTTGGGCATCAGGTGAGAAATTCTCGGCATTTGGGGGTTGTAAGTACTTGAATGCTAAATTTAGAAATTAAAAGCTTATGAGATGCGTTTAATTTCATATTTTGATGGAAAATTTTAGCAGAAAAGTCATAGGAAAGTTTTTCACATAATATATATTCGGTCTGAAAGCCCAATTAGTCATTACTGCACTATTTATGAGGAAATCAAGATCTCTTCAAATCGTTTATGGTTAGAGAATATCTAAATATATAAAAGAAACTTATGTTTTACGTGTTACGGGTGTTCTCAGGAACGCGTCCATTAATTTCAAATCTTATTTTTGCGTGTGTGAGAGGTTGTCAATACGGAGGGTTTAAGCCTATTGCGATTGTTTGTGTGTATTGGTTTGTGAGATATACGGATTTTTGTGAATATAGTAAATATTAGAGATGCGAGCTCTCTTAAGAATACTTAAGTTCGTCCATACGGCTTTTTAAAGAGTCATGAAAGTGAAGTAATCCAAAAATGTGATGATTGTCTAGATAAGCTAATTAGAGAATCTGACGATGCTTATACACTTAAAGAGTATTTAAAATGTTTGGGCAGGACAACGTCTGCCGGACTCACTAGTTTTTAACACAAAATTTTTAAAAAGTTTGACGTCGATTGTGCTCTGAATTCAAATTTTTTGCTGTACCCATCTGCTCATATTTTTCCTACTCATTTTAAGTACCGTACAAAATACCTTTTGAGCAAAATTATCCACGACAATACTATTTTTATTATAAGGAAAATTCGTTTAGATTCGTTAGAAATTTTTTGGTCACACTGTCTGAGTATTTATACCATTTTGAATAAGCCTTAAGTTCAAGCAGAGAATATAAAGCTACTAGTTGTAGTTCTATATTGTTTGGTTCAAGGCATAATACTATCATGCCTTGAACCAAACAATAAGAAGAAGATGAAACAGAAATCTTCTTCAGAAGTTTCTACTCTTAAGTTTTTATCGAGTCTCTAAAGTCTTTCGATGGAACAGATTCACTTCTTCGATAACATTAAGAAGACTATGTCGAAGTTTTGTAGAGCTCTTCATGTCGCTGTTCTAATAACCTTTAATAAAGCTAAAGATGCCGAAACTAATAATTCCTGCTCCAAAGTAGAGTATACACTATTTCGCTTTGATATAATGAATTGAAGAACGCGTGCATGAATTAGTTACTCCCCAAGGAACCCCTTGCCCCCATTAGGCCGTCACGCGGTAACAAGTTTATAAAACCCACCAAGAAGAAGACCATTTAAAACCTTTTATGTCCAGACTCTTTGTTTTTTTCGAGACATTCCGACTTTTAAGCCTTATAAAAGCTTTACAAGAAATTGTTTATAAAATTTTTAAACCATTTTTAATGCCATAAAATTATATTTTCATCTGCCAATTACTCACTTAAAGCCTTTTGTGCCAACAAAATGTTACTCAAATACAAATATAATGAATCTGCCGCCTGCTTCAAACAGCCGAGAAAAAAAAACAAGTTATTACGTCTATTCAATCATTTGAAGAACCTTCTTAATGCCGCTGCTTCTGATTTTCTGAAAAATCAACGCACAAAATTGAGTTATAGACATCAATCAAGCTACAACAACAACAACAAAATATTACCAACAATTATTGAAAAATTGCTTTGAATTATGTCAGAACTAAGCAAATTCGCACGAGTTTCCCACGAGCGAACGAATAAAAACAAAAGTAAAAGTCTCAGCAACAGCTGTTTCGACTTGTAGCTAAAAGATACAAGTTGCATAGATACAGATACAACTTACACTTTTCAAAATAAATGCCTTAAAAATTGAGTGAAAGTAATTTATTTGCACAATCGTAAAAAAGGAAAAACGAAATATTATAAAAATTAAATAATAGCTAAGGCCTAGCTCAGAGAAATAAAAACTTCGCAACCTTCAAATTTATTGCGCAAAAAAAAACGTTTATAATTAATAATATCTGACGAAAAAAAATCGTTAAATCGTTTTAAAAAAAAATCATATATAATATTTGAAATTTACCAACTTTGCGGTTAACTGCACACACACGCACATAGCCAAAGGCTGTACATGAAGCCCCCTTTGAATAGCCCCCTTGGGCCCATAAGACCCGCTGCCCGCCCCTGCCCTCGGGCCCATTAATTTTTGTATTTTTACATTTTGCAAAGACAATTTATGACCGCAGAGCATTTTGTGCAATTTATGTGCAATTTTTCAATTGAAAGCCAACCGCCGCCACCGCCACCGCCAGCAGGAAGATTTCATTTAATACCAACCAACATATCTTTTTTTCTCTTATTTCTTTTATTTTTACCAAGTTTTATTTACTGTAATTTGAGTTGTACAGTTTTATAGCCACCCCCCTCGGCTGTAAAAACTTCACTCATATGAGGCACCCTCTATAGAGAGCTGCAAAGGGAGCTCAGTTCGAAACTTTTAATTGCAATTAATTAAAAAAAAAAAAAGTATCTACATTTTGCAAAAAGTCGCAGGCGCTGACATTGAGTTATTAAAATGAATAGTTTTTCTCATCTACGGTTTGACATTTATGATGCCCAACAGTTTGATAGCAATTTTTAAGTAGTGCAATTAGTGGCATTTTACGAGAGGAAGCTTAGGCAATGAGTTCCTACAATTTCGAAAAAAAAAAAAAATACTAATTAAGTTTTACAGTGAACATTATGAGCATAACTCAGAAGCAGCTTTGTTCGTAGTAAAAAAAAACACTTAAAAATAATATATCTTTTAAAGCTTTAGCTATTAACACTGTGAGTACATAAATTATCGGATGACTTACGAAATACTCGTTTAGCAGGCCTTAAATTTTAACAATATACTAAAAATACTAAAAAGGAAACCCGTCAAATTGAGTTTCACTGTAGTTATATGGGTAAAAACTTGTCTAATTGACGCAAAGTTAGCGAAATATTTGAATTTCTGTTTCACTTAACTCTTTCTTTTATAACGATTATTTCGATAAAATATCACGCTTTTAATTTTACATTAAGCTCATAAAGTTTATACAGTGCCGGTCCAAAAAGCTTGACTGACTAGCAACAGTGCACTAGACTATCATCCCAGAGGTTGTGGGTTCGAATCCTACGTTAAGCAAGGTCCTGCACTTTCCACGTTTCCTATTTCCCTCATTTTTCCTGTCTATTCTATATCTTTATCCCCATTGTCGGCATCCCAAAGGGCCTGTTCTTGGCCTGAGTTTGGACGCTAAGTCCCAAATGTCGCCTTAACCTGCTTACGTAGCTACTCCTATTTCAAATACAATTTAAGATTTATTTTAATATTAGAAATCAGAATAGGAAGCTAACTGCAAGCAAAAAACAATTATTCAATTATTAGCGGTCAAATTGGCATTTTAGGAAAAAGCAGCAAGTCCCCCGGAATCCCGATCTAAGCCCGATTGAAATGTTTTCCACGGCTCTCAATCGAGAAGTTAGAAAACATCGACGAACAAATCAATCGGATATCTGGGACTATCTTCAATCAGCATGGAACATTATTAAAGAAAGAAAATAGAGGAAGTGATAGAGTACAAAACTTTTCGAAGGAAGTAATTTTACTGAAGGACCGTCTTCAAGAAAAAAAAGACCCAAGAATTCGCGATGAACAGGCAGGTTTCAGACCACACAGGAGCTGCGTAGACCAGGCAAACACACTAGGCTTAATAACCGAACAAGCTGTGGAGTGGCACTCCTGTTCATCGACTTCAAGAACCCTATCACCACTACTATTTAATATAGTAGTTGACGAAGTTATGCGAGATGTATGCAGGTCTAAGGTGAGATTACGTGGACTCCCACAGGTCATTTGGAAGACGAGGACTACGCGGATGACATATGTCTCATCTCTCATAAAATTAGTGATATCCAAGCCAAAGCGAATGATCTCGAGATCCTTGCCAGCAAAGTTGGACTCTCAATAAAGGCATCCAAAACCAAAGCGATGCCATGCATAGCCATCTGCGGAAAAACTATCGACTTTATCTATAGCTCCTTGGCACCAGAATTTTCACCAGTGAGGGGTGGATGAGGCTATAGACAATTGTCTCAACAAAGCGCGTTCAGCATTTGGACGCTTGTTTCGCGTATGGAGAGACCAGCAAATAAGCAGAAGAACAATGTTGAGAATCTTCAATGCGTGCGTCAAATCCATTATGTAGTATGGCAGCGAGACGTGTCTGACCCCGCAGAGAATGATGTCGAAACTGGAGTCATTCGTCAACAAGTGCCTAAGGATTATATGCGGGATATTCTGGCCCAACTGGATATTAAACGCAGAACTATGGCACTGCACAAGTGAAATTCTTTCTGCACTGAGATAAGAACATGCAAATGGCGTTGAATCGACCGAAAAATCAAAACAGCATTGTCAGGATGTCTTTGGAATGGAACCCCCAAGAAAGCATACGAGTGAGAAGGCCAAAGTCAATCTGGCGATTTACAATATTAAACGAATTGTCCCTACACAAAATCAGCTGAGACACAGCTAAGTAAATTGCGCCAAATAGAGTCCGGTGGAAAGTTCTTGTAGAAGCCCTCAGCTCCCTGGAGGAGTACTAAGAGGAAAAAAATTCCAAGATTGTTTCAATGAAAAATGAGTTTGGGTATATTTACCAAATTATTTTCAATTTTGTTCTCCTTTTTTATAACATAAATATTTATAAGCTTTAGTTGATTATATTCTCTTGAAAATTGTTCGATGTAATCTAAAACAGTTCTGAAAATTCGAAAAATAATATTTTTCATCCTTCGTGAAGCTTATTTGACCCGCAGTATATGCATTGAAGATATATCCTTAAATTAGATTAATACTCCAAGCTACGTCAATCGCTTTACTCCATATGGACTTCGAATTACCAAAAATATTATTCAACCGACTTACGGAAAAAACTGAAATAATCTCTGACAGACTACCAACCAAGCCACTTCAAACCATCTGCATTAAGAAATATACCCATGCAATTCTAGTTGGTGGTGGTGGAGCTCTCCTAAAATTAGTAATGTACTCGTAAGTCTCTACAAGTTCCATTTTGCATTTGATTACTTTCGCAAAATAATTTTTTTTTTTAGCTCAATGTATAATAACGTCACCTATTTAGATCGGAAAATTACCATAAAAAATCATGCTCCGCAATGGGGTACCCTTTAGAGGAATTGTTTCGTTTGCGATTGACGCATTATCTATTTTCTTTTCATTTTCAAGTGTTTTTTTTTTAAGTATCCAGAATAATATTTTCATTTTGATCCCTTAATAAAATTGTCAAACTACATAGGATCAAAGACCCCATAACATCAACTTCCTTCCTTCCCATTTCCCAAATTTTTACTGCCGTGATTCTTATGAGCTAATTAATTAATATTCAAGACTTCTTCTCCCTCTTGGCTCACGTCGTTCCCGTAAAATAAACAAAAACCTAGTCACCATTTCAGTAACAAAAGACGACACATAATTTATGCTAATTTGTGAATATCCGGCGCCGGTCAACGTAAGACCGACCAACTAGCTTTACTGGCCTTAAACTTGTTTTATTCTAATATAAACCAAAACCAAAGACACCTCTTGCGTCATTTGACGCTCTATTCAAATGTCAGGCCAAGTTCCAAAATTATTTATAGTTTTTGTTTAACAGCTTTATCAATCATATCACCTTATTATTTTAGTATAGCATAGTACATTTGCATATGTATCAAATCTTAGCGCGTAAAACATACCTGGAAGTAAACAGAATAAAAATACAAATTAATTATTAAAAATTTACATAAATTATTTGCACAAATTTTTTTAAGTATGATACGTGGGAAAAAATATATCAAATGGGAAGGGAAGCGCCGCAGATGGCGCCCTCATAAATTGGAACGGAGAATAGTTGGGCTTCACTTATTATAAGGGTACGATGCAGACCTTAAATCAAATTTATTTGCAGTCATCAACAACACTGGCAGACATTTTATAACACTGTTCTCAACACTGTTGCATATTTGCACGCATTTTAAAGCTACTTGACAATTTGACAGCAACAACAAATCACAAGCGACCCGCATTTGTTGTTGTTGTTGCTCGTTTTTTGGCTATCAAATTTCCAATGCCAAAGAACAAAAGCGCCCCAGATCTGGATATCATGCTAATAATGACAAAATCGTGAAACTTCAGACTATATAAACAATCCGTCCCATTGTACGAGAATGTTCAATGGAAAGAAGTTAAGTAAACAAAGTCAAATATTTAAGTACCAGACCAGGGAAAGGCGTTTGCGAGCGTGGCCGAAGGTAACTTCACAAAGTAGATAAGAGGAGGTGAAGGTGCGTAGGGGGTAGACACGTGTGAACAACACACATACACACAGAGAGAGAGAGAGGCACTCATATTGGTTGCAGGTAAACAAAAGGGGACAGACAAACTGAACAAGAAAAAAGAAGAGAAGAAGATGAGACAAGAAAAGCGTGGCATGGAAGTGTTTAGCTAATAAGTGTAAATAGATAGACGGAAAATCTGTGGGATAGTTAAGTACAGAATTTTTAATACGCTTACTAGACATAAACGCTTTTAGAAGTACCTCTTAGAAATAAGTTTATGTGCATTCATAAGTTGTTTGGTTAGTCTTGTAAGTGTAAATAGAAAGCCGGAGAATCTTTTGGATTCAGTTTGGTACTGAATTTTAAATAGGATTACTATACATAATCGAAGACTTTTAGAAATAGGTCATAGGAACAAGTGCATTCATAAATTGTTCAATTTTCGCTACATTTGAAATATGTTCAAAATTAAAATTTTTGAAGAAGAATTTTTTAATTTTCGCACCCGAAGAAAAATTTTAAATTTAAAAGTAGGTATTTAATTTTTATTTAACATTGACATTTGATTTGCATTCCTTAATTGTTAAAACTTTGTTTTTTCATTTTGGGACCGAAGTAACAAGATTTTTCGGCGTTATTCCATCTATTTTCGCCCACTCTTCACGCAAAGTCTTGCTAGGGACTGGCTAGGTCTCAAATTAATGACCTCTCCTGTAGGCATTGTTAGAAAGTATTCTTCATAGATCTCCGATATGTTTTAAGTCGGGCTGAAAGGCAGTCTTGTGGGCTGTATGGATTGGGACCTTGTCTTATTTGAAAGACCAGTTATCCCCATAATGCTCTCCGGCGAAGTCAATAAAGAATTTTTGTAGAAGTTCGACATAGATATCTGAATTAGTAAAGCCAAAAAGCTTTCAAGCTAAATTAAATACTTATACTGAATACTTATAAGATCTTAAAAGTCTGAATGGAAGTCATAAAGCATTACATTCCATTAACATACTTTAATTCTTTGGAAAATAATAAGCCAGGAAACGGAAAGATATGGAAGTAGCTGAGTAGTCGTTTAGCAGATATGGGATGCTTTCTATTGACTCCGCATTTCCGCAGCATCTATTAGATATCGTAGTGGAGAAATTTTTTTCTTTTGACAATTAGACCTAGGGACCATACCCAAATTACGTGACCCGTTCATGGGGAAGTGGGATCTTGAAAAGAATACGCTTGGTATACCTTTTTATTGAATCCAAAATTGTCAAATTTTTCTTCATACTTGCAAGGACTTACTACGTTATAACTAGCGAAGAACCGCATACTACGGTTTCACCGAGAGTGTTCAAAACTAGCTGAAAATTGGGTCACGTTATTTCGATAAAGCTCTCTATGCTGACTGCCGCTACTTCCGAAAAATAACAGAATGCGAAAAAATTTTAATAAGAAAAAGTTCAATTTATCAATTTATCGTGAATATTAAAAAATTTTGATATCGAGCAAACGCCTCCTATTTTGATTAATTCTTCTACCTTCAATATCGAGTTCTTTTTTGGGCGAATCGAAGCGAGTTATTTTGGAATACTCAATACTACCATTCGTTTCTTTTTTTTTTGTAGCGAACATCCCTATCATAGACCTATCGGAGACCTAGTCATGGTTCAAATCAAGACACGGAGTTTTTGTTGCCCTTTTTGAAGCAGTACGATGACGAATATATAAAATTCCCTGACTATTTATACCCTGTACCGTATGGTACTAAGGGTATATTAAGTTTGTGCAAGCCGAAAATGTATGTAACATATAGAAGGAGACGTCGGAGACACCCCAAAGTTACCTAAAATATGATCAGGGTGAATAGAGAAGTCGATATACCCATGTCCGTCTGTCCGTCTGTCCGTCCGTGTGAACGCCTAGATCTCAGAGATGGTAAGAGCTAGAGTTACCAAACTTTCACATTAGATCCCATATTATTCCATAGGAGGCAAGTTTATTTTATTTATTTGATATCGGGGATAAATTATATAGCTCCCATGGGGGTGTTTGAGACGACCTCGACAAAAAAAAAGCGTTTTAGATGAATAATTCGTTTGTTTATAAAGATATCGTAACGAAATTTGGTATTCGAAAGTTTTTTATAGTTCACAATCACTGTACCAAATTTGATCGAAATCGGTTGACTATATCATATAGCTCCCATAGGACCGATCGGCTAAAATAACTTTTTTAAAGAAAAATTCGCTATATTTCGTTTTTTAATAAAGATATCGTAGCCAGATTTGGCGTTTGGAAATTTTTTAGAGCACTTAAGCAATGTGCCAAATTTGAACAAAATCGGTTGACTATATCATATAGCTCCCATAGGTCCGATCTTCCAAAAAATCGATTTTTTAACAAAATTTGTTGTGTTTCGTTTGTTTGTTAAGATATTGGGACCAAATTTGACATTCGTGAGTATTTTATAGTTCCTAAGCACTGTACCAAATTTAATCCAAATCGTTTGACTAGATCATATAGCTCCCATAGGACCAATCGGTCCAAAAACACGTTTTTTATACAATATTCGATGTGTTTTGTTTGTTTGTAAAGATATTTGAAATAAATTTGGCACTCATATCTTTTTTAAGGTATTTATGCACTGTGTCAAATTTTATTGAAATCAGTTGACTATATCATATAGCTCCCATAGGAACGATCGGTCAAAAAAAAATTTTTGCTTAAAAATTCTTCTGTTTTTGGTTTTTTGTGAAGAAATCGGACTTTATTACAAGCTAGTGGTACAGGGTATCCTAAAGTCGTCCGCGCCCGACTTTACGTCCGCCATTTTTTTATCAGTCGCTCCTGGGCGAGGCATAAGGCATACTCTATTAATAAGTGTTCGAAGAAGAACAGGGACCTAAAGTTTATATCCGAATCCAAACGGAGTTGTCTTAAATTAATAAGAGATTTTCTTGGGTAAATATCGGATACAATATATATATATATACACTATAAACACACCAAGTTAGCACCAGTCAGAGTAAGCTGTATCTTAACTTGGAACTCACACTCATTGCGTCAAGCATTCGCACTCATTTCCACTTATCTCATTAAGAGCTTATATCTTTTATAGAATTCACTCACATTAAGTAATTACTTTATACAAAATAGAGAAGTTGGTTCATTATGGGTATAACATATTATAAGCTTAGACATAAAGATGAAAGATGTTTAAACAAAGCAACAAATTTTCCCAAGAAAAATGATTTAAAGTCAGAGAGCTCTTTATACAACTCATTTGTTCACTTTTAATTAATTCTATATAAAAGTATGATAAAAGAAAATATAAAGTTTATATAATATATTATAAAAATTGCGTTTTTATGCAACAATATTACTCGTTATCGTCTCTAGGTTAAGTAATAATTTATACAAAATAAAAAAAAGTTTCAGAAATCAAATCCCACTGGAGTTGGCAAGCATTTTTAAACAAATATGCCTTATGGGCTTTCAAGTGTCGTGAGAAAATATTATTGAAACATGGGTTTCAGTTTACCTAACAAGCCGATAAAACAAGAACCTAAGAGGTAAGCCGATACTTTGTAATAATATAAACCGAGTAGCGAATGGGGGGATAGCAAAGGGGACAAATGACACCACATCAATAAAATTTAGTCAAACACCTGTTTAATTGATGACCAGATCGAATTTCTTTACCGAAAAATATTTACATTAAGGAAAGTTATTTAATGAGGTATGTTTTGTGTAATCAAGGTGGATATTTATTGGAAACAATTTGAAATTATTTTGATCTCAAATATGGTTTGACAAATTTCTGAAATATATCAGAGTTTAATTAAAAAATGAAAGTTTACAAAAATATGTGGACAAAATTCGAACTATAAAAAAAGCTACAAACAGCACATGATATTTGAATGGTTCTCAAGACAAATCGAATAACTCCATAAAACGAATAATAGAGATATATGAGAAATTAATTGCAATATAGCAATTCAAACTTCCAGTTAAATGAATAAGATGGATAAAATGGAATAGGTATCGCTATTTTTATTATAATTTCTGTATGAATAAATGAGTTAATTGTTTGGCAAGTGATGAAAATTACTAATCCAAAATCAGTTTTAAATTTATACGTTTTGTTTCTAAGTGGTGTAAATTTTATTTTTCGAGATTTCTGCTTGAGAAATCAAGGACATGAAATCATTGAAGTCTTCTTTATGTTCTTCTTTATACAGTCCACAACACAACACTTCTAATTTTCTCCTAAAATTAATAATAATTACTTTCTTATAAAATATCAAATGTATAAAAAAAAGAAAAAATGAAAGTATACAGGTATAGAATTATTAAAATTTTTCAATTATCAAGAATTAATTTAAACATTTTTGTCAATATAAAATTTTAAAGAATTACTTCGTTCAGCGCTTTTTTCGAGCTCGCTAATCAATTCCGTATAATTTCTGAAGTGTCCGGAAACTTTTTCCAGGCAGAGTGTATAACTTAGTTCAAGAGATAATAAGGAATTAACGAGCAAGTGCCCAAAAATATGTTTCCGAAAAAATCAACTAAAAAGGTTGGAATTTTCGTGTTTCTTGACCTGAAATTTCCCTAAAAAAACATTTTTGTGAAGATTCATTTTTCATGTTCCCTAGCGAATATATTCTTTTCTTAAGTCTGGCTAAGTGATATAGTCGAATAGATAGCATAAAAAAAATTAAATTTTTAGAGGTCCAAATTATAATTGAGCTAATAGAAGATTTCTGAACATGGGAAACAAAACGCTTATTTGTCAAGAATATATCTATTATTCCACAAACCAATGAGTTATCAAATATCCTCAAAAGTCCAACTGCCAGAGCTCAAGAAGATTTTGAGATTTCTTCAAGTGACACAGATTTAACATATATGTTAATTTATATTATAAATATTTTTTCAATTTATTACACAGTGCACATAACTTCGCAAACCTTAAAAACAACACGACCTTCTTACTACATATTTTTCTAAAGCTATGCCGAAAATTCTGCTATTATTCCAGACGAAGAATTCTATCGAATTCTCCTACATCTTTTTAAAACTATCACGAATAAGCTTGGCTTCGAAAAATATAACTTTTGATGTCAGTATCAAATAAAATATAACCACATTGTATTGCATTTTCTTTCACTTTAGGACCCCCCAGACGTCACCTCAACGTCTTTCTATACCCTTACACTCTCCTGTAAGACAATTTTAACACATCCTTAAAGACCGCTTCAATTTCAATATATCTTTTCAATTAACTCGATATCCAAAATCACTTTCACTTTTTTATTGTGACACTTATCGTGACATTTCTAATCTAACTCTTTGTTTAAGTGTATTTGTAAAAAGTCAAAGTAAAAGTAAATTTAACTCACAGCTGAGCTTGGGTTACACTGAGAGAAAGAGAATCGGCGAGAGAGGAGAGAGTGAGTGAGAGTGTTTGTCTTAAACAGAAGCCAACAACAACAACAATAAAAGTAACGGCAGCAGCTCAAGCAGAAATTGTAAAAGCAACAACAAAACTGCAGCAGCCGTCAAACAAACAAATTGCAGCTAATGTTGTTGTTGTTGTGGTTTTTGTTGTTGCTGCTTAAAATTATTTATGTTTACATAGTTTTTTTTTTGTGCACATTTTTCATTGAAATTTGTTTTTTTTTTCTTAGTATTTGTTTATGCGCGTTTTGTTTGCTTAAGCAATTTGTCAACTGACATTTTTTGTTTGTTTATTTGTGTAGATATAAAAATATTTGTTGTTGTTTTTGTAGCTTACCGGATAATACATTCCTTGCGGAGGAAGAAAAAATGCCCCTGAGCCCCACAGTTTGACGGCTTTTTATATTAACAGTGACGTCACAAATATTTTGAGCACAACAAAAACCAAGCTTTGATTATTTTGAATATTTTTTAGCGCTTTAAAATGGGCGGCTAATTTGGATTGAGCACTTTTTGTTGTTGTTTTGATTGATAAACAATAATAATTTTTTATAGTTTATAGTTATAGCTATAATTAAGTTTGGCACAATAAATTATTGCGTGTGTTTGACAATTGCAGCACTTTAATAGAATATAAATAATTATAATAAACTTTAGAAAATGAAATAAAACACAATAAAAATTATTATTATCACACTTTTGCGCAGTTATTTTTTTATGTTTTATTTATATTTAATTAAGCACGTGTTTCGTTTAACAAAGGGATTTAAAAAAAAAAGTTTATATTATTTTTTAAGGGTTTGTTAAGCATCCTTTTTGTGCTTTGTGCTGTCTGTTCGCCTTGCCCAAAACACACAAAACGAAAACAGAATTTTAATGCCAAAGCAAAATGCGCAAAAAAAAAGCGAAAAAGAGGCAAACACGGCGCAAACGCGAGAGAGACGAAACGACCAACAGGAGCGACGGCGACGTCGACGTCGATAAACAGCAGCCACGCGTTTTTCAATGAACAAACGTTTTAATTGTTTATAAGTTGAATTTGTTTATAACTTGCATTTGTTTATTAATTATTTATAAGCACTTTTAGGCCTAAAGAGCAGCAGCTGCCACACAGATGTACAACCAGAGGCAGATACTACGCAAAATATTTGCAGTTTTGTGTCGCGTCGCGATTTGCTTTTTGCTGCTGCACTTTTTGTGCCGTCTCTTTTAGCTATTTATTTATATTTTATATATTCCTTTTTTTTTTGCGGCGGCAACAACAACAAAAACAACAACACAAAAATCACATTTTTTTCTTATTTCTTACGGCATCATCTGGCACACAGATTTTATTTTTGTACGCTGCGACTGCGACTGAATGGAAGACAAAGACGGACCAAAGCAGACAGACAACTAGCGTAGCAGCGCGGCGGCAGCGAGATGCTGCTGAGGGCGCTGCTGGGGCATGAGGGAGGTCAAAAGCCCATGCGGTAGGCGAGTGGCGAATGACAAGCGCAAAAAGGATCAAAGGATGAAAACAACTCGAAACAGTGCATAAAATGTAAACGGAAAGATGGCCACAAAAGCGGCGAGCGAAAAATGTGCGCAAAATAAATTTTGTGCTGCTGAGAGCGGCGACAGCGACAGAACATGTGAGAAATTGAATGATGCTACGAATGAAACGAATAAGCCGCAGCAGCGGGGTGGGGAGCCAAACGCAGAGAGGACGACAAAGAACAGTCAGGCACAAGAGAAATCACGTCCCTCTCGGCAGCGCGTATGATGCGCCTATGCCGTGGCCGTTGTTGTTGTTGTTTGTCTGTGTGTGCTGCGCTGTGACGTCGTCGACGTTGCCGCCGCCGCCTTTGCCTTGCCCTTTTGATGTTGCTGCCGCCGTCCATATATTTATTTTTAACTTTTCATTTCATTTCGTTTCGGTTTTAATTTTTTGCGGCGGGCCGCGCACTTAAAATTGTATCTGCAAGATTTTTAACAACAGATTTTTCTGCCAGATATTTTACAACACTTTCAGACAACAACAACAGCGTCTACACCCATTGGCCGCGCATTGTTGTTGTTGTTTTCACTTATTCATTCAATTTTATGCATTTTGTTATTATTATTAAACATTATCATGATGTGTATTTTGTTATTTTTGTTTTCTATACCGTTTCGATTTACATATTTCTGCCTCACTCTATGCGTGTACGTGTGTGTGCGTGTGTGAGCGTAAATTTTTCACTTTCAGCGGCGAATTTTAATTTTATTCCGTTACCGACTCCCACGACTTGTTGAGAGCGCGAACGATGCGAAGAAAATGCGAATAGGCATTGAAAGCAAACAGCGAGCTCTGCGCATTTTAACAGCACGCTAACAGACGGTAGCATGCCTGTAGCTAGCTCTGTCGCGCGCGCTTAACATATGTGTATTGTGCGACTGCTCGCACTTAGGCCGGCTTTCGTTGGTTAACATTTTTGAGCAAGGCGCATGTGGTACTTAACAGCAAGAGAGCGCAGCTGTGTGCGCTCAAATTGCTTTGTGGTATTTTGAGAGCGTGGTATTTTAGTTGTCTGACAAAAAGTATTTTTGGCTGTTACGTTTTGTGCGGCTGTTTACGTTTATCGATAGATGACAATCGGCGCGTAAGCGTTGAAATTTTTGAAAATTTGTGTGTAATTGTTTGGTTTTTGTTTTATATAAATATATAAATTGTGTAATATAAGACAAAATTAAAATATAATCATAAATATATGTGCTAATAGAACAGTTTTAAATAATTTTATTATTTATTATTAGTATTTATTTTGTATTTATTATTTTGTGCTTGCTAATCGATAAATTAAGATAAAATTAAAGATTAAATAATAAATTAATAAACTTTTTTAAAAAGTACAATTTAAATAAAAAAAAATTTACAATAATTAAATAAATTAACAAGTTACAAAAAAATAGTTTGAGTGGAAAAAGAGTTAAGAATTTAAATTCCAACTGAAATATATTTTTCTATAATTAAACTAGGGGCTTCGCCCCCTGCTCGCTTCGCTCACCAGCCATGATGGCTATAAAAAATTTTATTGAAGTTTGGAATCATTAAAAATTAAGCCAACAACATCAAAAAAAACTTGGAAACTCAGAATTGAAAAGCTAAATATTCTAAAAAAAATGGGAATTTATCTAAAATTTTATCAATATTAGTTCTTCAAAATCGCTTAAAAGTAATGAAATTTCTTTTAATTATGCCGAAATTTTTAAATATTTCAAAAAACCTGGGAGACTTTAATTAGCTAATTTGAGAGCTTTCCAGTCGTACTCAAGTTCACGGAGGACTTTTTTGTCTAAATCGCAGAACAAATTTTTATTTTATGAACAAATTTCCCTTTTTAAATTAGTACTTAAAAATAGTTTCAGTTCTTATTCGATAAAAGCCAAGAACTCCAGCTGAGTCGAAAATGGCTAATAAAGTAGATTTGGCTTAGCAATCATCTCCACTAATAGTTCTGGATTTCATTTGCCGTAGTAAAAATATAATTTCCAACTCAAAAAAGGATTTTAAAATAAAAGCATTTTTCCTAGAAAATTTTAGCACCCATAAAAAAGTAATTTACAATTTTAATAGTTTTTAAAAACATTCCCATTCTATTTGTTGATACTTAAAATTCCAGCGCGTGCCAAGTCATAAACTATTAACGCCCCTAAAAACACCTTTTACTTATGCGAATGACACAATAAATCCCCTAATAATTTCCCCTGTCCTCGTAAAGTGCACGAAACTTAAACTTTCATTGATATTTTTCACAACTTGCTCGATTGCATTTCCCAGAAAAATAAATAAAGTGTCCCTCATTCGCAGGCAATTTCACACACGATTTTATTGCCATCAAATGTGGATGCTTCAGCTGCTCCTGCCGCTGCTCAGCTGCCGCTGCTGCTCTTAACTCAATTCCAGTGGAGTCCTGGCATGAAACTGAGCAAACAAGGACCATGGCAACAAATCAAAAATTCACCATGGCAGTAAAACCAAATCAAAAGTGACAAGACTCATTTTCAGCTTTCCCAAAAACCGGGCAAATGCTGTCAAGATTGCATTACCAGAGTTGTGTCTAGCCATAGGATGGAAGCGAAGCATTGCCAGCTACACTGAGAGAAATTAAGTGTGAGAAGTTGGGAAATTTTCTGTTGAAAATAAGAGTTTGATGATTTTGGAGGGAGCAGCTGGAAGTTACTAGTGAAAGATTTTGACTTTTTTTGGGAAATTTATTTGGGGATATTTTGGGGCTTAGGGATTTATGAAAGATCTTTATAATAAATCTTTGGAATGTGACCTTTAGTTAAAAATAACCTTTTAAGGATTTTGGTGTGCACAGCTGGAACTTGAGAAAAAAAGATCGTGAGTTTTTTGGAAAATTTATTTTGGGGAATATTTTGAGGTTTAGGGATTAACGCTACACTGAGAGGAATTTAGTGCGAGAAGTTGAAAAATTTTGATACAAAATAGCATTTTAAGGATTTTGGTGTGAACAGATGGAACTGATTAGTGAAAGATCTTGAGTTGTTTGGAAAATTTATTTTGAGAAATATTTTGCGGTTTGGGAATTTATTACCGATCTTCATCTTAAATATTTGGAATGTGACCTTTTGTTGAAAATAACATTTTAAGGAATTTTGTGCGAACAGCTGGAAATTAATAATGAAAGAACTAGACTTATTTGGGAAGTTTATTTTTGGGATAATTTGCGGCTTAGTAATTTATTACAGATCTTCATTTTGGTGGCTGGATTAAAATGTTTTTTTTTATCATTTCAGGCTCATAAACTATTCTTTTGGGAAGTTCTTGGGATATTAGGGGTTAGATTTAATGGCGATATGATATAATCGATCAGTAAGAAAAACTATAGAATTATGTTTTATCGCTTCATTTTTTATTTTTCGGAACTACGGAAATTAATACCCAAGTACAAAAATTTTGTAATGCCAAGAATCCAAAGATGTAGGAAAGATCTCGACTTATTTGGAAAATTTATTTGGGGAGTATTTTGCGGCTTGCAGATTTATTACGGATCTTAATCTTAAATATTTATATATCATATTATTGAGAATACTTTATACCTTTTGGGGGCTAGGTTAACGTGGCGACAATTTTTATGTACAGCTGGAAATTAATGGAAGATCTTGATTTATTTGCGTTTTAGGGATTTATTACAGATCTTTGTCTTAAGTCTTTAAAATGTTCATAGTTATTGTAATATGTAATATATTTTATTAATAAATCTTTATACATTTTGGGGGATGGGTTAACATGCCTCCTTTCATTTTTATCGTTCCAGGCACAGAAACCAATCCCTTGGGAAATTTTTGGAATTAAGGGATTAACTTTGGCTGTGCATAAAATTGAACAATTTATGTTGAAAATAACATTTTAAGGCTTTTGGTATATATAGGAGTAACTTAATAATAAAAGAACTTGGCTTATTTGGAAAAAAATGTTTGGGATATTTTAATTTAGGAATTTATTAAATCTTTTGAATGTGTCTTGCTTCTTTATTCCTGTTGGGGGCTGATATAATAAGGCAAGAATTTAATTTTTTTAGATAAATAAACCAATTTCTTGGAAATTTTTTCGTTATTTTTGCTGATTTTATGAATGATATAATCGATTTGTAATGAAAACTATAAGAACAATGGTTTGAGTTCATATCGCTTAATTTGCCTATTTTTCGGGACTTCGGAAGTTAGAAAACAAAGCCATAATAAATGAACTAAATGTAACAATTTTTTTAAGGAAAAATTCAAAGATGTATGAAAGATCTCGAATTATTTGGAAAATTTAATTGAAGAATATTTCGCGGTTTGCGGAATATTTTGAATTCTTCTGATTATAGTTACTCGTGTATCATTTTTTTTGAGAACACTTTATAGCTCTTGGGAATGGGTTAATATAAAAATTATTTTTTTAGTTTTCAGACACAAATACCAATCTTTTGAAAAATGTAGGGGATTTTAGGGATTACACTTAGCGAGTAAACCGAATCTGTCATAAATATAATCGATCAGTAAGACAAACAATAATAATTCGGATTTGAGGATATTTCGTTAAATTTGTTTATTTTTCAGGATTCCGGAAGTTAGGGACCGTAGCCATACTAAGTGACCCAAATTAAAAAATGTTTTAACCCCCTCGGTAACCAAGGAAGAGAGGTTCAGTTTTCATACGTAAGTATGATCTTAAATCATTTTATGCAACCAAGTGGTAAACAACCAAAAATCCTCCGAGATTTTCCTAGAGAATATTCCAAGGGACATCCCGAATACATTTTTCTTCCGCACTTAAGGGATTATGCCAAGAAACCAACAAATAGGTATTGATTCCATTACCCGTTTTTATCATATTATTTAAAAAGTTGCCCTTTTTTCAAGCAATACTTGGCCCCTTTTTTTTCTCCGTGTACACCGCTGGGCTCCCATAGAGAACACAAAAAATTCACAAATTCACGTAATCATTCGTTAATATGAACTTAAATCATATTTCCCAACGAAAAAGTAAACAAAAAACATCTTAGAGAATATTAAAAACAGAACGAACTAGAGCTAGAAACTAGACTTCTAAAACCGGAACATATCGAATCCAATTTTCAACCGTAATGCCAAGAATTCACAGAAGTGACAAATAAATTCCTTTCGGATCCAATTCCTGCCTTTATCCTATAATTCAAAAAGCTGCCCATTCCATTAGAGCAATATTTGTTCCCTCTTTTTTCTCAGTATACCGCCGCTGGGTTTCCGTAGACACCACAAAAATTCATAAATTTGTGCATGTGTGTGCGTGTGTTGGCGTTACTGCCAAAGCCATTTTAGGGACGAGCCAGGACCCTGTCTAAAACGCAGCTGCCATCCCAGGGCCGCTGCAAGGCTTATTAGGCAGTGCCCGACGTAGGTCGCGCTATGTAGATTTGAAATGCAAATATCCTTGGAAACAACAACAACAACAACGACGAGAACTGTGGACAGAACCGCAACCACAGGCGTTAAAGTAGCAATTTTTGGAGTGTAGACTCAGTGGGTGTAGTGGGCTTGGTCATTGGTGTCCTTCACTAAGTCCTGAGTGCAACCGCGCGTTGCTCCTTTTTTTTGCTGGTTGGTGTTTGTTACGGCTAGAGTCTGCTTTATGGCTGGCTCGAAAAGACAACTTTTTAATCCTTTCGCAGCCAGCTTTGGCCACAACTTGGCGCTGCATATGGCCAATATTCAAATTGCAGCAAATTTAAGTTACTGGAATGCTTGATAAGACCAGGAACTTGCAACAATGTGGGCAAGGTATGAAGGCAAATGTCTAGCTATACTAAGACACATGTGTTGTGTCTTCAGGTCTCCCTAGGTGTTAAAGGTTTTAAGAAAACTAACGAAAAATTGTCGCCGCTAGGGGGCGTGCCAGTGCCACCGCTTGATATATGACGGTACAGGACACAATGAGGTCGCGATTCCAAAGCCGTGGAGCCCAACAAACCGCAAACAATAACAAACGATGGCAAAGCCCAGCAGACAGACAGACAGAAGGAGAGACATATTTTCTGCGGCTCGGAACTGGAATCAAAGTAGCGGCTACGCCCAATGCACGGAAAAGATGGATACCAAAAGAGCAGCCAGAGCCACAGCCTGAGCCTGGCTACAGTGTAGCTAGGCACAGTGGGCGAAAGGGGAAATTTTGTTGATACAAATTTTTGTACTTTAAAAAGTTTTTTGTTAACGTCGTTGTCGTCATTATTTATTTGTCTGTTTAGCGTGGCCGCTAGATGGCTTTCAGTGTTGGAAGTTGGTTATCGGAAAGAGCTTAAGAAAATATTTTCTGATCAAGAATGGAAAATATTGGAAAGAAAAAATGGAATATCGGAAGATATATTATAGAATCTTAATAACGCAATTTTTTTCACAGAATTGCAAACACTTTCCGGGTATATAAATCGTTTGTTAAGTTCCCTAGTTCTGTTTTCACACGTTAGGTAGGTTCTTGAAATTCTAGTAAAAAAAGACATTTTTTAAATTCTTAAGAAAAAAATAAATTATAAAACTAAAATTCTAAAATATTATGATGTTATAATAAAAATATTTTTCTTTCAAATTTTGAAGTGAATCGAATAAAATTGTGCAAAATAATTTGGTAATAAAAATCGGAGTAAAAAACATTAGGTAAATCATTAATCTGCGAGTAGTTTTGGATCATCTTAAAGATTTGTACTCTACTCTCTCTATAATAAAGTTTATAGTTCGGTTCCAGTTTGTTTGCCAATTGATTTTAATACGATTGCTCTTATAATTCTCAACTACTTTTCGCAACATACATATAAATATGAACAACCTGCAAATTTTTTTTTTTTTATTGTTATTTATATTACTAACTAATTTGGTGTTTTTTTTTGTCATCGACGGAGAGCTGTCTTAGACTTTGAAATTGTAAAAAAGCTGCTTTGAAAAAAGATTAGAAAGGGGAGATTCCTTAACTAAATTTCTTAAAATTTAAGTTATTGTAAAAAATATATATTCATTTTGCACTCAAATTTCAATTAAATCTTTTTTTAATAGTGCTCAATTTATTGAAATTGTATAAAATATTTTAGAACAATTTTTTTTGATAATTTTAAGTTTTTAAATTTAGGGCCCTATTTAAAAAAAAAAATGGCGTACGTGATACCCTGTACCACTAGCTTGTAATAAAGTCCGATTTCTTCACAAAAAACCAAAAACAGAGGAATTTTTAAGCAAAAAATTTTTTTTTGACCGATCGTTCCTATGGGAGCTATATGATATAGTCAACCGATTTCAATAAAATTTGACGCAGTGCTTAAATACCTTAAAAAAGATATGAATGACAAATTTATTTCAAATATCTTTACAAACAAACAAAACACATCGAATTTTGTATAAAAAACGTGTTTTTGGTCCGATTGGTCCTATGGGAGCTATATGATCTAGTCAAACGATTTGGATTAAATTTAGTACAGTGCTTAGGAACTATAAAATACTCATGAATGTCAAATTTGGTCCCAATATCTTAACAAACAAACGAAACACAACAAATTTAGCTAAAAAATCGATTTTTTGGAAGATCGGACCTATGGGAGCTATATGATATAGTCAACCGATTTTGTTCAAATTTGGCACATTGCTTAAGTGAACTAAAAAATTTCCAAACGCCAAATCTGGTTACGATATCTTTATTAAAAAACGAAATATAGCGAATTTTTCTTTAAAAAAGTTATTTTGGCCGATCGGTCCTATGGGAGCTATATGATATAGTCAACCGATTTCAATCAAATTTGGTACAGCGATTGGGAACTATAAAAAACTTTCGAATACCAAATTTGGTTACGATATCTTCATAAACAAACGAATTATTCATCTAAAACGCTTTTTTTTTTGTCGAGGTCGTCTCAAACACCCCCATGGGAGCTATATAATTTATCCCCGATATCAAAAAAATAAAATAAATTTGTCTCCTATGGAGTAATATGGGATCTAATGTGAAAGTTTGGTAACTCTAGCTCTTACCATCTCTGAGATCTAGGCGTTCACACGGACGGACGGACAGACGGACATGGGTATATCGACTTCTCTATTCACTCTGATCATATTTTAGGTAACTTTGGTGAGTCCCCGACGTCTCCTTCTATATGTTACATACATTTTCGGCTTGCACAAACTTAATATACCCTTGGTACCATACGGTACAGGCTATAAAAATGAACTTAAGTTTCTTAATGTAAAAAAAAAATTTAATCGCTTCAAAAATCATTAACTTTATTCTTTAACTAGTGTTCAAATGAAATCATTCAACACGAGAAAAATTAAGCTTCTCGAATTTTTGGTAGAACAATTATTAAAATTCCAAATTTTTTTTATTAAATAAGCATTTTTAATAAAAATTCAGCATCTATTTATGCTGATACTTAATATCTGCTTTTTATATTACAAATCACAAACAAACCGCAAATCTTTGGAATACAAAATTATTATCCTTTAATCCTAGTCTTTATTTCTATAGCATTTTACTTAGTTCTTCCCAGCAATGTGTTTCGACACTTTTTTAATTTTTTTAAATTTTTTTCACGGGTTTCATTTATAATATTTATAATTTACATGACTTCTAATATAGTAATTTTAAGAGTTCAGGTTTCAATTACTTTTTCTATTTAATTATAATTTTACATGACTTTAAACAATTTTAAATAAAAATATTTCTTTAAATATTAAAAGAAAATATAACAAATAATGTGGCAAAAAAATGGGATAATGCAAAGTTGTAATAATTAGGGGCGGATTTAAAACATTAAAGTTTATTTTCTTAAATTTGTTTAATTAAAAAAAAATATAGTTTTGGATAGCACATTTAATAATACTTGAAGGTTTGCCGTCTCTTAAAACTCTTAATTGTCTTTAAAAACTTGCTTTAAGACCTATAAAATATTTTTTTTATTTTTTATAGTTCCTTAAAATATAGAAGAAACCAGACCAAAATTGATTAATTAAATAATAAAACAACAAAACCTATATCATTTTTATCGAGCACTTGGTGCTCTTTTTTATGCACATTTCCTGCTTCTGCCTTTTAATTAATAAATATTAAATAATAAAAAATAATTATCCAGACTCTGCCATTATCAGAAAACCTCATATCATTATTATTTTTTCCAAAATAAGCCTACCGTCTGGCTTTTAATTATGATTTAAATTTATTGCCTATTAATGCTCAATTTGGCCCATTGTGCGCTGCTTTTGGTGCTACGTGAAACAGAGACCGGAGCCGTGCGCCATTTACAAGCAAAAAGGATTTATGATGCTTGTTATCGCGCAACAAGGACGAAAACGATGACAAAAGGTGGCCAACAACAACCCACACACACAACAATACACACGCACACACACACACTCATACACACGCACACACACTCATACACACACTCACTCGGTGTTTGTCGCCCAAGGCGTATGTTTTCGCACCATGCTGTTGGTTGGGTTGTTCAGGGTGTCCTGCCCTCTTTGGGGGTTTGAGGTCGGTCCTCTCCGCCTTGGGTACAGGTTATGGCAATGACGTGCACAGATAATATCGCATACGCATCTCTGGATGCTTTTCAGAATACTTTTCGGCGACGCTCGTTTAAGCTCACAAAACATGTGTTCATTCATTTGTAGCAAATTACGTTGTTGTTGTTGTTGTTATTGTTGTTGGGTGCTTGACTAGGGTTGGAAATTGTACGGCAGTCTAATCGGAACTTTATGCGCCCCTCGTGAACCTTTTTACAGCCTCCCCGTTTGGTTTTGGGTCGGTGAGACTCAGGTGAGAACTCTAATGAGCTGTTTCTAAGAGTATGTGGTTGTGAATATATGATTATAGTTTGTACACTGAGAGAAATTCCATGAGCCAAGCGGATGCAAGGTGGGTCTAAATATAAGTTTTTGGAATTGGTTTAAAAAATTATTTAAATTAAACTACAATCAAGCATAAATTCAAATAAAGCCCATTTTGAAAAAATATTTCTTGAAATGGTTCAATAATTTTTTCTAAGGTATTTTTAAGCTTCTTAATTTAAAAATAAGTAATAAAATTGTGTAGAAATGTTTGTTTATCTGTAAGGTGAGAAAACAGGTAAAGCTCGTCAAGGATTTAAGTCAAAAATAAGTCGCTTATAAAATCGAAAGAGCTTAATTTTATTTCTTTATATATTTATGAACAGTTTGTTCAGTATTCAAAGTATTTTATTTTTTGGTATGGTATTTAAAAAAATAGTTCTTGATAGCAGCTTGCAACCGCACAAAAAAATTCCCTTTAAAAGCTTTCAAGAGGTTTCAAATTATTTATTACTTAATGTGTTTATTTGGAGCCGTGTGACCATCGCTCAACTTCTTGACAAATAATAAAAATTATTGTAATAAGAAGACCTATGAAGTATAGAAATATTTTCTAGGAAAAAATTTAAACTATTTGAAAATGTCCTAGTTGGAAACTAGTCTGAAATATATTTGCACAAAAATTTTCAGCTCACAATAAACAACAAATTTTAGTGTTACATGGCATGAAGCAAGAGATATTATAACCCGCTCTATGTTTTGCCATAATCTTGAAATCTGATCCGCATCCCATAGGACGCACATTTGTTAGAGGATTTTACTGGATTCTGATGCGATCAGAACTAGAAACTCAAAATCATCATCATTATGGCTTATTTACTTCTCAAAAAGCTTAAAGTCATTTTATCCTGGCATTCAGTGAATACCTGGAACATTAGACTAAAGCCATTAGACTTCTAAAAATGTCGAATTTTCGATTTCGAGAACTTTAAACTTTGTATCTTTAACAGCATGTGTGATGATTTGAATGTTTGGCTAGTAGTGCTGAGACCAAAAAGACCTTGTATTCCAGCATCGTTATTTTCGATATTTATAACTAAAAACCATCGATGTTTAGTGGCCAGTTTTTAAAAATTTTATAAGCCAACGCTTCAAAAATTATAATATTTGAAGATTAAAGGACAATAAAGCAAATTAAATATGTTATAAAATTAAAAAAAAATCGAAGGCATGAACTTATAATATGGGCACTAGTTGTCAGATAACCACAAAAAATTCCTTAAAATGAGGTATATTGGAGAAACCTTAGATCGGGGTTTTTTGCACTTCGGATTCAGTAGCTCAAAATCTTAGCAGTAATTTATCAATGGTAATGAGGTCTTTTTTAATTAAAAATACTTCTGCCGCAAATTACTATCGAAAATATCGATGATCGGGAAAAAATAAGGAACATCAATGCATCTATATAACATTAATGTTGCTTCCAGTAGATTGCTTATATGCTCTATATCTTATGTGAATTCTGCCAAAAAAAGTGTGATGAGCAACTACACTGAAGGGCAAAAGTTTCCGGATATTGAGAAATTATACGGAATTGATTAGAGAAGTCGAAAAGAGCTTCAAGCTTGTTTTAAAATTGATCGAGTTATTTTAAAGCTTATCGGCTCAGGATTAGTAAAACAAAAAACACTCATCCAAACTCTGCGAAATCTCTCTGCAGAATAAACAAAAAGATAGAACGGTGAATATCATGGAGTGGCCGGCCCAGTCGCCTGATCTAAATCCATTCGAACTTATTTGGAATGAACTTCATCGTCAAGTCAGGAAACAGTGTCTGTCTTCGAAAGAAACTCTCTGGATGCGTTAAAAAAATCGTGGGAGCACCTGAAACCAACAGGTCTTGAGCAACTTGTCAACAAAATGCCTCGAATCGTCGAATAAGTTTTGAAAGTTAAAGCTGGATATTTCGATATGAGTAATATTAGGTGTGCGGGAACTTTTGCCCGGCAGTGTATTTCTGCAAAAAATGTTTTAAAGAAAAAAACCAAAAAACATGTAAAGTTTTGCTTTGACAGGCATAAAAACGATCAATGTTAGGTATCTTAATATTATCTCCTTTAAAAAGCTAATTCCCTTAATTTGATAGCTTTAAAAGCCCCCTAATTTTTTTCAGTTTCACACCTGAAGAGGCATTGACTTTTCTCTCAGTGCACATGTATGCCACGAAATCTCAGCGTTAATTAAATTTAATAATCGTCATTTAAGCTGACAGCTGGCAGACAGAACAGCAACGAATTGCGTCTAATTAAAAAGTTTTTTTTCTCTCCAAAAATATATCCATAAAAAGTCGAAATATTTTTGGCTCTTACATAAATGAAATCAAAAGTTGGCTATAACTGACGCTAAAAGCAGCCATTATGGCCTACCATTATATCTATTTATTAGCAGAAGAAAGCCAAAAAGACATTGGCTTAAATTAGTCAATAAATTAAAGCATATTTTTGGGCGTAAGCAAGAGAGCTGTTGAAAGGCATTGGAAGCCTGGAAGTCGGGGTCGGGGCCGGCCTTAATGGGCCAAGAACAAGCATCAGAACAGAGCCCGCAGAACAACACGAAAAAACATTACATTAAGAAATCCATTCATTAAAATGGCAACGTTGTGAATTTATGGCCCAGAAGAGGACGATGAGGACCAAGTCAGGCCAACCAACACATGCACATACATACATACTATATGTATATAAAAACATGTATATATGTATATGTGTACCTAGTGCTGCTGTGCGTCTCAAGTGGCAGGCCAAGCGTAGCCCAGAGAGGCGCTGAGCGAGTTCCAGGAACCAGACTCAGTCGGTGCAAATCATTAAAGCGCTGTGTAAAAAAAAAATGGTGGAAAAAAAAGGAAATTTGCACAACTCCACAAAATGATTGTGTTTCATTTAATTTTTTTTATGTTTATTTTTCGCTTTCAGGTGGGCCCGCCTCATAAACAGTCTGGCAACGCCGCAGAGGGATTTCAGGAGCAACGCTCTGCTCGAAATCGCTCCCACGCGTCGCTGCGACGTCACGACGAATGGTTCAATGCACTCAATTATAATTTGCAGGCAAAACTCAAGGCCTCTGGGGAACCGAATCTCTCGGCTGGGCTGGCTGATAACTCTGGCCATGTGTGCCGCCTTTGTGGCCCAAAAAGTATGCAATATTTACAACAGTTAAGAGCATTTGTGGGTTCATCTAAAATGAGACCCAAACAGAAAGCAGCAAATGTAAACCAATCCTTTCATAGATTTTGCTCCTTTTCACTTTGTCTATTTAGCTGCGGTTTTTATCTTGTTCCCTGTGTAATATTTCTTGATTTGTGTTACTCGCAGGTGAAGTGCTTTGGAGCGCTCTAAATGAATGATATATGCTTAAATATAATATATGAGTTCCTTTTTTTGAGACTATATGTGGCCTAGTGTAATGTGGTTGCGGTTTTTTGGAGTATCTTTGCCGGTGGAACGAAGTCAGCAAAAAGGCTCACGAAATGCGGTTTAAAGCTAAATGTTTGCCAGGTTTGGTTGAGTTTTAAATGGAATCAGAAATGTGGCCAAAGAGCTGAGGCAGTGATGATGTGGTAGGACAGTGTGGGACATTTCCAGTGTGGATGGAAATCAAAGCGGAGTTAAACTGGAGCATTGGAGAGAAATAAAACCAAATTGAAACTAACAAGTACATGGGCTTCTTGGTTAAATACTTGTTATAATGGAAAGAAACATTACAAATTAGAACAAATGCGAGTCCATTTATAAGTATTAACTCTCCCGAGGAGGCAGCTGCTTTCAATATTGAAATTAATGTCATTAAATCGATGACAAATAGACGATTAAGTCCAATGAGACTATTCACTTTTCATCAGACTTTCATCATACCTCATTCCTTTAAGTACTTCGTCTTCATTTCATGTCCAAACGCGTATATGAAGTTTACGAAGACAAAAAAAAAAAAGTGTTCTATAATATTTCTGACATAATTTTAACAGCTGTTCTGTTAACGTTAACCATTTGAAAACAAACAGCAGCTGATTGTAGTATGACCGTTTGGTTGCAATAAATACCACAGAAGAGTAAAAAAACCAACAAAAATACTATCTTGCGTCAATATGCACAAACTGTTCGTTACGACAGTAATGCTGTTCTTGTACTGATAAGATTCACGATGGACCCTTAAGGAAGGTACCTATGTGATCCGTTCAGAGGGGTTTCTTGAAAATACCACGCTTGTTCACTGGACTGGTAGAAGGTTCTGATTTTAAATCATACTTATGATTGACTACATGACAACTAGAAAAGGGGTTCGTCATATACTTCGGTGGGGAGGGGGTTACAAAGTTGGATCACGTGCGTACGATCCCTTAAGCAAAATACAATTTTTTTACTTTTTTGATTTTCCATAATATCTAACACTTTTCCTACCCAAAGCCAAGAATGTGCAAAAATGAACCATTTACAAGAGTTAAATTTTAAGAAATACTTTAGGAAAATACGGATTGTGATCAAAATAATTGATTAAGTAGCGATTATCTCGAATGCTGTCCAATCTTTATGGTTTCTCTTTTCTTTACCTCAAGACACAGATATCTATACGGATCATATTTCAATACGATTTGAGAATGAGTGATTTTTCGAAAATACCAAATGAATTATCTTTCTGAGTCTGACATGGAGTGTACTCCATTTTTTGCGTAAATTTCTTTAATAATTTTCCTGAAACGCACACGTACAAGTCCTACAGAATCAATAGAAATTGGCTGCCAGGATCAAAGAACTGAACTTTGAGGTCCATCATAAGATGAGAAATTTTGCGAGCATTTTAGCTGAATTTGCTTCCAGGGAAGAACAACTGGAGCATCATGCAAACTCCTTTAAGAGCTAATACATTTTAGATTTTTTTTTAGCTAAAATGGTAGACAATTATGTTGGAAAACATGTGCCGAGGCGATTAAAAAAAAATTTCTCCCACAGTTAGATTTTAAACTTTATGCGCGTTTTTCTCGAAACCATTTTTTCAAAAGGCTTTTCGAATAGCACAGTTTTATTTTATTCAAAACTTTGACACAATCTTTGTAATATAATTTTTTTGTGAGCCACGTTGGGTTTTTCAAAATAATAAAAACAAATTATGCAACGAATTTTTCATAATTTTTTATGAAAAAATTGTTTTCTTTTAAACTTGTCTCCTTTTTGATTTACTTGCTTTTGGACCATAGATTTCTTTACATTTCTGATCAATGATGACGCATGTGAAACTCGGGCCTTTACCTTTTACTGCCGCAACTGAGAAAGTTACTCCGAAAAACTATTGATAATGCCCTAAAAACTAAATGATATATAATATACAGATTCCCATAAAATTTGATAAAGCGATTTTGAACTAAAATATTAAAAACTTGCGAAAGACAATTTGGTAACGATACCTTTATAAACAAGAAGAAGAAGCTTTTGCTATGTAATACCCCTATAATATTAAAAGAACAGTTTTTTCCGATACCCGAGATCGAAAAAAAAATACAACATTCTTTCACGTAACAGGGTATCTAACTTGAAAGATTGATAGAGCTCTTACCGTCTCCAAAATCAAGGCGTTCGGACACACGGCCTTGCAACCGGACAGACGGACATGGGTATATCGACTTCTCTAGTCAACCTAATTATACTTTAGGTGTTTCCGACGACTCCTTCTATATGTTACATACATTTTCGGCTTGTATAGACTTAATTTACCCTTTGTATTATACGGTACAGAGCAGTGGCGGATTTAAATAATTGCCGCCCCTAGGCAATACATAACATGCCGCCATTTTTTCACAAAAAAAAAAGAAAAAGTATTTTAAATGCGATTGTGATTATCATCAGTGCTTTATTACAATATAGATGTAGTAGGTACTAGTAGGTGACTTAAATTTTTCCGCCCCTTAATTCTGTTCCCTAAATCCGCCACTGGTACAGGGTATAAAAAGTATCTAAAAACCGGCAAAAAGGTGTGCAGCAACCAATTTTTAATAATATCGTTTTGGGACTATGTGGGATTCGAATACCGTCGTGAAAACATCGTAGATCATATGAAAATGCTGTCGGATTCTGAACCATAGCTTTGAGCTGATAGTTTTCTGCAAAATATGCTTAATTGAATTCCAATATTAATTTATTTCAAAATTTGAAAATTTTCTACATAAAGTTTACCCAGAATTTTTTTTTTTTTTTAATTTGCCTGATCTTGGCGTTTTTTTTTTCAAATTTTCCATTTCGCACATAAATAGCCAATAATGGCAATAATAATGGTAAATACTAAGTCATATTTTCATTACGCAATTAATTTTTGCGCTTTTTATTATTTTACACACGTGGTAACAATTTGTATGAACAGCTGATTTTCATATTTGCTCTATGGCGCCATCTATTGAAAGTAGCGCCATCTACATGACAATTGCGTAGACATGCCAATTAAGTATGAAGTTATTAGCAACCAGAGTTGTGGAGTCGTTGGTGCTGTGTGTTGAGCTGCCAGATTCATATCACACAAAAATTCCCAGCTGGTGGTTTTTTCAATCGCCCTGGGTTCACGCACAGCTTGAGGTGACGACAATACGGATGCGTAAGATGATGAATGCCTAATCATATTGAAAATGGTGGCTCTCTGTGGCCAAGGGGCCATTTACACATAACAAGGGCCTAAAAATATGTAAAAAAAAAAAAAAAAAAATTTTTTTTTAATATAAAATTTTTTTTTATTTTACATATATATATTTTTTTTTTTAATTTTTAAGCCCTTGTAATATAATAAGGGCTTAAAAATTAAAAAAAATATGTAAAATAAAAAAATAAAAAATTTAATATTAAAAAAGATTTTTTTTTTTAATACACTATTTTTTTTTTATGTTAAACTTTGTTTTTTTTTATAATACGTCACATATTAATTTTTTTAAATTATTGCCAGACACAAGCTCTTTTTGCCATCAAACTGTTTTTTCTTTATTGAAATAAAATTTTAAAAACGAATTTTTAAGTCGTGCATGGTCTAAATTTTATTTTTTTGATATCGGGTTAAATTATATAGCTGCCAAAAGTTTTACATGGATAATTCTTTTGTTTATGTTTTAAATTGGATCGAAATTGTTTGACTATATCATGTGCTCCATAGGACCGATCGGCCAAAATAACTTTTTTATACAAAATTCATTATATTTAATTTTTTAATAAAAATATTGTAACCAGATTTGGCAATCGAAGTTTTTTAGAGTACCCAAGCATCAAATTTGAATGAAACCGGTTGACTATATCATATAGTTCCCATAGGGCCGATCTTCCAAAAAATCTATTTTTGAACAAAATTTGTTGTGCTTCGTTTGTGTGTGAAGATAATGCGACCAAATTTCGTTAGTTTTTTATGGATCCCAAGCATTGTGTCAAATTTAATCAAAATCGGTTGACTATATCATATGGCTCCCATAGCAACGATCGGTCGAAAACAAAATTTTTGCTTAAAAATTCTTCTGTTTTTGGTTTTTGTGAAGGAACCGGATTAGTGGTACAGGGTATCCCAAAGTCGTCCGCGCCCGACTTTACGTACGCCATTTTTATACCCTGTACCGTATGGTCGATATACCCATGTCCGTCTGTCCGTCCGTCTCTCCGTCCGTCTGTCCGTGTGAACGCCTAGATCTCAGAGATGGTAAGAACTAGAGTTACCAAACTTTCACATTAGATCCCATATTATTCCATAGGAGGCAAGTTTATTTTATTTTTTTGATATCGGGGATAAATTATATAGCTCCCATGTGGATGTTTGAGACGACCTCGACAAAAAAAAGCGTTTTAGATGAATAATTCGTTTGTTTATGAAGATATCGTAACCAAATTTGGTATTCGAAAGTTTTTATAGTTCCCAATCACTGTACCAAATTTGATCGAAATCGGTTGACTATATCATATAGCTCCCATAGGACCGATCGGCCAAAATAACTTTTTTAAAGAAAAATTCGCTATATTTCGTTTTTTTAATAAAGATATCGTAACCAGATTTGGCGTTTGGAAATTTTTAGAGCACTTAAGCAATGTGCCAAATTTGAACAAAATCGGTTGACTATATCATATAGCTCCTATAGGTCAGATCTTCCAAAAAATCGATTTTTTAACTAAATTTATTGTGTTTCGTTTTTTGTTAAAATATTGGGACCAAATTTGACATTCGTGAGTATTTTATAGTTCCTAAGCACTGTACTAAATGTAATCAAATCGTTTGACTAGATCATATAGCTCCCATAGGACCAATCGGTCCAAAAACACGTTTTTTATACAAAATTCGATGTGTTTTGTTTGTTTGTAAAGATATTTCAAATAAATTTGGCATTCAGATCTTTTTTAAGGTACTTAAGCACCGTGTCAAATTTTATGAGAATCAGTTGACTATATCATATAGCTCCCATAGGAACGATCGGTCAAAAAAAAATTTTTGCTTAAAAATTCTTCTGTTTTTGGTTTTTTGTGAAGAAATCGGTCTTTATTACAAGCTAGTGGTACAGGGTATCCTAAAGTCGTCCGACTTTACGTACGTCATTTTTTATTAATGATCTCAAATAGAAAACTTATAGGTTGATCCCAGACATACAAAGATTTCTTCAATTAGGCTCACAAACTTTCAATTTACTAAGTATTGACTGTGCTCCAATCAAAACCATTTAATACGCTGTACTTTTACAAATAATTAATTCCAATTAACAGTTAAGACTTCAAATTCGCTGTTAACTTTTACTTTGTGTCTGCTGCAGCTTAAATTGCCAATTTCCAGTAAAATCGTCCTTTCTACTCTCCAAGTCCATAATTACAAATAAAGAAAATGTGCTGTGAAAAAAAAGAAAAACTCCGTGCCAAATTACACTTTATGAAAGCCACTAAAAGGCCTTAAAAAAACATAAGCTTTTCGTTTTGTTTTTTACACTCCAAGGGCTACTTTATTTTGGCAACGCCATAAAAATCTATTTGAAAATGTCAAGAGATAAAGTGGCAGGGGGGAGGGAGGCTGGGCACTTTATAGCTAAAAAACTTATTATTTTTGACTAAAATCCAAGAGATACAATAAAATTCAATTGCAAACTTGCCGCAAAGAAAATGAAAACAAAATAATGAACAAAAATATAGATATATATAGGATAGAGTATATATATATAGCCAAGGAGCGGCGAAGATGCCAAAAAGTTGGAACCACAAACGTTGGCCTAAGAAAAACACGCAAAGATATTAGAGTGCAAGGGAGGCGATAAAGGCAGGGGGCGGGAAGTTTTTATAGTTCTTCGAGTTGTTGTTTTTGTTGTTGTTAGTAAAACACATGTCAAATGCGCTTTTTGAAAAACAAGTTTTTCCTTCTAGCGCTGAAAAGGAAAACTGCTTATCTGCACGAGAGAAGAAAAATACAGCAAAGTGCAGAGCAAGATAAACTTGGCGGGGTGGGTAGGGCAGCAGCAGCAAGGGGGCGCGGAGTGAAGTTGGGCAGTTCCATACTTACATACTTACTAATGGTGCCAAGCAGCCGGAAATGCCGCCATGCATGTCTGCTTATTTGTAACAAAAATGGCGAAATAGCAAAATGGCGGAATGGCGGCTGCAGCCATCTGTGTGTTAGTGTCAGCGTGTGTGTGTGTGTTGATCTTGATTGCCTTTTGGCTGCAAGCTGGAAAACTTATAACTTTTCTCTTTTTGCATGATGATAATTTCCACTGACAAGTATCGCAAGTCTATTGCGACTTGATTTGATGCAGGACTACACAGGACACAAAACGCCCCGAAAAAATAGGCGACCCAGAGCGACAGACAGACGCTAAGACTGAGGCGTGTATCAAATCCGAATTGACAACTTGGCCAATAGCCAATGGGCCGAGCACAAAAAAAGAGACTTGAGTTCTAGTTTAAAACATTTCTTTTTTTTTTGTACTTAGGTGTTGTACATGTAAAAAGCCAATAAACAGGCATTGACTGAGAAGCGCTGAAGGACTCAAGGACTCACTGACTCACTGATGTCCTGAGACGTGCCTTGGCAAAAGGCATTTCTATTAGCTTGCTTTTTGTTGCTTAAGCTGCTGCTGCGGCATGTCTAATTGAAGTTGACTGCTGCAAATGGCTCACACACACACACACACACACATATACTCAACACACACAGTGTGTAGACAAAAGTCGCCTCGGTAAACGTTAAAGCCCTTAAAGTTCAAGTTGAAGTCGGCCAATCTCTAAATGCCAAAATAAATTTACCAAAAAGCTCAAAACAGACTTTGTAAGCCATAAAGTTTTAACTAATCAATGAATGGGTCCATGAACACACACCAACACACACAGCCTCACAGCCACACACCAACACCCACACACACACACACAATCACACATACTTGCCAAATTTTCAAACAGCTGCAAATTGAATAAGGTTTTTAATACACTTTAAAAGTCAAAAGGCGGCTATATTAGCTATACGGGTAAAATCATTTCGAAAAAGTTTTTTTCAAAGTAAACTTGCAAAATAAAAGTTTAATGCACCTTAAAGTTGAGCGCTGACGACTTTGAGATACCCTGTAACATACATTGCAGTCAAATTATTATTAGGTACTTATTATTAGTAAAAAAAAAGATTTAGGTTCCTACAGTCACATTTTCTAAATGATCTAACTCAGCTCTCTGAACAGAGTCCAAAATACCTTTTAAGGTTCATTCAGGCAGCCGGATGGCTTCCTCAACTTTCGTAGGGGACCCATCAAGTGGGAAATGTGGTGAATTGGCTCACTAGCGGTATCACAAAGGGCCTATCCTTGGCCTAAGTGAGTTGGGACGTCGGTCCCAACTGCCGCCTAACTTAACCTAACCTATTATTAGTATATTGCTCCAAAAATTTTAGACTACCAACTTTTCTCTTTCTTTGTTAACAAACGTATTATGGCTTAAAAACTTTCTATTGACCAATCGATCTTATCGGGACTATATAACATAGTCAACTGATTTGAAAAAAATTTTGTGCATATGAGGCCGATGTCAAAAAATAAACTTGTCTCCCGACTAAATACTAAGGAATCTGCTCTGAAAGTTTTTGGCCTCACGCTAGTTTAGAAATTTAAGGGTCATCGAGAGAACCATTAAAATGGAAATTTTTTTTGAATACTTTTGGTTTGAGCTAAACAAACCGGACATTATTTATTTTTTTTACGAACTGTTTTAAGATTTTTTCGATAAATATGATTTTAGTATTTTTTTCAATTATTCGTCAATATATTTAGATGGAATCTTTCGCTATGCTCGCGATGTGTAAAAAAAAGTAAGGCCAAAAAACTTTTTATTAACCATCCATCCATCATATCGATTATATAACATAGTCAATGATCATGTATCACTAGTTTACCAATTTAAGGGTCATCGAGTGAACCTCGAAAATGAAAAGTATTTTAGGAAAATTTTAAGTCAAGTAACACAAAAATTACATTCATTTTTTTTTTAGAACCGTTTTCGAAATTTTTTCGAAAAGTATATGTTTGTGTACTTTTTTTAGTTATTCGCCAGTATATCTTGATGGAATGTTTTGCCTTATCACTCTTAGATCCCAAATTTGAAAAATGTTAAAGCTTAACTGAAGGCAAACGAAATACTTTGAGTAAAAAAATTTTTTGGTCGATCAATAATTTGATTGTTTGAAAAATGGAATTTTGGTTTATTTTTGGTACATGGTTCCATAACATCTGATCCAATTTTGATGATCTTGCACTGAGAAAAAATATCACGTATTGCGTATTTAAAACGCCACATTTCGAACTTGATATCTAGCCAAATACAAAATTGCTCAAATCTGATACTTTTTATTACTTCTTTCAAGATGCTTTTTGCATTAAAAATAGTTTTCATGTATTAAGTACAATAATAATAATTTAAAATGTGTAGGTCATTCGAACTTTACTGGTTTTAGTGTTACTCGACCTATTTTCGTGTAATCTATTGTTATCTTACAATAAAAATCGATTTGAAATCAATTAATAAAAATAATCGCTCAAATGTAAAATATTAACAATGATTTTTCAAAAACACAAATATATCGTAAATTCGCTTGTTTTTGTCATGTGTACCAAATACGGTTGCTACAAAATGAGGGATCTGTTTTCTACGATAAAAAGTTTTTCAGCAATTGAACTGAAAAAAAACTGAAAGCTCGTTTTTGGACTCGGAAGTAATTTTTCTTTATAAACGGAGTTCGCAAGGGGTTAGCCCCTACCATAACCTCCCTATTTACGCATACTGTATCTTAAAATTTTAAATTCTAACGAATCGTGAGGTCAGCCCAAGATCTTGTCATGAGGTGAATAGAAATAAGCGAACTTTTAACTATAAATAATAACAAATACAGAATATAACTTCCTTTTATTTCTTAAATTTTATTTTAATTAAACTAGTTACGTTAAAAAATTAATTTTCGGATGAAAGTATTTTTTAATGTAATATTTAGTCGAGAAATGAAATTCCTTTTTTTTTCTTGAGAACCGTTTTCCAGATTTTTTCGAGAAACGTGGTGTTGGATAACTATTTTATTTATTTTCGTCAATATCTCGTGCACAAAATATTTGTATCGATATGATATGCTCTTTATGCTGATATATGACATGATATATTGGGTTGTCAAAAAAGTCTTGCGGTATTTCCGCAAGCTTGTCTTTGCAAGCGCGTAGTTCTAGTTGTATTCGTCGCATCGGTTCACGCTAGAGCTTTTTGGAAAGCTCTTTTCACGTGCTAACACGTGTTTGATTAATTGTTGTTTGCTTTTAGTCGTTCGTGAGTTATAGCGTCGCAAACATGGAGCAAAATAAAGAGAAAATACGGCATATTTTACAGTACTACTACGATAAAGGCAAAAATGCATCTCATGCTGCCAATAAAATTTGTGCAGTTTATGGAATACCGATACAGTTTCCATTTCCACCGCACAACGATGGTTTCACGTTTTCGTTCTGGTGCAGAGGTGATCGAAGATGCGCCACGGTCCCGGAAGGCCTGTTGTCGAAAATTGCGATAAAATCGCTGAATTGATCGAAAGAGACCGGCATAGTAGCAGCCGTAGCATCGGCCAAGAGCTGGGCATGAGTCATCAAACCGTTATAAACCATTTGAAGAAGCTTGGATTGAAAAAGAAGCTCGATGTATGGGTGCCACACGACTTGACGCAAAAAAACATTTTTGACCGTATGGATGCATGCGAATCGCTTCTGAATCGCAACAAAATCGACCCGTTTTTGAAGCGGATGGTGACTGGCGATGAAAAGTGGGTCACTTACGACAACGTGAAGCGTAAACGGTCGTGGTCGAAAAGCGGGGAAGCTGCCCAGACGGTGGCCAAGCCTGGATTGACGGCCAGGAAGGTTCTTCTGTGTGTTTGGTGGGATTGGCAGGGAATCATCCACAATGAGCTGCTCCCCTAAGGCCAAACGCTCAATTCGGATCTGTACTGCCAACAACTGGACCGCTTGAATGCAGCACTCATGCAGAAGAGGCCATCTTTGATCAACAGAGGCCGAATTGTCTTCCATCAGGACAACGCCAGGCCACACACATCTTTGGTGACGCGCCCAGAAGCTCCGGGAGCTCGGATGGGAGGTTCTTTTGCATCCACCGTATAGTCCGGATCTCGCACCAAGTGATTACCACCTATTTCTGTCCATGACGAACGCGCTTGGTAATCGGAAGTTGTCGACAAGAGAGTCCTGTGAAAATTGGCTCTCCGAGTTTTTTGACAATAGGGAAGCGAGCTTCTATAAGAGGGGCATTGTGAAGTTGGCATCTCGTTGGGAACTCGTCATCGAACAAAACGGCGCATATTTGACTTAAATCGCATTATTATAACCAATTTTATGAACAATTGAAAATTCAATAAAAATACCGCAAGACTTTTTTGACAACCTTATATAATAATCGATTTTTTTTTCGAACAATTTTTGAAGAATGTAGTTATGGAAACAATTATTAATGAACTTTTCGTGTTTCGAAATTTTTTGATTTTTAAACCTATATTCAAAATTACTAAAATAATATATTTCTGAAAATTGAAAGATATCAATTCCTATGAGATGGGATGGTATTTTTATTTTTGTTTTCACTTTCACTTTTAAAGTTGGTTCGCAAAAGAAATTCTTTGTCGTCGTTTTTTCTAAGATTTCAGTTTAAATATTCAGTAGTTCGAAATTTATTTTTTAAGCAAGTATACGACATTATCCAACATTCTTATATTTTTAGAAATTAAGTAAAACCTGAAAAACGTTTCCAAAAATGTGTCTAATGCGCTTGACATAGGGTACCTCGAAATCAATTAAATCGATAAATTGAATTTCCATCTACCAGTCTATGGTATTATCTAATTTTGTTCTCTTATTTAAAATTTTTATTTATCTCAGAGTAATACTAAACTAAATACTACTCTAAGTGTGAAATCGGACAACAGCGTACGAGCTCATTAAATTGAAATATTTATACTTGTCCATATGCTAAAGCTAAATACTCTTACTTAATGTAAGCCAGTCTTACGAAGAACCTAACTTTTAATGCATGTGGGTCTCGGTCCTAAGTTTAGTGCTGAGATTTTGACTGTAAGTATCTTACAGAATAATAAATAACAATTGTATTTTTTAATTAGCTATTTTTCGTTTGGAATGAAAAAATACACACATAATAATTATTATAATATTTTAAAAATTGAATGAGCTACGATTCCTGTGTACAAAAGAGCCTTATCAAAATGCATTGTTCTAAACTTTCATAGTCCTTGATATGGCAAATAAAAACATGAAAATAAAATCGATTTTCTTTTTTTCTTCCACATGTTTGCTTATCAGATTTTGCTATGTGATTAATTTTTCTGTGTGTGAAATTTCTTAACTGAGAAAAGCTATTCTGTATTTATGTTAAAAATTTCTCATAAAGGGTATTTCGTACTTCGCTGCGTCAAATTTTATTTTTTCACCAACTCTTATTATTGTTTGACTGCTGCCATGTTTTGTCGAGTTGTTGTTGTCGTTGTTGCTGGCCGGGAATACTTCCCTGTATATCCAATTATGCTGCCAAAATTTTATAGCCAGAGTTGCATTAGCTCAAAAGTTTCACATTAATGGCGCTCGGAATTCACTTTGCTGTCCATTTGCGTGATTTTTGTTTTTGTTTTGGTTTTTGCGGTTTTTCGACGGTTTTCCAACGAAAACAGCGAACATGTATGTGTGAGTGTGTGTAAGTGTATGTATGTGTTAGCCAACTGGACAGGCTTGTTTAATTTCAATTTTTTGCTGAAATATGGAACGGATATACGAAGGCTTATATATACCCAAAATAGGTAGCAAAATAGAATTTTACGAAATGAAATGGAATTTGAATTAGCAGATGAAATGGAATGAAGTTTAGTGCCGGGGGTTATGCGCTGAGTTTTTGGAAAATAAATTATGCTAAGTGCTGGGAACTTTTTTGAATTGAGAGCAGATTGAGTGCTACGTAAATTGGGATGTTGATTCTAACTTAATTTATTTTAATTAAATTAAGTAATTTTTGGATAAGATTCTTAGCTTCTATAATATAAATTGATGAAATGAGAAGTAATTTAAAGCATAAGAAGCTAAATAAATTGATTTTAATCAAATATTTTATAATGGTTTTTAGGCGTTCGAACGAAGACTAATCCAAGTAAAACTAAATTTCCGCCCACAAAAAAAAAAATTAATCAGTTTAAAAGGCAAGAAACCAAAATTTTTTATTTTACGTATATTAGGTCTCACTATAAAAATATCTAATTTTAGAAAATAAATAAAAAATTTAAAAAAAAAATCATATTTAACGTTTTTGTTTAAATTTGCCTTAAACACATACAAAAACGAACGCTAGATGTCAAAATCTGCTACAGCGCCATCTATGAGCACAACAATGCAACAGTCAAAGCTCGCTAACAGCGAAACTTTTATAACATACTCGTTTTTACAGCGCATTAAAATTCTATGCCTAGCGCCATCTATATACATTTTGCTTGACTTTGTGCTTTTTAACAGCAACTTTCAAAAGCAACAATTTATTAAAACAAGGATAAGAGAAACAAAGATTAAACAAAAAAGGAACAAAAAAATGCACAAAGGAAATAAATACAGTTGCAACAAAAGCAGCATTAACAAAAAGAAAGCATAAAAACCAAAAAGTAAAATAAAAACGCACCCAAATATTTTCGTTTAAATCAGTCCACTCATCATTTAGTTCCTCATTTAATTGGCAAACGCGATAAAAAACGCCCCAATGACCAACAATTGTGATGGATTCCGTCTCCTGGAGCTCCTCTGGCCAATCATCCATTTTATTTGTTTGCAAAAAATTAATATTTGCAATTGTTGCAATTTTGTTAATTATAATAAATAGAGGGTTTAAAAAACACAAATAATAAATTGCACACACAAATTAAAACTGCACTAAAGCACAAACGTAAAAGTTTTAAACAAATTGTAAAATAATTAAACAAAATTTGCACTAGAACAAAAAAATGAACCGCACGCGAAGAAAAACTCGCCAAATTGTTTAAATAACAGCGCACAATGTTAGTTAACATGTGCAACGAACAAGTGTGCTGTTAAGTAACAGGGGAACTTTTAAAGGATATTTGGGTATATTTATTTACTTATATTTATATATCGATGGGGGGAACTAGTTAAAACTTATCGATGTGTAAATATTTGCAGTTGCATTTAAAAAATGAACTTAGTTCAAATGAACATTTGGCTGTGTTTTGTGCTAGTTTTTGATGAACATTTATATTTTATTTACAATTTATCTGTTTTTAGACAATAAGGCACTAAAAAATCAAAGAAATATAAAACAATAAAAATCCTTGAAGTGCAAAATTCCATTTTTTAAATTTTAATATTCATGAATAGAGTTGAAAAAGGTATATAAAACATTGTTGCTTATTATGGCAATTCGCGACAATTGAACTTGTTCGTAAAATTTAAATTTGGCGCCCTTAGAGCATTTAAAATTTGCCAAAAATATTCATATTGGGCATTTAGAGTTTTATTTGGATCATCTTTCGCTTTTTAATTAGTATCAAATAAAAAAGTGATTTTAAAATTGGATTATAAACAAAATAGCTTTATTCATAAAAAGGGTAATATATTAACATCTGCAGAGTTCTTGCATTGTATGGCAAATAATTTTGAGTTTACCTTTAAATTCAAGAAATTATTTCACAAAAAAAAACTACAATAAGTAATCGATAACAATCAATATGGAAATCTGTAATGACTAAATTTTTTTACTTAAGGAAATAATGTGGGCTAGAAGCATTTTTGATAATTTAAAAAGTTTTTATTGCGATAAGAGAATAATTGATATCAACCAAAAGATTTCTTCTGACTTTAAGAAAAGTTAAAGGAAATACGCTCTTAGAATCAGAAAGGTTGGGCAGAGCTAGGAAAATAATCCACATCCATTCTGAAATTTATCATAAAAATGGTTAGATAAAAAAAAGATTGCAAAGGCTTGTTCCGAAGGAATCCTAGGTCGAGTATTTTTTGTAGAAGAAACATTTGCAGGAGTTGTGGGAATAGGTAGAGTCCATGGAAAAGAAAGATTGATTAAGTGTTTGTAATCCAATCTATCGGAGGATTGCAGTTTAAGATTCTTTCATTAAAAACTTCAAAGAACTTTTGTCAACTCTATTTGCTGGGCTACTAGGACCTGTTAATCATCTCTTGTTTGATTTATAGTATAATATTTCATCGTCACTTCCACAACTTTCGAAGTTCTCTGAGAACTCTTTCTTTTCTATCTTTCTCCAGATCTTCTGTCATCATTATCTCACCATTTGAAGTAAGATCCTCTTCTAATGGATGACCCGGAGACGGACTTTCTAGTGGATGTCGATATGTCGCTTTCTTAACCAGAGGCCCCATTTTCCCCATGAAATAAATATAACTGCAAATTCCAGGAAGCGAATTGTTACTTTTAGAAGATGAAAATTTAGATGACATATGAGTGGTGGCTGAGGACGAGAATTGAGCCGGTCTTCCAGCATTACTTTCCAAGTCATGGCCACTTATGTTATCTACTTTTAAGCTCTTAAAACATGCATTATGTACTCATCTAGTCAGATTCATCCAATTACTAAGATAAAGGTTACATTTATAATATCAATCATATAATAATAATAATTTATCATTTTGGGTTCACTTAATGGAATTTGACGACCTTTAAGGGGGGCGGTCCCAGTTGGGATGTCACGATTCCAAAACTTTCTATAATTTTCAGTGTTTTTAGCTCATAGCGTTGATCAGTTTTCAAAATAGTTTCTCTTTTTAAGTAAGTTTTTTAGCAAATGATGATGTTTGAATTGCAAAGTTTGAACCGATTGATTACACAGTACTACAAAATCAAAAAAAAATCAAAGAACTTTTCAAGCGACCTAGTGTACGTTGTAAGTCTTGACGAGTAGATCACGATTCAAGCTTTAAGATGATATACACTTGTTTATACTTTATACAAAGCAACTACGAGATTTTTTAGAAGTTATCTAAGATTTACACTTTTTTTTTTTCGTTTTTCACACTTTGAAGTCACTTTTATATAACATTTTGTTAAAACACTTTTACTTTTTTACATTTAATCTTAAAGAAATATCAAGGCCGAGTAAGAAAAGTCATGGCTTATTAAAATCGGTCCATAAATGCTTAAGTTACGACGCTTATTGTAAACAAGGAAATTAAAATTCCATCGACAAAAACAAAAGTTTTAGATGGATAATTCGTTTGTTCATGAAGATATAATAATAATAATTATTTGTTTCTTCCAAATGCGCGTTTGAAATCACGAATAAAAGGAATCGGCAAAATACTTTTAAAAACAGAAATAATTTTTTAATTTTTTTTTTTATATTCTGAGTTTATATTTAATCCAACTTACTTAATTCAAGTTAGATATTTACTAAAAATAATTTTTTTCTGCATTAGAACTAGAAAATTAACCTTGTTTTAAAAATAGATAAGTAATGTTGAATTTCAATAAATATTAGTTTAAATTAGAATATTAAAGAATTACAAAAATTTTAATGAAATGTAAACAAAATATATTATAATAAAAAGCTGCACAGCTGCGGCAATAATAATAAAAATAATTGAAATATACGTATTTTTCGAAAATAGTAAAGTTAAAAAAGACAAAAAATTTTGTTTTCTGTAGCACGAAATAAAGAATTCGAACAACATTTTTTCGGGTTTCTAGCAAAATTGATTCTAATCTTTTTATTTATTTATTTGTGTTTTTAGTAGGCTGCTGTAGGGTATCACAAAGTCGACCACGTACGTCATTTTTTAAATTTTATATTGAAGAAAAAATAGATTGATAAAAAATACCAAAAGAGCTTGAGAGTCTAGCAACAATTTATTAAAAATTACAAAAACAAAACTTTAATATGTAACGTATTAAAGGAAAAACGAAATTTTAATATTTAAAAAAAAAATAATTAAATTTTTCTTTTTTGATTTTACGTGTTTATTTATTTTTTAAAATTGTTTTTGTACCTCTTGTTATGTTTTAAATTTTATTCCAATGAAGGAGGAACATTTTTAATTATTTAGAAAAAACAAAAAAAAAATTTTTTTTTTTTATTTTACATTTTTTTTTTTTTTAATTCTCTTCCAGTTCTCCCCTTGTTATGATTGTTTTCGTCTGTAAATAAGCACATCAAAATCGATTCCACCCTAGAACCGAACCCAGGGCAATTGAAAAAACCACCGAAACTGGGATTTATGTGTGTTACGGGTTGCCGGCAGCTCAACGCTGAGCACCGACGACCCCACAAATCTGGTCACAGATAACTTCATACTTAAGTCTACGTAATACATGCAAAACTTCATCAGTTATCATCATTTTTAAATTTAAATTATAATATTATTAAGGCTAGGAAAAAAGAGTTACTTTTATTGTGCACAAACAAAAATTGTATGGTTACAATTTGTGACATGTGCTGCTCCAGTCTGGAATATTGGCATGTAGATGGCGTACTAACAATAGATGGCGCCATAGTGTAAATATGTTTAACAATCAAACGGCATAATTGTTAATTATGCATTATATCTTTATGAATATATAATAATATAATGAAAATGATGCGTCAAAGTGTAATGTGTTTTAGCGTAAGACAAAAGTAAGATAGCGATGATAATCGCTTCGATAGTCGCTCGCGCCGATGGCAACAAAACCAAAAGCTTATCGCGCTCTCGTCTATCGGCAGATGGCGCCATAGTGTAAATATGAAAATCAGCTGTTCGTACAAATTGGTGTATAAAACAATAAAAATAGCAAAAATGAATCGCCTTATGAACATTATTGGCTACTTATTTGCGAAATTGGGCAAAAAATAGAGACCGAAAAAATAGATAGAAGAAAAAATCCGCAGTAAGTGAACCTTGAAGTAAATTAACATCGCAATGCATTTGTGTGCAGGAAAATGATCAGTTCAAAGCCAAGGTACAGAATCCGACAGAATTAAATTTTCACATGTCTTAAAATGTTGTCAAGACATTGTTTGCGGTTTTGAGAGTCTTGTAATAATTAAAAAAAAGAAAATGAATATATAACGTAATATAAAAACAAAAAATTTACTATTTAGAAAACCAAAAAAAATTTTTTTTTTTTGATTTTACGTTTACTTTTTTTTTTTTTTTATCTAGTTGCACCCCTTGCTATTGTAAATGGCCCCCTGGGTCCATCACATAACAACTTTTATTTGTCACGGCACAAGCTGTGCGTGAACCCAGGGCATTTGAAATAAACACCATCTAGGAATTTTTGTGTGATATTGGGCCGTCGGCATCTTAACGATGAGCACCAGCGACCCCACGAATCTGGTTACTGATAACTTCATAGGTAATTGGCATGTCTCAACAATTGTCATGTAGATGGCGCTACAACAATAGATGGCGCCATAAAGTACAAATAAAAATCAGCTGTTCGTACAAATTGGTACCACGTGTGTAAAATAATAAAAACTGCACAAATTAATCGCTAAATGGAAATATGATTTAGCATTTATCATTATTATTGCCATTACTTGCTAATTATTATTTATTATTAATTGCTAGTTATTTGCGAAATGGAAAATTCGAAAGAAAAAACGCCAAGACCAGGCAAAATTCAAGAAAAAAGCGGAATATGCTGGTAAACTTTATGTAGAGACATAAGAATCTTGAAATAAATTAATATTGCAATTTAATTATACATATTTTCTAAGAAACTATCAGATCAAAGCCATGGCACAGAATCTGACAGCATTTTTACATGTCCTCGGATGTTTTCACGGCATTGTTTGGGGTGTTGGGGCCCCACATGGTCCCTAGACGATAATTTCAAAATAAGTTGCTGTACACTTTTTTGCCTCAATTTTAAATGATTTTTTATACCCTGTACCCTATAATAAAAAGGGTATATTAAGTTTGTACAAGCCTAAAATGTATGTAGCATACAGAAGGAGGCGTCGGAGGCCCCCAAAGTTACCTAAAGTATGATCAGGGTGATCTGAGAAGTCGATATACCCATGTCCGTCTGTCCGTCCGTCCGTCCGTCTGTCCGTTTGAACGCCTAGATCTCAGAGATGGTAAGAGCTAGAGTAACCAAACTTTCACATTAGATCCCATATTAATCCATAAGAGACAAGTTTATTTTATTTTTTGGATATCGGGATAAATTATATAGCTCCCATATGGGTGTTTGAGACGACCAAATTTGGTTTTTTATAGTTTCCAATCATTGTACCAAATTTCATCAAAATCGGTTGACTATATCATATAGATCCCATAGGACCGATCGGCCAAAATAACTTTTTTAAATCAAAATTCGCTATATTTTGTTTTTTAATAAAGATATCGTAACTAGATTTGTTGTTTGGAAATTTTTAGAGCACTTAAGCAATGTGCCAAATTTGAACAAAATCGGTTGACTATATCGTATAGCTCCCATTGGGCCGATCTTCCAAGAAATCGATTTTTTAACCAAATTTGTTGTGTTTCGTTTGTTAAGATATTCGGACCAAATTTGGTATTCGAAAGTTTTTATAGTTCCTTAGCACTGTATTAAATTTAATCCAAATCGGTTGACTATATCATATAGCTCCAATAGGACCAATCGGTCCAAAAAAGTTTTATACAAAATTCGATGTGTTTCGTTTGTTTGTAAAAATATTTGAACTAAATTCATTCAGATCTCTTTTAAGGTATTTAAGCACTGTGTCAAATTTGATCGAAATCGGTTGACTATATCATGTAGCTCCCATAGGAATGATCGGTCAAACAAAAAATTTTGCTTAAAAATTTTTCAGTTTTTGGATTTTTGTGAAGCAACTGGATTTTATTGCAAGCTATTGGTACAAGGTATCCCAAAGTCGTCCGCGGCCGACTTTACGTTCGCCATTTTTTTTGCTTGTTTTTGATAAACATTGATTTATTTTTTTATTTTATTAACAATCTGTCTGTTTTTAGACAATAAGACACTAAGAAATCAAAAAAAATGTGCATTAGTTAATATTCTTTAAATACAAAATTTAATTTTTTAAATTACAATATTGCAAAATGTATATAAAACAATGTTGCTTAGTATAGCAATTCGCTACAGGTGAACTTGTACGCCAAATTTAAATTTGGCGCCCTTAGAGCATTTTAAATTTGCCACAAATATTTACATTGGGCCTTTTGAAGTTTAATTTGAATACTTTTTTGCTTTTTATTTAGTAAAAAATAAAAAAGTTAAGAAGACAACTTAATTTATGAATAAGGAAATATATTAAAAACTGAATAGTTTTTGCAATGCAATGATTTTTTTGCGTTTGGCTTCAAATTATTATGTTTATGTACGAATCTTGAAGTGAATTAATATCGCAATGCATTTATATGCATGGTACAAAATCCGACAGAATATTAGGAAAATTTCCACATGTCTCTTAAAATGTTATCAACATTGTTTGCGGTGTTGTCAGTCTTGCAATAATTTCCAAAAAATAAGAAAATTAATATGTAACATATTATAGAAAAAAAAGTTTCAATATTTAGAAAAAAATTTTTTATTCTTTTTTATTTTACATATTTTATTTATTTTTTTTTAATTTTTAAGTCCTTGTTATGCAAATGGCTCCCTTGGACACAGAGAGCCATGTTTAATCGGCAAGCATTTTGCATTTTCGTCACTTCAAGCTGTGTGTGAACCCAGGGCAGTTGAAAAAACCACCGGCTGGGAATTTTTGTGTGTTGAATCGTCGGCATCTTAACGACATGCACCAACGACCCCACGAATCTAGTTGCTCATAATTTCATAAACAATCGGCATGTCTAAACAATTGGCATGTAGATGGCGCTGCTTTCAATAGATGGCGCCATAGTGAAAATATAAAAATCAGCTGTTCGTACAAATTGTTACCACGTGTGAAAAACAATAAAAAGTGCAAAATAGGATCGCTAAATGAAAATGTTACTAATTATTTATCATTATTATTGCCATTACTTGCTAATTATTATTAATTATTAATTGCTACTTACTTGCGAAATGGAAAATTTGAAATTTGAAAAAAAAACGCCAAACTAGGCAAAATTCAAGAAAAAAGCGAAATATGTTGGTAAACTTAATGTAGAGACGTACGAATCTTGAAGTAAACTAAATGCAATTAAATTATTTATATTTTCCAAGAATTTATCAGATCAAAGCAATGGCACAGAATCTGACAGCAGTACACATGTCCTCGGATGTTTTGGGCATTGTTTGGGGTTTTGGGGCCCCACATAGTCCCTAGACTATAATTTCAAAATAAGTTGCTGTACATCTTTTTGCCGGATTTTTTTGTTACTTTTTATACCCTGTACCGTATAATGCAAAGGGTACATTAAGTTTGTGCAAGCCAAAAATGTATGTAGAAGGTGTCGTCGGGGACCCACTAAAGTTACCTAAAGTAAAATCAGGGTGACCTGAGAAGTCTATATACACATGTTTGTCTGTCTGTATAAAATTTTTTGTATTTCATATGTGTATTGAAGGTTCATAACCAAAGTTGGCATTCAGCAGTTTCTTTGTATCCAAGCGCTGAACCAAATTTGATCAAAATCGGTTTTCTATAGGATGGATCGGCAAAAAAATTGTGTTTTTTTTTAAATTCGTTGAATTTATTTTGTTTATGAAGATATCGTAATCAAACGTCGAATTTTCAAGTTTTTTTTAGTTTCTAAGCTGTTTACCAAATTGGATCAAAATCGGTTGACTGTATTATATCATTATTGGACCGATCGAAAAAAAACTTTTGTTGCGATATTCATCTGCTTTTCTGAAAATATTATAACCATATTTAACAAATAAATTTATTTTTACAATGTGGGGTGAAGGATATCCCACAGTCGTTCAGACCCGATACTATTATAACTTACTAAGGGATCATCTATAATGTACGTTCAGTAAGTCGCCCCGATTTGGCTCTGCGAGCTGCAGATTTGAAGTATCCGAGCAAAGTCAAGCTGTCAAAGTGTTCAGGTACTGCCGTTCATAGCGATCTTAATCTGCATGATGTAGAAGATCAGATAGACTGGCGCACGACTAAATAGTGGCAAATTCAGGAGTCATAGTAGTGAGCTTGCATGGAGTCTAATTTCCGCTAGGCCTCTCAGAAGGCTTAAAAGACAAGGATTCGCCAAAGCCTTAGCTCAGTCGTGACGTTCCTCCACCCTATTCATTAATCCTCACTTATTTTACTTTAAAAAAAGGAAAAATATGACGAAACCAATCCCAAAAGATATCATCATACCAAGAGGTATTATCCATTAATTACCTTACGCTGATTTTCGTCAAAAAAGGCTTCATTCCCCCTTCGTACACAGTTAGAGAATATTTTTGAAGATTTTCCATATGATTTCTGTGCCTCGTGACGCTTCGCCAGACCCCCCTCCCTCCTGGAACGTCACGTAACTTATGAATGATTCCAAACGTAAGTTTGTAAGGTCCTACTCGTTTATTTTTAAAATTCGAGGAATTGTCTATCATAGGGTCTGCTATAGTTATTAAATAAATTACACAGCAACACAAAAAAAAAATATTTTTTTGGGTCTGGAGCTCAGACCATGTTTACTATATGTTTTTTGGGGGTCGCTGAATCTGAATCCGTCGTCCAAAAAACAAAAGCATGTCAGGTTGTTGACATAACCTTCAAAATATTCCATTATCTAAGCTATTTAACTCTTCAACGTTTTGACTTTAGCCTTACATTCAACAAAAATCAGTTAAATTTTATGAAGTTTTTGAGGTTATGTCGAAACCCTGACATGCTGCAGTTTTTCGGACCTCGGATTTGGATTCAGCAACCAAAAAAACATATAATAAAGATGGTCTGATTCCCGGACTCGCATAAAACTTTGTATGAGGTGTTTTGAGGTTATGTCAGAAACTTGACATGCTGGGGTTTTTTGGACCTCGGATTAGGATTCAGCGGCCTCGATAACTTCTACTAAACATGGTCTGACCTCCAGACCCAAAATAATATTTTTTTGTGTTGCTGTGTTATTGGGAATTAGATTTTCAGCTTGAGAAGCAATATTTCTATTCTTTTAATTTAAGTAGACTAAAGGTCCGTCCAATTTGCTTGAGAGGCTTAAAAGAAGTCATTGTAGAAAAAGAAAAACGTCAATTATCGCAAATCCCTCTAACCCTTCGCAGTGAGGGTCAAGGTTCAAGCTACCCCAAGCAATTAAATGTATAGTATATCAAAAGTATATAGCAAAGTATCCCAAGATTCTCATTGCAACATTTTTCCAATAACACGACTCGTTTTTACGTCTCATATTTCAATCGCACGTTAAGCTTAAGATTGACCACTCGCCCTTCAATCTTAACCCCTCCAAAACCATTTAATCTGTCAAAAGACAAATAGTTGGCTAAAAGTTGTCTTAATCCCAATATCTGTCAGAGGGGCATTTAATCCGACATGCGGCTTATATTGTAAAGTGAAACCCAAAAATCTCTTTCAATATAAAAGCTGCTTATTCTGGTACCAGCCGCAATTGCTTTAACACATTGTTAATCAACTCTGGACGGCCTTCCGCCCCACTTCACCACTCAGCTCTGTCAATACATATTTACTACATATATACATATATATACTACCTATATATAGACATTGTTTGGCTCACCTGTTGTCGCTGCTGATGAAATTCCATGGCGGGCACGCTGCCATTTAATTCAACTGCCGACATTTATTTCAATTTTATTGTTAATTTTCCTTTGGCTTGAAAATTGTATAACGTTATTGATGTTGTTTTTCCAGCTTTTTCTTTCTTTGCCTTTATTTTTCGTTTGTGTTGGTTTGGGATACACTTACTCACACAATGACGCGCCAGCAAACACACACATACACGCCAACCAACTATGTGGGTTAAAATGTATATGGCCACTTTGTGTATATGTGTGGGTGAGTTAACGCTGAGCCAGTTGGAAACCTTGTCCTGCAGAGTCCCTTGAGTGTAGACAGCGGCGTAGTGCGGGGGGTCACGGCTGGGGCGTTGGTTGTCCCCAAAGTTGTATGCGCCTTTTTTCCCGCTTAATTGAATTCGCACAGTGATTTTTTTTACTTTTGGCCTTGTTTTGTTATTGTTAATATTTTTGTTGGCTAGAGTGCGATGGCAATAGTGTGCGTGTGTGTGTGTACGTGTCACCAATACAAAGAGTGTGCACGTAATATGCCTTTTGTTAGTAGCTCAAAATCCTTAATTTACTTCCAGTTGTTGTCTTTGGCACAGTGACTGCAAAAAGTATTTTGATTTCAACTATTGCTTTTTGATTGCCGCTTTGATTTCACTCGGATTTTCACTTCCAGCTCATCTCATGTTGTCCTTTTCCTGCAAAAATACAAAGCGAAAAGTTTTTATTTTTCTTATTTACTTTTTATACCCTGTACCGTATGGTACTAAGGGTATATTAAGTTTGTGCAAGCCGAAAATGTATGTAACATATAGAAGGAGACGTCGGAGACACCCCAAAGTTACCTAAAATATGATCAGGGTGAATAGAGAAGTCGATATACCCATGTCCGTCTGTCCGTCTGTCCGTCCGTTCCGTCTGTCCGTCCGTCCGTCCGTGTGAACGCCTAGATCTCAGAGATGGTAAGAGCTAGAGTTACCAAACTTTCACATTAGATCCCATATTATTCCATAGGAGGCAAGTTTATTTTATTTTTTTGATATCGGGGATAAATTATATAGCTCCCATGGGGGTGTTTGAGACGACCTCGACAAAAAAAAAGCGTTTTAGATGAATAATTCGTTTGTTTATGAAGGTATCGTAACGAAATTTGGCATTCGAAAGTTTTTTATAGTTCCCAATCACTGTACCAAATTTGATCGAAATCGGTTGACTATATCATATAGCTCCCATAGGACCGCTCGGCCAAAATAACTTTTTTAAAGAAAAATTCGCTATATTTCGTTTTTTAATAAAGATATCCTAACCAGATTTGGCGTTTGGAAACTTTTTTAGACCACTTAAGCAATGTGCCAAATTTGAACAAAATCGGTTGACTATATCATATAGCTCTCATAGGTCCGATCTTCCAAAAAATCGATTTTTTAACAAAATTTGTTGTGTTTCGTTTGTTTGTTAAGATATTGGGATCAAATTTGACATTCGTGAGTATTTTATAGTTCCTAAGCACTGTACCAAATTTAATCCAAATCGTTTGACTAGATCATATAGCTCCCATAGGACCAATCGGTCCAAAAACACGTTTTTTATACAAAATTCGATGTGTTTTGTTTGTTTGTAAAGATATTTGAAATAAATTTGGCATTCATATCTTTTTTAAGGTATTTAAGCACTGTGTCAAATTTTATTGAAATCGGTTGACTATATCATATAGCTCCCATAGGATCGATCGGTCAAAAAAAATTTTTGCTTAAAAATTCTTCTGTTTTTGGTTTTTTGTGAAGAAATCGGACTTTATTACAAGCTAGTGGTACAGGGTATCCTAAAGTCGTCCGCGCCCGACTTTACGTCCGCCATTTTTTTCACTGTGTAATGTGAGACGTCTTTTAAATTAAACTTGAAGCAACCTGACAGCTATAAGGTGGAGCAAAACAGCTAAGGGGTAAGTTAACTTGGCTAGCAGGAAGCCAAGCCAACGTGCCCTTGAATATATTTTTTTTTGTAGCCACCAAATGATTTACTTAGGTGATTTATGGTTAGATTTAGTTGGCATAACGAGGTTTGAGAGCGCAATCCTGGGAAGGTGAAGTTTAGCTAAGCTTTATTAGAGTACAATTTATGCAGGCACGTGTGCCAGGGATTCCAGCTAAGGATGCTAGGCTAGACTGATGATGATGAGTGTGAATGAAGTTTGGAGATTCCAGAAATTTTTCTAAAAACGTATTTGTGGAAGGATTAGGATTAGCGACGGAACTTTGTTCCCCAAGTGAGTACCGTGAGTAGGATTATTTTTTTAGAAGATCATCGCTGACACTGGGTTTTCAATATTTGATTATATAGGGTGGGACAACATAATTCAATAGCCTTACGGTTCCGGGTCACTCAGGAACTCAATCAGGTCACTTTGTTAATACGTGAGTACCGTGAGCAGTATCGGTTTTTTTTTTGAAGATCATCGCTGACACTGTGGTTTCATTATTTGATTATATAGGGTGGGACATCATTCAATAACCCTCTGCTGGGTTCCAGGTCACTGAGGTGTCCCTTGTAACGAGGCAGCGGATGAGTGCGAAGGGAACGACTGCGCGCTGGCAGTTAACCTTGCGGTTACCGACATAAAAAAACCATTACAGAACTTCATATCTCAAATTAGGGAGATGGGTTGAGCTCTGGTGGAAAGAGAATCGGACATGGTGTTCAGTTGTTGCATCTCCCGAGTACTCTGGCCGTGATATGATTCAAAGCGAACATCTGAACTACTCCGCTTCCATAAAAACAGAACTAGGATGCTGGTAGGAGTTGTAACGGGGCACTGCACCATAGGCAATATGGCTGAGAGGTTGCATGTCCCCCATCACGATTTTTGCAGCAGCTCCGGAGATGAGAAAGAGACACAAACCATCCAACACCTGTTATCCGACTGCCCGGCACTTCTTAGAAGACGAACCCAGTTTCTGGGTAAGCCTTTCTTTGAGGATCTGGGTAGTCTAGCCAATGTGCCCATAGCGGATCTGGCTGCTTTCGTCGAATCCTCAAAATAGTTCTGCATCATGAGAGACTTAGGTGATAAGCGATGTACAGTGTTTAATCCTCTTCCACAATCCCTTTGCACATTCCCTATAGCCATTTCTGCCGCAGCTGCAGAGATGCGGAGGAGACAGGAAGAATCCAACACCTGCTACGCGACTGCCCGGCGCCTATTAGAAGACGAACCCAGTTTCTGGGCAAACCAATTCTTCAATTCCTTTCCTTCCCTTTTTTTTGAATAAGGCAATAAAAATGACCTTATGGTCTCTGGATGATCACAGTCACTATCTGACTTGCCTATACAACCTAACCTAATCTAGGGTGGGCATCAATAGCGTAGTAATAGCGTGCACCCTTTGTTACGCTATGATGGGAGGCTCGAATCCCCGCAGATGCACGGGTTCATTTACCATCGTTATTTGCCCAAGAAAATCTCTATTAATTCAACACACCACAGTTCGGACTGCAGGTCCCTTTTCTCTTTAATTAGTTCATAATCTGACTGACAAAATTGTCAAGTCAGGAAAAACTGTGTCTTTTATTGAACTTGACATATGCCGAAGAGCATGTTTCGAATTATGAGTGTTTAACAACCAAAACAACAGCTGGCCTACCCTATATTTGCCAATATAAAAAAGTACTTGAAATTTCGTTTCTAAGGTATTCCTAGTCCCTTTCGATTTCCAACCAAGTTGTCTTAACTTCCTTAAAAGCTATAGATCTACCCCAACCCTGTCAGAGAATTAAAAAATGGCGGCCATTAATGGCAGCCAAGGCAACGTAAACTTCAAATGGTTGACAAATAGCTCCGCACACACGTGCGTGATGTACCCACACTCACACAAATACACACACACAGCCATAGACATAGATATACACACAAACGTGTGTGTGTGTGTGTGACCGTAAGTGAGAATGCGAGAATGTGTGTGTGACTATGTCAATTGAAGTGCTGGAATTCATTCATTTTATGTTTGTTTGGCAAAAGGGTGAGCATAACTGCACGTGTGTGTGTACATGTGTGTGTGTGTGTGTCTAGCACACAAACATATATCAGTGCCTATGTGTGCGTGATTCCGTGTGTGTTTTACACACATATATATATATATATATATATTGGCCAACTTGCAGCAATTTGGTATTCGAGTGAATTTCGATTGATTGGCTGACATTTTTTTTATTTTTATTTTTTCGACTATTTTTCTTTTCTTTTTTTTTGGATTTGAATGTGGAATTTGGATTCTATGGCACATGGGAGTCGACTAAGCGGTCATAAGATGCGGTGCAATGCGCAAGATGAGTTTTAGATTGACTTTCGAATTCATTTAGTTTTGCAATTCAAAAATTGCTTCATATCGAATGTTGTACAATTTGTAACCTACAGCAGTCAACGAGTTTTGATTAAATTGGAAGCAAAGAGCTTACAAGTTGTAATTCTAAGGATAAAATACTCTCTAGTTTTTAGTAGGTCAAATAATGAAAGCGGTAAAGAAAAAGTTTTTTGAATTGAGGTCAGAACATTGAAACCGCAGGATATCAAGATTGGTTTTGGTTGCTGATGTGATGCATGCAAGACTTGAGCTTTAGTTAGATAGCAAGCACGTATGGAAATAAATTTTAATTAACAGCTTTAAGTTTTTCTAATTTTCCTACCAAATTGTAATTATTATTATGTAAACTTGATTTAATATTTTAAAAATCAACCACTCAGTTGAAAAGCTAAATTAGCTAGCCCTATCACACACTAAGTTATATTTAGTGGCCAAAATCCGCGAAGATCTACAGCGTGGGATCGGGGAAGATATTGACATGATTCAACAAACTTCATCTTCTAAGGAAACGCATGTTCTAGCTGGTAAAGTTTGGTGTTTCTAGCTCTTCTAGCCTCCGAGATCTAAGTGTTCATACGGACGGACGGACGGACATGGCTCAATCGGGTTATGATAAGCATTTTGGTATAAAGTACTTTGGGTCTGCCACGCCACCTTCTGACCGTTACATACATTGCACAAATCTAGTATACCCTTTGTACTTATAGGTACAGGGTATAAAAAGTATCTCTCGCATACAAAATCCTTTTACTTACTAACTATACCCAGTTTGAAGCTCAAAGTACATAAAACAATTAGCCAGAAAACTTTTTTAACAGCTCCTTTACATTAAATTACTTTTCCATGTAAAAAACTTGACATAAATGTCACTCAAAGGCAATCCTCACTGTAACAAGCAACAATTTATTATATGGCTAAAGCACTTCTAAGTAGCTTTGACATACACTCAAACGTATGTATTCGTATATGTATATATTATGACCTATACATAGTCACAAGGTATCAAAGACATTGTTGTAGTTGTTGTTTTTATTGTAATTGTTGCTATAAAATAAAAGTGCACATAACTTTTTGTCTTGAATGGCCATTAGGAATGCATTTCCATTTACACTTTAAGCAAAAGTGTCGCACACTTACACACTTACATACATATATACAAATATACATATATTAACATTTACAACGACAATACAACAAAAAAAGGTAGAACATTTCTGTAAATTCCATTGAAAGTCGAGAGTCGAGTGGAAACTTTTTTTCCATTGCCTGCTATCGTAGATCCGGTTAACCAAATGCTGAAGCGTCGCCTCGTTCATTTACATTTACACTGTGGATTGGGTTGTTTAGTTCGATTGTTCCACCGATTTTACTTTTTTTAATGTCCTTTATTGGCATAAATGTAATCTGTGATATAATTAAGTTAAAAGGTGCATCCAAAATCATAAGAAAAATGTAAAGATATGAGAGTGAAAATACTTTGACAGACATTAAACCAAATAAAAAAGTATGGACGGTAAGCTAATCCACAGAGCACTTTATGGAGTATTTTGGTATGGTATATAAAATATTTTTTAAAAAATATAAAAAAATAAGATAACATAAAATAAAATAAAATAATATAAAATAAATTAAAATAAAATAATATAATTAAAATAAAATAAGTTAAAAAAACTTAAAATAAATTAAAATAAAGTAAAGTAAAATAAGCTAAAATAAATTCAAGTAAATTCAAATAAATTCAAATAAATTCAAATAAATTAAAATAAATTCAAGTAAATTCAAATAAATTCAAATAAATTCAAGTAAATTCAAATAAATTCAAATAAATTCAAATAAATTCAAATAAATTCAAATAAATTCAAATAAATTCAAATAAATTAAAATAAATTTCAGTAAATTCAAATAAATTCAAATAAATTCAAATAAATTCAAATAAATTCAAATTAATTCAAATAAATTCAAATAAATTCAAATAAATTCAAATAAATTCAAATAAATTCAAATAAATTCAAATAAATTCAAATAAATTCAAATAAATTCAATAAAATTCATAAAATTCAAATAAATTCAAAATAAATTCAAATAAATTCAAATAAATTCAAATAAATTCAAATAAATTCAAATAAATTCAAATAAATTCAAATAAATTCAAATAAATTCAAATAAATTCAAATAAATTCAAATAAATTCAAATAAATTCAAATAAATTCAAATAAATTCAAACTCAAATAAATTCAAATAAATTCAAATAAATTCAAATAAATTAAACTAAATTCAAATAAATTAAAATACATTCAAATAAATTCAAATAAATTCAAATAAATTCCAAGAAAATAAAAATAAATTAAACTTATTTAAAATAATTTAAAATAAATTTAAATTAATTAAAATAAACTAAAATAAACTAAAATAAACTAAATTAAACTAAAAGCAATATAATTATATTAAAATATGGAAATTCCTCTATGTGCACATTTTGTTACTACAATTCAGTCGACCAAACCCACAAATAAATGTCCTTAAATTTGTGTTATTAATTTCCTAGCTCATTATGATTATCATCAATTTAAAAATCGACAAGTCAAAATCGATATCCCCAAAATATGCGCTGACAGCAAAAGTTTTCTTATCAATCAAGTTATCTTTGGACGTCTTCCCCAAAAGTGGCAAAGACTGACTAAGCGACCCAATCTATGTACACACATACATATATACATATATATATATACTACATGCTAGTGTTAATACATAGAGCTAACGGTGTTTTACATTGGCAGTTGTCGTCGTTCTATCAGCTGTGCAGGTGTGCGTGTGAGTGCTTGTGTGTGTGTGTACAAAATGGCAAACGGAAATTGTGCATATTTCACTTAACTTCAAGCTGAAATGGCAAATGGCAGCCAGGTGGCAAGTGGTTTGGGGAGTAGGTGGCAGCTGCCAGCTGGCAGCCGGCATGTGGCATTTGTCGCACTCTACGTAGGTACTCCACGTTTGCCACTCCCTTCCCTAGCTGCCTTACAACATGCCGCAATCATCTTGTGCGTTGTCCCAACAAATATTTGTAAAATCAAATGGCTTTTGGGTAGCTTCTAACTTGAGGCTCTCCTCATTCGCTTTCATCTGCTAACCAGCCGTTGCAGGCGGTCGCTCATTTTCTCTCCTTTCCTGACGTCCCTCTCTCTCTCTTCAACATTATAAAATGTTAAATGTAAATAAATTATTAGCTGGCGCTTTTCTAGGCGTTAAGGCATATGTCACATTGCCAACACCCTGCTCGAAGTCATATTAAAAGAATTGCAAATGTTAAAGTTGCCTGGGACCGACATCAAAACATCTGCTGTTAGGGAAGGTGTTCGACATTGAGATACTCTCTAAGTTTTTTATTCTGTAAATAGTTTCCTTTATATTAGCTTTGAGACGAGGGATCTAGTTAATGACAAACTCATTTGAGGTATAAAAAAAAGCTTCCCAGAATTGGGCTGCTATAGGAACCAAACATTAAGATACTCTGTATGTATTATCTTTTCCCATAAATAGTTTCCTTTACGTAATCTTTGAGGCGGGAGATTAAGCCAACGAGAAACTCATTGGAGGTTTAAAAATGAGTTTTCCAAGCTTGGGTTGCTATAAGGACCCAACCTGAGACACTCTGTAAGATCTTTTCCCAAAAAAAGTTTCCCCTATGTTACCTTTAACGTGTTGAATCTTGTCAACAACAAACTTATTAAAGGTTTAAAAAGCAGTTTCCCAGACTTGGACCGATAGGGACCCAAAATAGAGATAATCTGTAAGATCTTTTTTAAAAATATATGAGGTAAGAGATATAGCCAACCGGGTTTTCAGATTTGAGTTGTAAAAATAAGTTTGCCAGGCTTGTGTTGTTAAAGGGACACCAAATAGATGAATATTTCTTTCTATACCTTCTACCTTTTCCCTTCTGGGTAATGGAGAAAAATATGATCATTTTTTGAGTTTTCATCGAGTAAAGTAATAGTGTGGTACCGATTGTGTTCATATGCGTAAACGTATCGAGGAGAAACTTGCACTATGTGACAGCTACACCTCTAAAAATGTGCACAATGGAAGTTTCCTTGATTTGTTGAAATCATGCAATTGAAAACTCTCACGAAAAATTAAAATTTATCATAAAAGGGGATGTACGAAGTCCGGACATATCTTCTGTCTGCCTTCTACCTCTTCCCTTCTGTGCAATGGAGAAAAAATTGTATGTTTTGGATTTTGATCGAGAGAAGTACATATATATAAGTACAAAAAAATATCAGTGTGGTACCGATTGTGTTCCTATGTTGTAACGTATCGACATGAAATTTATACTATGTGAAAGCCACACATACTATGGCCTGCACAATGTAGGTAAGTACGTTGAAATGTGCAAGGGGTTGTCTTACGGCACACCTTGTTCTGCAAGGCTCATTGTGATTCTACTTGGGCTAATCTGTACTACACTAGATCTCTTCTGAACCATCCTGTCGGCTTAATAAATGAATTAATCTTATTTATTCGGATTCCTATGAATTCCGAAACGTTCCCTAACAGTTCGAATTCCAATATGTTCAGTCTTCTGCTGTATACTCCCATGCATCCACACAGGAGATGCTCCACTGTTTCCTCCTCTTCTACTTCCTGACAACTTCTTCTTCTTCTATTAGCGTTCCCACCAATAAGATAGTGTCTAGTAAAAACCCCTATCTTTGCTCTTATATCCAGTCTGATATGTTTTAAAAGTTTTTAACTCTATTTAAGCCCCATTGCGTCGAAGTTTTTCTGCTAATTAGAGAGGTTCCAGGTGTACAACGTAAGTTTTTTCGGTACGTTAAAGTCATGGACTCATAAGAAACATTAAAGTGTATCAAGAAAGAGGGGATAGCAAAAGGAACACTTGCACAACTAACATCATTTCAATAATTGATGTCATTATTTCATTGTTTATAAAAATTTTATGATTTTTTTAGGAGTAGATATGAACAAAATTCCGCAAACTTCATTGAATATTAGAAAAATCGCTTTTGACTTGGCTGATCCATTTCGTTACCAGAAATCGAACCTGCTTTCCACTACCTGTTACATAATTATGATACAAATCAATATACTCTTTCATTGCATGAATGTTGTGTATAAAAATGTGCCATGTTTGCCAACATGTAACGAGTAACGAGACAATTACCGTAGGGGGAACTACTGTTGGCTTTACACAGTTGGCTCTCATTTTGTGTGTGTGTGCGTGTATGTGTGTGTGCGTCCCTTTAGTGGCCAACATGCAACTTGGAGCAAATACTCACACACACACACACACACTTGCGCTGGAATGTGTGCCAATACACACATGCAACAAACTTACAACAAAAAACTATAGCATACATTTCAGCGCAAAGTTTTCTTGCGTTTTATTTTTTGTTGTGCCTCTGTGTGTGTGTGTGTGAGTGAGTGATTTTTTTTTGCTGTTTTCTTGCAGTTGGATTGCAAGGCGTGGTCTATGCCTGCTGCCGTTTTGGTTCGGTTCGGTTCAGGCCATGTCTGCGGAGACAACGTGTTAAGCTTCAGTGGTTTGTGTTGCAAATGGGACACATTAGCAATGTACCACGTTGCCTTCTTGGTCGCTGGCAGGGAATTGTTGAGCGCCAGTGGGGCAAGGGGTAAGCGTCGACTAGTTTGAGGTTGTCGTTTTGGCATGTGCCAAATGTGTCAGTGCGATGGAGCGGCAGGGATGCAGTTGAGTTGGTTGGTGGGCAGGGGGAACTACTTGCTGTCGCTGCGTTTGGCGTGTGAATTGCTTAATTTTTGCCAGGATTTCCGTCAGAAGTTGTCGTCCGTCTCGGCTAAGTCCACATTGACATTTGCCTTTTGGCGTAGCTGGCACAAATTAGTTGCAATTTTTATACGTTTCGTATTTTTTGCCCATTGTTTTTGTTCGTGTTTTTGGGGTGTGGTAAATGAATTTTAATGCTTGTATGTGTCTTTTATTTTAATGAGTATGTGCTTAATGGAAGCAAGCTAGGACACAGATTGTTTGGATGCCTCCCAGGTTGAGATTCCTTTTTGGGGTTGAAGCTTGGAAAATGTTGTGAAATAATTAATTGCGGAATTGTTACAGTTTAATGAGGCTAATTTGAAAAACTAAAAGCCGCACTTTTTTGGGGTAAAAAGTTTTTCGGGCAGAGTATAAACGGTTTTTAAATGGCTTTTAGTCGTAATTTTGCTACATTTTTTATTTGCCTGAAGCTTATGCGTTTGTTGAGTTGCATGGAAGTTAAGTTTAGGAGATACGTTTGCTGTTTTTGAGCAAAAAATGGTAAAAATGTAGGTACACTATTTAGTTTTAGACATTTTCCCACAATGATTGGAACTTGAATTGAAGCCTTGGGTCTGTTTTTTGTGTGGAAGCCATATTATGAAACTAAAGCCTTAGAAAATATGATACGTGAGTCTATCTTTGAGATCATTTTTTGATAAGGTAATGCCAATTAATTATTTTTAGGTCAATATATGCCAAATGCGAAATTTCTAGCTCAGGAAATTTAAAAGACGTTTTTACTTATTAGACGATAGCCCAAATAATAAGAAGATAATTTACTCCCTAGGCATTGTCACATGTGAACATCGAATGGAGCGTTTGTGTCAGAAATAAAAACTAATGTTATGACGTCATTTGATATGAGGGTAATGTATTATATTGAAGCCTGGCATTGCAATCTTCTGTAAGATATAAAGGAAGATCCCCATATTACTTATTTGGATATGGGACATTCCCGAAAATAACTTCCAACAGTCTACATTAACTTATTGAAGAGTATTAAGAATTATTAGTTTACATTGGGTAACCTATGACGATCCCAACATCAATTAGAGAAAATTTTTTCAAAATTTGGTTTAACTCTACGTCTGACAAACTGGTCTGGCCAGACATTTTTCATTTTTCGACGTTAGCTTAATATGTTTTTACCAAACATAAAGACTTGAGCTCACAGGTACTTTCCTAAAATTTTATTAGCTATCGATCTACCATTATGACAATTATAAAAAGTCCTTAAATAAGGACGAAAAAAAAAATGTTACAATTGAATTGACGAATGGTGCCTGACTGGACCCTATGTCAGACGGCGGGTTAAGAGCTAAAAGTCTCTTATATAGTTTTTTTAAGACAAAATCAGGATTATATAGTGAAAAATTCAGAGGAAGTTGAAAATTGTTTTTTTTTTGCTGAGACAACTATATATTATATGATATATAACATAAAAGTTTTGAAAATTTTATAAAACCCATATCAATGAACAATTTTATGGATGTCAATTAGAAAGTTTATTTTTATCCCAACCTTGCCATTTCCTATAATAAGGGGAATTTTTGTTACAAGACAAGGTACAAGCCAAGATAAGATATAAAAATTCGGCTAGAGCTCTTCATACTATTTTTTAAATTGATTCAGATATCTTCATAAACAAACGAATCATACCAAATTATGTATAAAAATTGTTTTTTGGCCGATTCGTCCTATGGAAGTTATATGATATTGGCAACCGCTTTTGATAAAATTTGATACAGTGCTTGAGATCAATAAAAAACTTCCGAGTGCCAAATTTGGTTACGATATATATATACGAATTATTTACTAAATCTATTGATTTTTTCAAGATCCCCTGAAACACCCCTATGGCAGCTTTATAATGTAACCTTTATATCCAAAAATTAAAATAAACTTGTCTACTATGGAATAATAAGGGATCTTATGTGAATGTTTCGTTATTCAAGCTCTTACCATCTCTGAGATATTGGACTTCATACTACAGACAGACGGACATGGCTATATCGACTTATTTAGTCATGCTGATTATACTTTATTTAACTTTGGTGGTCTCCGACGACTCCTTCTGTATGTTACATTCATTTTCAGCTTGCACAAACTTAATATGCCCTTTGTACCATACCTTACAGGGTATAAAAAGTCACTAAAAATTCCGTCAAAAAGGTGTGTAGCAACTAATTTTGAAAGCAGAAACAATATCGCGTAGGGTTATTGTCGTATAGGGACCATGTGGGGCTCTAACACCCCAAACAATGACGTGGAAACATTTGAGGATATGTGAAAATCTCGGATTTTGTACTATGGCTTTGAGCTGATAGTTTTCTGCTAAATATGAGAAATTGAATTGCAATATTAATGTATTTCAAGATTCCTACGTCTCTACATTAAGTTTAACCACATATTCCGATTGTTTTTTTCTAGAATTTTGCCTGGTCTTGGTGTGTTTTTTTCTCCCAATAATGACAATAAAAATAGCAAGTACTAATTCATATTTTCATTTAGCGATCCAATTTTGCACTTTTTATTATTTTCCACACGTGGTAACAATTTATACGAACAGCTGATTTTCATATTTACACTATGGCGCCATCTAGTGTAAGTAGCGCCATCTACATGCCAATTGTTGAGACATGCCGATTGTTTATGAAATTATGAGCAACTAGATTCGTGGGGTCGTTGGTGCATGTCGTTAAGATGCCGGCGACCCGAACACACAAAAATTCCCAGCCGGTGGTTTTTTCAACTGCCCTGGGTTCACACACAGCTTGAAGTGACGACAAAGCTTGTGTCCAGCGATGTATACTCTACTCCCAGTAAACAAGGCTCTCTGTGTCCAAGGGAGCCATTTGCATAACAAGGACTTAAAAATTAAAAAAAAATAAATAAAATATGTAAAATAAAAAAAAAAATAAAATTTTTTTTTTCTAAATATTGAAACTTTTTTTTTCTATAATATGTTATATATTATTTTTCTTATTTTTTAACCCCCGACGCAAAAAAAGAGGGGTGTTATAAGTTTGACGTGTCTGTCTGTTTGTCTGTCTGTATGTCTGTCTGTCTATGGCATCGTAACTCCCGAACGCATGCAGTGATTTCAATTTAATTTTTTTTGTATTAAAGGTGACTTATGTGCGAGTGTTGTTAGACATGTTTGATGAAAATCGGTTGAGCCGTTTAAAAGTTGTGGGGAGTAAAAGTGGAAAGAAAAACATCAACTTTGTCCGATTGGCTTAAAATTTGGTCCTATTGTAACTGACGACGCCACTGATTCTAATCTTTTTTTAAGAATCTATTAATAATTGTTGGGGGACCGCTCCTAAACTAACAATTTAAATACAAATAGTCTAATTAAGCAACAAAGATTAACTTAAAAAATTAAGAAAATACTTTAAAAAATTTCAAAGAATTACTTCAAAAAATTTGCATGTAAGATACGACCGTCAACGACGTCTGCCCTCGCGTGTCCCCCAACGCGACGTGTTTTTTAGAATTATTAATAGATTCTTAGGTACTTTAACATTAAGTTTCTTTTATTATTTTTTACTTTTTAAATGAAAATTACTTAAGTTCTTGTGTCGGGGGTTTTTTAAATTTTTAATTTAAAAAAAAAAATTTAATTTGTCAAACAATGTTGACAACATTTTGAAAGACATTTGGAAATTTTCCTAAGATTCCGTCGGATTTTGTACCATGCATATAAATGCATTGCGATATTAATTCACTTCAAGATTCGTACATAAACATAAAGTTTGCCTGGTCTTTATTTTATGCCCAATCTCGCAAATAAGTAGACAATGATTCCATTTGGCAATTCATGTTTGCACTTTTCATTATTTTACACACGTGGTACAAATTTATACAAACAGCTGATTTTCGTATTTACACTATGGCGCCATCTATTGACAGCAGCGCCATCTGTTCTTCGTAGCGCCATCTACATGCCAAAATTTCAAACACAGTACATTTCACAAATTGTAACCACACAAATTTGGTTTGCGCACAAACTTTTTTCGAGGAAATTTTATAGTTTAAATTTTAAAATACAACTGAATAATTTTTTCATGTATTTACTTAATTAGATGAATATTTATGTAGGCTTAAGTATGAAGTTTTCAGTAACCAGATTTGTGGGACCGTTGGTGCTCAGCGTTGAGCTGCCGGCGGTTCATAAGCACACAAAAATTCCCAGCCGGTGGTTTTTTTCAATTGCCCTGGGTTCAAAGTGAGTAAGAAACAGCATTGGCTCTTTGGTTCTTTTTTTTTTTTTTTTTTTTGATTAATTTTATTTATTTTATGCAGCTTTTTGTCTTCTGACTCTATAGCACATTTATAACTTAGAACCTTAAGAATGAATTGGCGAACTGGCCTTGTAACTATAAGTATCAAACTTATCTATAACTTTACATTTATGACTATTTACAATTACAATTTAAAGTTTTTAAAGGATTAAATCATTGCGAGAATCTAAAGGGTGCCGTCTTTTGAGCATTCGCCTATTTGTATTTGTGGCTAGGGATGTTACAAGTTGATTTGGATGATTAGTAAGCCTATCCCTGTATCTTGAGCTGTGTCGTCCGATTAGTTCAGCTATGGTAGGGATGTTGAGGTCATTATGCAAGACTTCGTTTCTAACAAACCATTCTGCTCCAGTCCATTTTCTCAGGGCCTTGTTTTGCATCGTTTGCAGTTGTTTTATATGGGATCTCGCAGCAGTTCCCCAGAGCGGTATTGCGTATGTGAAGACTGGTGCTACAATAGCATTGTAAATTGTTCTTTTGCTACGAAGCGACAATTTGCTAGAACTTTTCAGCATCCAGTCCAATTTTTTTAACTTTAATTTACAGCTTTTGACTGTCAGTCAGTCGTCTGTCAAATGTGACTTCCAGATATTTTACTTTGGTGGCTCTTGGTATCGGAGATCCCAGTGTGACCTCAGAGCAATCCCCTCTTCTGGTGGCAAATGTGATGTGCACTGATTTTAGTGTATTAATGGTTATACACCAGCGTTCCGTCCAGCTCTTGAGCTCGTCTAAATATGCCTGTAGTAGTTCTGATGCTTCAAGCTCAGATGGACTGCTGCTCAGTATTGCCGTATCGTCTGCGTATGTTGCTATTAGCAATCCAGTGTTAGGTGAGGGCAGCGGCATGTCTGCCGTGTACAAGGTATGTAGTGTGGGGCCGAGAACACTTCCTTGAGGACACCTGCTCCTACTTGCCGAATCGTTGATATAGCTTGTCCTTTTGCGACTTCAAAGCTTCTTCCTTTCAGGTAAGAAGCTAGGAGTTTGTAGTTTTGTGGGAGAGCAGCTCTTATCTTGCTCAGGGGTCCCACATGATTTTTATTTGTAGTTTATGGCGCCATCTATTGTTGTAGCGCCATCTACATGCCAATTGTTGAGACATGCCAATTAGCTATGAAGTTAGCAGTAACCCGTTTTGTGGGGTCGGTGGTGCTCATCGTTAAGATGCCGTCGGCCCAATATCACACAAAAATTCCAAGATGGTGTTTATTTCAAATGCCCTGGGTTCACGCACAGCTTTTTCTTTGGTTTTCTAAATAGTAAATTTTTTGTTTTTATGTTACCTTAAACAGTAATTTTCTTTTTTTTTTAATTATTACAAGACTCCAACCACAAACAATATCTTGACAACATTCTAATACATGTGAAAATTTAATTCTGTCGGATTCTGTACCTTGGCTTTGAACTGATCATTTTCCTGCATACAAATGCATTGCGATGTTAATTTACTTCAAGGTTCACTTACTGCGAGTTTTTTCTTCTATCTATTTTTTCGGTCTCAATTTTTTACCCAATTTCGCAAATAGGTAGCCAATAATTTTCATATGGCGATTCATTTTTGCTATTTTTATTGTTTTAAACACCAATTTGCAGGAACAGCTGATTTTCATATTTACACTATTGCGCCATCTGCCGATAAGCGAGAGAGCGATAAGCTTTTGTTGCCATCGGCGCGAGCGACTATCGAAGCGATTATCATCGCTATCTTACTTTTGTCTTACGCTAAAACGCATTACACTTTGACGCATCATTTTTATTATATTATTTTATATATTCATAAAGATATAATGCATAATTAACAATTATGGCGTTTGATTGTTAAACATATTTACACTATGGCGCCATCTATTGTTAGTAGTGCCATCTACATGCAAATATTCCAGACACGGGCAGCACATGTCACAAATTGTAACCATACAATTTTTGTTTGTGCACAATAAAAGTAACTCTCTTTTCCTATACTTTATATTTTATAATTTAAATTTAACAATTTTGATAACTGAAGAAGTTTTGCATGTATTATGTAGACTTAAGTATGAAGTTATCTGTGACCAGATTTGTGGGGTCGTCGGTGCTCATCGTTGAGCTGCCGGCGACCCGTAACACACATAAATCCCAGTTTCGGTGGTTTTTTCAACTGCCCTGGGTTCGCTTCAAGGCTGAGGTCGGATTTTTATGTACTTCGTTTAAGATGAAAATCTGCTATAACAAGGGGAGAGCTGGAGGTAAATTAAAAAAAAATTATAAAATAAAATGTAAAATCAAAAAAAAAAAAAATTTATTTTTTGTTTTTTTAAATATTAAAAGATGTTTATTCTTTATTGGAATACAATTTAAAACACAACAAGGGTACAAAAACAATTTTAAAAATTAAATAAACACGTAAAATCAAAAAAAGAAAAATTTAATTATTTTTTTAAATATTAAAATCTCGTTTTTCCTTTAATACGTTACATATTAAAGTTTTGTTTTTGTAATTTTTAATAAATTGTTGCTAGACTCTCAAGCTCTTTTGGTTTTTTTTATCAATCTATTTTTTCTTCAATATACAATTTAAAAAATAACGTACGTGGTCGACTTTGTGATACCCTACAGCGGCATACTAAAAACACAAATAAATACATAAAAAGATTAGCATTAATTTTGTTAGAAACCCGAAAAAAATTTTGATCGAGTTCTTTGTTTCGTGCTACAAAAAACAAAATTTGTTGTCTTTTTTAACTTTTCTATTTTCGAAAAATACGTATATTTCAATGAATTTTATTATTATTGCCGCAGCTGTGCAGCTTTTTATTATAATATATTTTGTTTACATTTCATTACAATTTTTGTAATTCTTTAATATTCTATTTTAAACTAATATTTATTGAAATTCAACATTAATTATCTATTTTTAAAACAAGGATAATTTTTCTTTGTCTAATGCAGAATAAAATGATTGTTAGTAAACATCTAACTTGAAATTGGATTAAATAGAATCTGAAAATATTACTAAATATTTAAATACTATTATGAGTTTTTATTCCCCTTACAACAAATCATTCGGTTTTAGTTCAAATAATTCCTTTCGAATAAAATAATCCGAACTCCTAAATTCCTTATTAAGCGGTTCAACCAAGCTTAGTGGACCTTAAATATTGGAAAAAGAAACTATTGGTAATGTAGAACAGAGAAAAAATATATTATGAACTAATCCGCGTCTCTAGCCTGATGACTGAACTTCTTAACGATACCATATTTCCCTTACTCATTGTTACCATAGCTCTGCAACTATCCAGGGAAATTAGCTACAACTGTGCTATTTTTTTAACAAGGGAAATTTTTATGTGCTAGACAAGGACCATAGAAAAATTTGCCTTGAGCTCTTCATGCTATTTTTTGGTTTGAGTCTTAAAAAAAATTATTAAAAATATTTATTAATAATTATTTAAATTTAAATTAAGTGCATTTTTGAACCTATTTTACCACTTAGTTTTAATACTTCATGCAACAAATCAATCGGTTTTAAGCCACATTAAAAATAGGTTTTGGTATACAGTTCAACATATAACAATATATATTATATTGTGCACACCGTATAAGGATTGACTTTCATATAGAGTATGATTCACCTCGATACTGTCATAAATATGAACACAATCGGTACCACACTGATTTTTTTATTATTTATTTTTTTTTTTTTTAGTTTCCTTAAAATGTTATGACACTTAATTTAATAATTTTTTTTGTTATTCACAAAATATGGAAAAGAAGAAGCTGTCAATGAGAAGTAGTTTGAGCAAACTATGTGAGGGGCGTATAAAATTGGCCGTCTCCCTGCACAATGGCGGAATACAGCTTGGCATATACCGAAACTCTCATTGTAAACACCTTCTGAGGTTTTGCTATCATATAGTGCACAAAACATTCGGCTTCAAAACGAATCCATTTCTAATATACTGATTCTTTTTCCGTTGCACTCCCCTATATATAGATCTACCAGCCACGTTCCATTCTCCACCCAAAAAAACTACCAACTCCCTAACTCCATTAACTATTGCAACATTTAAAAAAGTTTGCACATCAATTGCCAATAATTCCAAAAAGTACTCACTGGGCATCCATTAGTTTTGCATGTTTCGATGCTTCAATCCTTATTAAGTATAAGTACTCCATCAAATTCATGATGTGCAGATCTTTTAATGCAAAAAGGTATTGAAAGTTTGAAGTACGACATTGTTGTTTTTGGCAACATGGCAGCCATTTGCAACTTTTTTATATGAACTTTCGCTGCTGCTTTTGCGCTGATGTCCTTCTGCTCTGGCGCTGCCTTCCCACCGTCTCACCCTCCCTCTACGCCTCCTTTTTTTCCTTACTGTTTGTATGTATGCTGGTGACTGTATGTGTGTGTTTATTTTGCGCTAAAAACTTTTTTGCGCTTGTTTGTTTGTCTGTTTGTTTTGTTTGTTCGCTGCTGTTTGTTCTGCTTAAAAACTCTTCACAATATAACCCAAGGCAATACAAATGCAGCAGCAGCAACAACAACATAAACTACAAACAGACTACAACAATAACAATAATAGCAAATGCGACTCTGTCACGCGTAAAATATTTCTAAGAATTCTTTGCAGAACGTTTTGTTTTTTTTTTGTTGGATTTTTTGTTGTTATATGCAACGTGACTTTAAACAAGGCACAAGGAAGCCACATCACACATACACAAATTTCAGACAGTATGGCTGGTAGCAAATGTCCATTTGAAACTAGTTTAGCACTAGTCACATGGAGTACTGTAAACAAACCAGCCCGTTCGTAAGTCATATACGTCAAAACTGTTCATGTAACTTATCAATATATATAAAAATGAAATGCTGTACGTTTATGATCGCATAACTCCGAAACGGTTGGACGAATTTGCCTAAGTTTTATTATTTTGTTTGTTATAGTGTGTAGAAGGTTTATAGCACTAAAAAGTTTTGAGTAGTTTGTAAAGAGAGGGCTGCCACCACTAACATTTTTTTTTAATTTTTAGACAAATTTTTTAAATATTTTTTTTTGTGTGACATTGTGTACATTGTCAGATTAACTATTGTTAAAGTTTTACGTGTTACGGGTCTTCTCATGAATGCGTTGAAGAATTTCAAATATAATTTTTGCGTGTAGTTAGAGGTTGTCAATACGGAGGTTTTAAGCCTATTGCGATGTGATTATGTGTATTAATTTATGAGATATACGCATTTTTGTGAATATCGTGAATATAGCAAAAAAATTCAAAATTGTTCAATACCCTGTATAGGACATTAAGTGCAGCCAGAAGCGTAGTAGTAGTAAGCAAAGGGGTTGAAGTGTAGTTTCTGTGGGGCATGAATTTATTAGAGATGCGAGCTCTCTTAAGAATATTTAAGTTCGTCCATTTATTTCCATTTTTAGAGATCATGAAAGTCAACTAATCCAAAAATCGAATTATTGTCTAGATAAGCTAACTAGAGAATCTTACAATATTTATACACTTTAAGACTATGCAAAAAGTTTGGGCAAGACAATGTCTGCCGGGCCCACTAGTTTGTATATAAATACACTGCCGCTCAACTGAATAGGTTCACGATTTCTGTAAAAGTTATTGGATCATATCTTTTTAATTAATTGGCCGATTGTGATGAAATATATTTTTTTTATAGACCATTTTATTGTTAATAATAAACATCAGTTAGCGGTCGCTAAATTAGTACAAGTAATTTTTTTTTTTTGTTTTCCATAAACATACCAAAATTTGACTGTTTATTTTGGCTCAACAGAATAGGTTCAAGAGATTCGAATAAGAAATAAAAACAAAAAAAGTAATTATTCACAGTATGGTTTATTTTTAATAAAAATATATTCTTTTTCGCTATAATTTGGTAATTAGTATGCCCTCCTTTTTTTAGTATAACTTCATATATATCCAATTTGCACAGATTTATAATAGTTTTCGATAACTCCAAGAGAAACCTCTGTCCAGGCGTTTTTAATGGCGTCAATTAAGGACTCTGTGTCTTTAAATTGTCTCCCACCCTCATAAACTTTTCGAGACAATAGCGCCCAAACGTTTTCCAGAATATTTAGGTCCAGGGAGTATGGTGCCCACTCGAGCAATCTTACGTTCTGGTCTACAATCCACTGTTTTATCACTCTTGCAGTGTGAATGGGTGCGTTGTCATGCTGGAATGTTCATGACAGCTGTTGAAACACATTGAAAAATTGTGGAAAACTCTTTTGTAGTACAGTTTTGTACACATTTGCATTCATTTTTGATTAAACTAACTGCAGTTCACAAGTCCCATAATAGGATATGCCTCCCCACACCATTATTCCACCTGCCCAAGAGTGGTGGCGACTTAACACACATTCTTTCTTTCGTAGGTGATGGAAGTAGTAATTATACCCGTCCGGAAAATTCAGATTGAATTTTTTCTCATCGGAAAACACGACAGTGTTCCATTCCTCCTTCCATGACATATGATCTTGAGCAAACCGAAGGCGTGCAGCTTTACGCACATCATTAAGAGGTGGTTTTTTTTTAATTTTCAACCTCCTCAAATGTTTTGCCCTACGAATTATGCATTTCACAGTCGCCAGACTGGCCGCAATGACCGCATGCTTCCTTGATTTTGGCAGCTGAGCGAGTAAAATTGGATGCAGTTCTAATAATATTTCTTCTGGCTGTTACCGTTGTCGCGTATTTTGCACCTCCTTTCATGTTATTGCCATTCAACAAATATATTTTTGTGGTACTGATTATATTTGTATGCGTAAACATTTTGAAGTAAAATTTATATTGCATGTATTGTATGAGATGTGGCTATTGCAAAGTGTAAGTTTCACCTCTATACGATGACGCATACGAATACCATCGGTACCACTAAGGCTGGTAGTAGCTGCCTATTTTAGACTAGTACAGCACTAAACACTTGCTGTACTGTGAATGAACCAACCCGTTCGTGGTGCTTGCTATAAAGTGTACTGGTGACTGTATACACACTATTCACTTGGTTTACAAGCAAAGACCAGTCGAATTAAATTGTTTGTTCGGCCTTAACGATGCACGAGGATATAAAGTTCGTTTAACATACTTCTCATAAATAGATTCTACTTTTCTACAACTTATAATTAACAACATATAATTGTGAAATATGTTAAATACCATTTTGAGGAAATTTAAATAAAATAAAATAAAATATTGAAAAAAATTAGTATGGTACCGATTGAGTTCATATGCGTGAACTTATCGAGTTGAATCTTATGCGATAAGATAGTCACAGCTCGTAGGGAGAGCACAATATATGTTTCGGTATACATAGAACTGCATACCACCCATACGAAGAGGAAGGTCCAATTGTATAAGCCCCACACATAGTTTGTCTAAAATTGCTTCTCATTAGCAGACTTTTCTTATTCCACAACTTGTAAGTAACAACAAATAATTTTGAAATATGTTTAATATCATTTTAAGCAAACTTAAATAAAATAAAAAGAGTAAAAATAAATCAGTGTGGTACCGATTGTATTTATATGCATGAACGTGTCGAGTTGAATCTTACACTATATGATAGCCACATCTCATACGGTGTGTACAATATACATAAGTCTCTATATATCTCTATCGATAGTATATATACCGAAGGGTGGATATGGTAATCTAAAAGCCTACTTCTTCACTACCTTCGTACTAGTACGCCGTACTGCAGTGATACTATACACCCAAACACACACACACAGATATACATACAAGCAGCCACATATACAAAGTTTCTATTTCTTTAAACTTATTTATGTATAATATATGCCACATTGTTGCAAGAATTTTATTCGAAAATATTTGCAAAATAGTTAAAACTCAACAAATTTGTATTGAATTGTATGAAACAATGAAAAATAAATTGTTGCAAGGAATATGCAACCTTCTTGTGGAGAGGATGTATATAAGCTGTGAAGGGAGAAAAAATTCATCTTCAGCTATATGAACTCGAGCTTTTTAGAAAGTGCAAATCTGGTAGTTGAATCCTCAATCCTCATACTTTCACTGGTTATTCCATAAACTTACACCGCTCTCCTCTTAGCTTGCTTCTTCACAGTGGGCCACAAGTCCTTCGGATGGTGTTAGCTAACCAGCTGGTTTAGTTAATAAAAGCATATGTATTTAAATCAACAGGAATTAAAAAAAAAATAAGCTGGCAGGAGTTGAGCTCAAGTGGTATATGGCAAAGAAAATAAAAAGCAACCAGCTGCATTTATTTTAAAGGATCCTTTTGCAAATTTTATTAAGCAGAAATGCATCTCTCATATACATAAGTAGTTCTTTTTCCAACAGCGTCAAAGCCGATTAGTTCTGCCAAAGTGGCACAATTAGTTGAAATCCATATAAGGTAAAATGTGGATATGATTGGAATGGAATGGTTAGATATATGTGCATTTATTTCTGGGAGTATCCCAAAGGGGTCAACTAGTGTAACCTCACCTATTTGTTGAAGATTCATTACTTCAGCTCGATAGCTCATTCGATAATGAGCTTAGTCACCCACACTACATTCTACCTGTGACAGCTCTAAAGACCCTCCATGGTAAATTTGACCCAGATTAGAAAATTCTGGATTACATTTAAACTAGAAAACGCTGTAAAAAACTTTTTAATACAATGTGGCCAGCATAGCTGAGCATTGACGCTGCTTTAGTGTGACCATACTATTTTTATGGCAGCCATTTTAAAACTGCTACTTACATATGATGCAAGCAGCTCTTGTTCTTGGCTATTATTGGTTGTAGCTATAGTTGGACTTGCACTTGCAACCAAATGTTGCTCTTAATAAGCTCTGACGATTGGCAATTTTATCCCAACACAATTCTTTACTTCCATTTCTTAAAATATTTATATAAATTTCAAATGAAGGCGAAAAGGTAAATAATATTGATTTTATGATGAATACACAGAAAGTTCCGCATAAATATAAAAAAAATAAAAATAAACTTTTGCCCTATAAAACTGCTATAAATCGATCAACCAAGTATCGTTTTTGCTGTAACCAATTTAATTTAAATTTAAATAAATGAAATCATTCTGAACTATCGTCAAATCATTTAAAGCGACGACGAAAAAATACATAAATTAAAAATGTAAATTATATATAATTTTTTTTAAGCTTCCGTTGCAACAGTAATTTCTGTTCTACCCTTTCGCTTTTTAAAGAAAGGAAGAATTTTCAAAAGAATGATGGACGGAGTAAACAACTTTCTTTTATTATAAAAAATGCAAAGAAAATAAATATTGCAGTATTTAAAATCGTAGAATAGGTAAAATTTTTTTAAAGCAATTAAAAATGCCAAACAAATTTTAAATATGATACTGAGTACCTCTTATTGTCAAAAATTGCTTATATACCAAAATCGAATTAAATACTCTATAATATTTTTAATATATATTATATTGCAATATTGTAAATATAAGTATATTTGAAATTTCTTGTATAGTAATTTAATAATGAAAAAACTTAATATTAAATATAATAGTGATAACTTCTTACTGTCAAAAATTGGTTATATGCAAAAATAGAATTAAAAACTCTATTATATTTTTGTTGCAACATTTTAAATCTAAGAATAATTGCATTTTTTTTATAGTAATTTTATTAATGCACAAAAAATTATTAATTATGATATAGACAACTTCTCATTGTCAAGAATCGCTTATAAGCAAAAATCTAATCTATTTTACTTCGGCTTTATTTAGTAGTAACAAAAGCTAGAATACAACAAAGGTGCTTTAAAGAATTATTTAAATCAAGTTATATGTGTTTTGCTTTATTATTATTAAATTAGTAAAAAATAAACATTACATTGTCATATTAACTAATGTTAAAGTTTTACGTGTTACGGGTGTTCTCATGAACGCGTTGAAGAATTTCGAATATGATTTTTGCGTGTGTTAGAAGTTGTCAATACGGAGGTTTTAAGCCTATTGCGATGTGATTATGCGTATTGGTTCGTGAGATATACGCATTTTTGTGAATATCGTGAATATAGCATAGTAGAAAATTGTTCAACACTGGTCATTGCACATGAGACTTAAGGTAGTCGCAAAGGGTTTGAGTTTCTGTGGGGCATGAATTTATTAGAGATGCGAGCTCTCTTAAGAATACTTAAGTTCGTCCATACGGCTTTTTAGAGAGTCATGAAAGTCAACTAATCCAAAAATCTAATGATTGTCTAGATAAGCTAACTAGAGAATCTTACGATATTTATACACTTTAAGACAATTCAAAAAGTTTGGGCAGGACGACGTCTGCCGGGCTCACGTGTTAAATATATAAGGCATTTACTTGCTTATCTTCTAAAATCGCTTATATGCAAGAATCAAATAATTTACTCTATTAAATTTATTTTAAAGTTACATATGCTACAAAAAAAAGGCAATGAAAGAACTTCATAGCATAATTTCAAAAGTTATATGTATTTTGCTTTCAATTTTATTTAATAAATAGTAAATAATTTTTCATGGAATACTGGAATATTACGTGCAAAAAGTAAAGCTTATTGCCAAAAATCGCTAAAAAAATAAAATTTTTTACGATGCCAAAAATAGCAATAAAAGTACTTCATAAAATTATTTAAACCAAGTTATATTTCTGCTCTCTTGCAACTTCAACATCATAAAAACCAGCTCATATTGTCTTATGGCATAAATATAATATGAGCACTGTGTGCAGGAATATTTTGTCCCATTTTAAGTACTTGTTCTATCGTCCTTTAAAAGCAATCTGTACATAAAGTTGGTGCGCTCTGTATTTCGTATTTCGTTTCTCTTTATTATTTTTGCTGTTGGTTACGAAAAGGTTTTCTTTCGACTTGATGCTCAGATGGTTCTTGAAATGCTTCTTGAATAGTTTGTTTGTTTTATGCTTTTTAATATGGCTGCTGGCTGCAACTGTGCTCGTAAATTTAAGCGCCATGTTGTTAAAAGCGTGCGTGTGTATGCGTGAGAGAGCATATGATGTGTGCGTGTGAGACCATGTACGCTCTGTTTGTTTGGCAATCAACCATTTTATGCTTGCAACAAAATGTCCATGACACACACACGCACATCCTAAACACACATACAGACGCATGTGGCATATATTGCAGGTTGAGAAAAAGTCAACACATAAATCTACTACTGACAGCTTTTAGCTGCGTTTTTCAACACTTAATGACGCACGAAGAAATTGTTTGCTTGCCCTTGGCCGTTAATTTTTTGAAATTGTTGCAACTTTGTAGTTGGTGTTGTTGCTGTTTTTGTTGTTACAACGCTCATTTAAACACATATGTTGCAAGTTTATGCAAAAAGTTTTCACTGTACATACTTTTGCAATGTAAATGCAAATTGTATGAGTTTAAATGTAAATTTCCACAATTTGTCAGAAAAAATAAAAAACATAAAAAAAAATTGTGGCCAACTTTTGTTGTGTGGGTTGTCAGACGAGTGAGTGAGAAAAATGCACATAAAATATATCAGACTCTTACTCTCAGCTGTTAAATAAAACTGTCCGCAATTTGTCACAAAAGTGTAGCATACTTTTCTGGGTGGCTGTTTTTCTTTGCTCTTCTAAGGAGGACGCTGTTGTGGCAGTCCATGCCCATAAATAGTCTCATAATTTTACAGCTAATCAAATAGGAGCAAAGAAGAAAAGCCATTTCACAGTTTTATTTATTTATATTTTATTTATTTTTTGCTGCGCGTTTGTCTTGATTAGAGGATTTACAACAGGGATTTGCTGATTGGCTGGGTGGGTCAGGGGGTCGGTCAGTAGCGTAGTTAGAAATTTGCGTTTGGGATAGTCAATATTTAAGTCTTAGTGGTCTTAAGTTGAAGGCAGACATATAATTTCCGGACTGACTAGTCCTGTTAGTCGCCTTTACGGGGGGATCTCTATTAATAACTGTTTGAAGAGAACAGGGACCTACAGTTTAAAGCCGAATCCGAACGGCGGTGTCTTGAATTAATAGAGATAATAGATAGTTAGTTGGAATCTCTATTTTTTTTTGGAATGCTTTATTGTTTTCAAAACTGCTTAAGGGAAGTTTCGATTCTCTGCTCTGATTGGGGCTGAGGATCATCAAATGCTTTCAAGCCAGGGAGTTGGCTCTTAGTAAAAGAACATATCGCGAGTAGTTGAAGCGTTTTTAAATCGGTGATTTCGACGTCGAGGACTAGCATAGCGGTGGGGGTGAGATGAGTTTTTGAAGTTCGGTCTCTTAGTGGAAATGCTTGATGAAGACTTGTGCCAATTGCAAAAAAAAAAAATTGGCAATATCTTTGGAATTGATTCAACAAACGATTTTGAGGCGCTTTAAAGCCATCGAAACAGTTCAGAAGTAATGATGAATCAATGAAGTTGGTTCTTTACGAATTGAGGTAAAGTGATGTAGAGTGTGAGTTTTTTCACTGGTGAAGTAGCATGCTTCAAAGACAGATCGGAAGGGGTTTTTATTGCGATTTATGATCGGCGGTCCACTACGACAATCCCACGAGCAAAAAATCTTTGAAAATGCTTGGACATGCCTCCTACTTTGACGGCCAGGCCGAATATACATGACGCTAAGGTTATGCTCTGTATTTCGTGGGATCATTTCGGTATAGAATACTATGAGCTTCTGCAAGCATCCACAGGGTATTGGTATCGAACGCAATTTATCTATTTAAGCCGTGCATTGGAGAAAAAATGGCCACAGTATCAAGCGTGAAACGCAAAGTCATCTTACATCCTGATAATGCTTTGACACATGCCGGAAGACTGGTCAAGGCGTACCTGGACGCAAGTGGATCCACGGCGGCTAGTTTTTGCGTACGGACCCTCCCCCAACATTCAAAGTTCGAAAAATGGGTTGACAGTCTTTGCGAGCTCAGATAAACATACTCTTCAAAATTAAGAACCTGCTCCAAGAACAAATCGTTAATTCGCACCTGCTAGACGCGCTTAGATGGGATGTCCAGCCTCACCCGCCGTACCCTGCAAATATTGCTTCTTCCGAGTTCCATTTCTTTCGATCCATCCCATACATAGAGGACCAGAGTTTTGACTTTTATGAAGAAGTCAAAAATTGGATTCCTTATAAATCGCCTCAAAAGATTCATGATTTTATTGTGCTGGTATCTGATAATTACCTGAAAGATGGGGCTGAGTAGTCACTAATGACGTATCTACAATATAGCCGCAAAAATTGGGTAAAACCGGCGGAAGCAAAGCAAAATATTAACTACTTTTTACCAATTTGGATTAAATGATATCTGAACACCATCAAAATCTTTTCTTAATTATTTTCGGATAGGTAAGTCTTACTTTAAGATCCAAAACTTAAAGCTGCAGACATGGGTTAGGTATTGTTGAAGATCCGCCGGTTGAAGAAATTTGTTTTGTTTGTTGTTTTTTGCTCAAAATTCTTGAGCCAAGTTATGAGGGTATTTGATAAGTCTGTGGTTTTTGGAATGGACACCTATTGCAGCCGCGCGCTCCGATATAGATGTTGCAAAACTTCGGAGGACCTTTAAATCGTATATGACGAAGTGGCCTCCCCGAAGCTCCCTCCCTGACCATACCTCCCATGCGGGTTGACCTCCCTGCGGGTTGATTACATCTTCAGTATGGTTGCTTAGGTTACTAGGGTGTACCACTGGGAGGTAAATGTAGGGATTGAGGGATTAGATTGCTGACAACACCTACCTCAGCTTCTCTAAAGCCACTTTGCAAAACTTCGGGGGATCTTTAAATCGTATATAACGGAGTAGCCTCCCCGAAGCTCTCTCCCTGACCGTACCTTTCATGCGGATTGACCTCCCTACGGGTTGAGTACATCTTCAGTCTGGTTTCTCAGGTTACCAGGGTGTACCACTGGGAGTTGAAAGTAGGGATTGAGGCATTAGATTACTGACAACAGCTACCTCTCCTTTGCAAAGCTTCGGGGGACATTTAAATCGTATATGACGAAGTAGTCCTCCCGAAGCTCTCTCCCTGACCGTACCTATCATGCGGGTTGATCTCCCTGTGGTTTAATTACATCATCAGTACGGTTGCACAGGTAACCAGTGTGTACCACTGGGAGGTGAAAGTAAGGAGTGCTGAAAACAGCTTCATCAGCTTCTTTAAAGCCCTCTTTAGTTTTTTCATGGGCCTCAAAAAATTCAAATTTTTTAATGAGCTCTTACGACTTAGCCAGGCTTAGAAAAACAGAATAGACGCTAGGGAACAGTCTAGGAGAGTATGGGGAAAAATCAGCAAGTGAAATTCACTTTAATCTATTTTCGCTGTTATTTTCGGGGATTTCAAGAAAATACTGATTGAGATGGTCTATTCCTTTTGAGAGATTATAGTGATAAAGTGTTGCCTTCAAATTTACTATAGTGGAAATAAAAGTAAACTTATTAAACTGCCCTCGTAAATCAATAATACTAGTGAATGCAAAGAATTCACGTTGTTTGCTTCAAAAAGCACGTTCTGCTGTTAACAACAAAAAACATATCATAAAAAATGTAATCAATAAATGCGTGGGAATATTCTTTAAAAAAATCTCTTTCTGAAAAAATGGTCTTATATATTGCATCTTTTGTATGGCTCTGGCAGCAGCTGTGGGCATTTTTATTTCCAATTAATTAACTGGCTGGCTGTTCAAAAAGCTTGTTACGACAAAGGATCTCTATTTTTTTAGAAAATCCCACCCAACTACGCCACTGCAAAGCTTCCGGCTTGCTGGTTGCAGCACAACACCAACAACAATAACAACAAGCTTGGCTATAAAGCACTTTAGTTAAATAATAAATTCAAGTTGCAAAAGTTGAAGAAAATTCATTTAAAGTTTTTGCAGCGCTTGAAGAAAATGAACAAAATGAAAAAGAAAGTAGCCAAGATAAATTCAATTCGACAACTTGTAACTCTTCTAGGATGCACACACACCCAAACACACACACACATATCAGCTTACACCTTGGCTGGCATTTTCTAATTTAAGCCAAATATTTGGCCAACTATCTTCGGGGTGCTGATGAAAATTTTCATGCTGCACAAAGTTTTTGGCCATTAAACATTTGTTTGCAAATGAAATTAAACGCGTTGTTGGTAAGCCGAGAAAGCGATTTTTGTGCCAGCCGCCAATTGTTAGTCTGTGTGTGTGTATGTGAAGTAACTGTGTGTGAGCTGTTATATGTTATACGACGTCTGCGGCTTGGCACTCCTGCGTATAACAGTTTGGCGCGCTCTCTTTGCTCTTTGCTTGACGTCTTGCTCTTATTTATTTTTTACCAGCTCTGTTTGTTTACATTTACAAATTGCTGAGCACTTGACTAGGAGCTTGTGGCATGCCACATGCCTCTGCCGTGCCGCATGTTGCCTTTAATATTGAAACATAAAAACAAGCCAGCAGCTATTTGTTTTACTCTACTCGACTCGACTCGACTCTGAGTTGTCTCATAAATCGTTTACTTTGTTGTTGATTGCTTGACCTTTAATTAATTGCCAACTGTCTGACATTGAAACAATTCAACGCAACTTGTCTGCAACGTCTGCATATTGGCCATAATATATTTGTTGGTAGTAGCAGTTGGCTACTGGGAGCGCCCAAACAGCAATCAAGCAGAGACTTTGCTCTCAATGCCGTGCACTTTGCTCGACAAGTGTTTTTTTTTTGTTGGCTGGAGGGGGGCTAGGGAGAGAGGTTTTTGGGGCAGCTGGCATTGGGATTTTGTGGTTTGTTCGCTGATTGGCAGCAATTTGCAGAGATTTATGCAATGCATTTCAGCATTCGAGTAGTTTGTCAAGGCTTCTTGATTTTCTGTTTTTTAGACAAATGCTTAGCTTGGCTTATGGATTGGCTTCTGGGAGCGCACAGAGAGAGATTGAAGGAGTGGCCTCTTAAAGCTGTAATTGCTGGGTTTATAGTTAAAAGCCTTTTGGATAAGTATCTGATGTAAGCAGTAGCATACTTATTGACGGAAGTGTAGTATATATATTGATTGCTTTCCAAGTACAAGCAGCCATTTTAAGTAGTTTCTGACATATGGCTGACTGAAATTCGTAGAATTTGTTGTAGCTAAAAAGTTTTAAGTTTAATGCTAGGAATTTTATTTTATTAGAAGCAAAAGTTTTCGCGACTGTAAACGACGCATAATAATAACACATTAATCATAACAGAAAAAGTTTCTATTTTTGTTAGCTTTTATTTAAATTTCTTGTTATCTAGTTTTGAAAAGTTTTCATAGAATTGAAGTAGATACTTTTGATGTTTTATGAAAATATAATTAGTTTGTATTGGGAACAAATTTAGAACCTCCTGTCACAGAAGAAATTTTGTATTCTAAACTTAGATGGCTAATCACACGTTGAAGAAACCTTCTAAGTATAGCGCGTAGATAATCTTGAATATTAAACCTCAAGGCAGTCGTAGACCAGGTCAAGTTATATCAGAATTAACAAAATGCGGAAAATATTGGAGTCAAGCAAAGCAGTTAGCTAGTTCAATGGAACTTGTTTGCATTGGACTTATGTTTCTTGTAGAAATTAAATGAAACTTATGTTTTACGTGTTATGGGTGTTCTCATGAACGCATTGATGAATTTCAAATCTGATTTTTGTGTGTGCTAGAGGTTGTCAATACAAAGGTTTTAAGCCTATTTCGATGTGTAGTTGGTTCGTGGGATATACGCATTTATGTGAATATCGGTTTTTGTGTGTATATTGTCATATATACAAAAACTGGCATTGTTGTTAAGCAATGTTCGAGGTCCAACATCGTTTCAATCATTGAGAACAGAGAATGGCGTATTGTGTGCAACGTATCGAAAGGGAATGTCAAAATTTAATTTGTTGGAAAATGATTTGCACTAAGATCAAAATTAAGCAGATGCTGCTATTACTGCTCATCCATGTCAAATACGTATTCTATTTGCGGTTATTTTTGCGATATGTTTTCCATCAAATTCACCTGAATTGTGGATAAAATATCAAAATTATTAATCGGATATCGAAGCAAAACGTAATCCAGTGATGGAATTACGCCGAAAGTTTACAATGAAGCTTTAATTCTTTTTGAAGATCTATGCTTGGCGATGGCAAATAAAGCATCAGGACAATTGGGAGTGTCTTCACCTAATCGATCAATGCATGATGTATTTCAATTGGAAGAAATATAACGAATCAAATTGATTATCAATCTAATCGTACTGCCCAGGAACGTGAAGACCGCAATGAACGTGAAAGAATTCGTTTAAGACTAGACCCGTGAAGCGCGGCATTCGAATAATAATGCTGCAAGTTTGAATCGAGCTGCAAACCAATTCAGATATCTTATATTTTTCCAGATAAGCAAACTAGAGTATCTTAAGATGTTTATTTACTTTAAGAGTATTCAAAAAGTTTGGGCAGGACAACGTCTGCCGGGCTCACTAGAAGAATATATTTCGGCATTTCCATATGTTTTATTCTTAGATAAATTTATGCAAATTGTTCACATTCTTATCTAAGATTTAAATGCTCCTACATCATTTTTTTTTAATCAAAATCTCTCAAGCATTACTTGAATATAATTTGCTTCCGGCTAATAATCCAACTTTTGACTATCATATATGCAAATTAAAAGCACACATTTGCCAAATCCTCTTATAAAATTTATAAAACGTTTACATCCATCCCATATTCTATTAGCATTTTTGTCATTTCTATTATTTTTTTTTTTGTTGTGTCATTTTTTGGGTGCGCATTTTTTAGCCTTAGCTTAAAGTTTCAAATTTTTTGGCAGCGAACCTTTTTCAAAATAGAAAAATTTATGCGGTCATGTCAAAAGGTAGACAAGCTGCAACAAACACATGCCACAAATGACAAAAAACAACGTCTACAACAACAGCAACAACAACTACCAAGTGTGCTGTTAAATTTTTGTTAGCAAAGCCGACAAAACAACACATGTCACATTTTTGTATACAACATGGAAACAACAACAACAAAAACAACAGCCAACTATAATAAAAACAAAAACAACTAAAAAGAAAAATCTTCTTGAAAATTTCTAAGCTGCGTTTTCCACAGTTTGCACAACTAACTAAGCACACACACACACACACCACTTACACCAACGATACACACATACAAGCACAGTTACAGCAGCGACAAGATGGCTGACATTCAAGGCTTTTATTATGCATAAACAAGGACAACTGCGTCTGCATATACACACACACACATACATACGCATTATACCTCTCACCTCACACACACACACGTACACTCGTTCATGTGGCTAGAAATATGCAAATACTTTTATGTAGCTAAAACGACATAAGTGACGACAATTTGTATGCATGTGTATGGGTTTGTACAAGTGTGTGTGTCTGTGTGTTTGTCCATGTTGAGTTCGATGTATCTGTAGTTAGCTGCTTATACACTATACTTAAGGGTATAATGGATATACAGTGGATTTCATAGCTATAGGACAGTCTGAAAATTTTGTGTTCAAATGTAAATATTTCGGTTCATAAGCATGATCCAGCAAAACTTCCTTTTACAAAAAGAACTGGCTAATATTGGAGCTTTTAATTTACTGTAAGGTTATTGCACTGTTGCTTCACACGGTGCTTCGCAATAGCTTATGCATCGATAAGTCATTTTTGATGCAATTTTGGTGTTTCATTACTATAGGACAGTAGTCTATTATAAGGAAATTAAGTGTAAGGATGACATAAATACATTTTATTTCAATTTGAAATCACTTTTTGGTAATTTTATGATAAATCGATGCAATATGTGAATATTAGTTTATGGTAGAGAGACCATATAATAGCGAAAAACGACATGGGACAGAGAATGGTGTATATTTATGGAAAAACATATAAACCGATAACATAATTATATTTGGAATTTCTTTAGAATCATCGAGAAACAAGTAAAAAATAAAGTAAATGAGAATTCACAGGCTTTCTGACCGTAAGAGTCGACCTAAAAAGGATATTCGCGAGTTTATCTACTTGAATTTAGAAGTTGTCCTGTTAAAATAATAGCATTTCGCCGAAGTTTTACATCGGAATGGTATCAAAACGCTCAGACAGACATGTCAGTATTCGCCGCTGCTCATTTCAGATAAGTTTAATAGGGGGTCGAGGTTTAACTGGCTTTAAACGCGCCCCGCACAAAAACCAAGCCGCTTCTAAAATTTCGCAAAGAAAAATTTCATTTTTTCCTTTGCAAATCCCTCCAATTGTAAATATATTCACCCGGACTACTCGAACTCAATGATTTCTAATTGGAAAATATAAAAACAATCAACCTTATAAGGAGAATCTTTAAAAAACATGCACAAAAAGTTACGCAAAAGCGCGCCTATTGAATTCCTAGTGAATTCAAAGCGAGCATTTCTTTAGTGGTTCAAGATTTGGACATCCTGACATGCGTCTTTCGTGGGCCCTTCTGGACGATTTGCTAAATTGTAGTTTTGGACACTTTATGGTCCACTAATGGCATCAACTCTGAGCAAGGAACTGAAGAAAATGATGAATTTTTTAAGATTATTAGTTTTTGCCACTCCGAAATCTTACCAATAATCTTTTAAATATATTTTTTTTATTTCTCGATGTTTCTAAAGAAATTACAAATTCCAAATTCCAAATTATTATGTATCGATTCTTATGTTTTTCCATAAAATATACATCATCCTGTGCCCACGTCGTTTTTCGCAATTGTATGGTCTCTCTACCATAAACTAATATTCACATATTGCATCGATTTATCATAAAATTACCAAAAAGTGATTTCAAATTGAAATAAAATGTATTTATGCCATCCTTACAGTTAATTTCCTTATAATAGATCACTGTCCTATAGTAATGAAACACCAAAATTACATCAAAAATGACTTATCGATGCATAAGCTATTGCAAAGCACCGTGTGAAGCAATAGTGCAATAACCTTACGGTAAGTTAAAAGCTCCAATATTAGGCAGTTGTTTTTGTAAAAGGTAGTTTTGCTGGATCGTGCTTATGAACCGAAATATTTACATTTGAACAAAAAATTTTCAGACTGTCCTATAGCTTTGAAATTCACTGTATGTCGAAATGGATCAGCATTTAGAAGGAAGTACTTCAATCTGCATACAGCAGTGACTTCTAGTTTCCCTCCACCCTGCTCGGATTACACTATACAAGCAAATTGAACTTTAATTCGAACTAGACAAAAGCTGCTATCTACTTTAAAAGTACTCGAGAGACCTCTTGAACTATATTATAAAAAGTGTATGGCAAAAGTCAGAAGAGCATTTACATATTTATTAATTTTATTTTATAGACAATATTGTGATACTTGCTTATATATTTAGATACCCTCACTTATATTAAGCGAAGGACTATCGAAGGCTTTGTGGAGTATGAACAATTATTTCATTTCCTCGAGTAGAAGAAACAAAAACCACGCCAAACTATTCAAAAGCTACTACTTCTTTTGTTACCCTTGACTCCCAGTTGAACAAAAGCTACAAGGGCAATTTCTATGGCGAGTACTCTCAGAGTTAAACATATCGTTTGGTTCTGTCAAAGACGCTACTGCCCAGATAACTCTTTGATTCAAGATACCACCGATCGGATGCGTCTATAAGCTTTATGTACCTGTTCTCCTCGAGAGCATAATACAGATCCCCGCCACTAAGGCGGCTGACAAATAGTCAGTCAGGGAAATTATCATTCCTACTAAGAATAAGCTTTCGTACATCCAAAGTTGATGAAGTAACTCATCTCTGCGTCCATCACGACTGTCATCTTGCTTGAAGACATCACGCTGGAATCTCTTGTCCAATAGCCCATATCGAACTTTAAGCAGACTTTCCCCTAAAACACTCACTGACGCTTTTTACTTCCAGCTATGAGGATGTAACCATGAGTTATATAATCTATTCAGCTATTCCGACATAATAACATTCATTTTAACAAACCGATTACGATGGGCTGGCAACCTAAATAGAGCGATGATCCTCCAAAACGAATAATGATTGGACAGCGTGTAGGTAACCGAAGAAGAGGTCAATCGCGGTCGAGACGGTCGGATGAGGTGGATCAAGATACAGAGGACTCAGGACTGAGATGTTGGAGAACACAAGCTCAGAGATCGCGACAAATGAAGGCGAAAACTTCCACAGGCAAAGACCCGACCAAGGTTGTCTTGCCAACGATGATGATGATATGAGGGAGCTACCATTCGAGATCCCACGAAGCAGCACTGGGGCATGAAATATATTCAGAGAGACCTCAACATTTTACCCCTCAAAGATACTAAAGAGCAACAAAGGACCAAATGCTATATTGAAATATCTTTCCCAGCAAATCATCTAGCAAGTGGCTTAGCGCGGTTATGCAGCTGATCTTCGCGAACTCCTTCACCATGAATAATGCTTTCAAATATAAATTATGTTGGGTTCTTGTCAATCCATATTATTTGGGTTTTACAAGGCAAATGAGTACTACAGACCAATCTTGATAGACGAAGTAAGACGTTATTCCTATATAGATATTTGACTTTTGCCGAATTGCTTAAGACTATCTCTAGAAATTCTTACAAACTTTACAATATCCATGACTAAGGAAACGGTAGATTGCCTTCCTGGCCCGATGAGAGGGTGATGGAAGAAGGGATTGCCCACGGGCCCGGAGTTTTCTAATGGGACTGCTGTAATTACTGTCGTAATAAAATGATTCAAACTAAAGGTGCAAAAGAGGGGACGTTACATTTCTCCCCCAAACTCGGCTTTTTTCTCTACGGACCTACCTACATCGTAAGTAGCTCTAATTACATTTGAAGGAAAGCGCCGTTAAGAACGTCTCAAGAGGCCTTACCTGGGACTGGTTGTGAAGGCGGTCAAGGATTTTTTTTTTCTTTCATGAGTTCCTCACAAAGATGTTAGGGCACTGCGACTAGAGATCTATTGCACCGTCAAATGAGAAGGAGGTACAGAATTTTTGCGTCAATGCTACACTTTGTAATACTGAAATTTGATTTCTGACTTTAAGAAATTATATTATTGAGTTAGACCAAGCTCAGATGAGGGTGTGATATACCTCTGATATTTAGCTGAATATTTCATAGCCCATTAGTCTTTTAAAGCTGGCTCTGTACGGTTTAAGAGTTTTATAAGGGCATTTGTCAGAAGTCTATTGTAGAGTAAAATGTACCTTTTAAGTCTTCGTCTCTGGTGACGACTCCAAAGCGAGATTGTCAAGTACTGAGTGTACCGCACTAGTCCTTAGTTTGATTCTTTGCTTTTTCTTTTATGGTAAATAGTTGATCCGGTAACCCAAAGCAAGTTGGACTTTAGGACTTGAAAGACGAGCGAAAGGTTGAAATGCTGACAAAAATGTGTAAACCCTTGAATCAGGGCAATATGAAAGCTCAAAGATCTAGGGGTTCATTAATAATCTACTTAACACTCCATTGGAAAAGCGGGGGATCTGACAAGGCGTTACGAGGTACAAAAATCATATGTAAATTCATCAAAAATATTGCTTTACTGTATCACAAGGTCCACCTTGTATGTAAGTCTCTCCAGAGGGTTCTATTTTGACGAAAATCAGCGTCACTTAATTTATGGATGCGCCCTAGCTAAATGGCATTAGATAAGAATCGTTACGATCCTTGACCACTCGTATACGGATCATATCATAAGAGTATGAATGTGATTGGAGTTAAATGTCTTTTACTTAAGGGAGTGAAATTACTGAAGACGTTTTCTTATAAAATCGGCTGATTTGGAATATCTGACTTATGTCTGAGGCTCATGTCGTTGCATCTTCCTGATTATTCCCAGTCAATAGATCTATTTAGTTCAACAGAATTAGGCATACTCCTGATGTTAGCTCATTCTGTAATAATTTATTTATTTTAAACAAGAGTTTAGAGTAGGTTGTATTTAGTTGCGGATCCATTAAAAAAACGTATAGTAGGTTGTATTCAGTTGCGGATCCATTATATGGTCTTTGGAGGGTTCTTCATTTTAAAAGTGTCTACATAAGAGCTCGCAAAAAACTGTTTGCCTATTTTTCCAACTTTAAAAAGGGGGTCTGAACTCGAAAACTCTCTCCCTCCCATAGATCTATTGAGATCAACAGAATTGGACATACTTCTATTGTTAGCTCATCTAAAAAAAAATTTTTAAATTAAACTCAATTGAGAATCCAGGATTAGGCCTTAGTGGGGTAGATCATTGTGAAGTGTCTCTATATCAGAGCTTGGAATAGACTGTTAACCCATTTTCCCATCTTTTGAGAGGGGGTCCGAAACCGAAAGCTTTCCCCCTATTCGTAGATCCGCCACTGGTTGTAGCTCTTTGATTTCCAACAACCACAGCAAAGACACGAACTCTTTAACCGCGGCTAACACGTCTATTTAGGAATTCTTTATCCAACTCGTTTAAAAAGTATTTCAAAGTCGTTATACTCTCTTTCCCACTTTAGTATTATTCCATGTTTTAAACTTTTTGTGATGTTTCTGCTGCTGTTTTTTTCACGTATGCTCTTCCAACTCATTTGAATTTTACATTTGCATTTCCGCAGCCATTTTGTTTAGAGTGTATAGAATGATATTTTTTTTGCTTACTACCTCCATTTTTTTTTTTTTTGTTATTTAGTTTTCCATTACAGTTTATGCCCGCATGAATATGTCAAGTCACGACGGCTCGGTCAACAGCAAGGACAACAACAACGAAATACAACAAAAACTGAAAAACGTTCATCAAAGTTTCGATGAAATCAACTCAAAAGCCGCAGCCAGTAATTATAGCCATATATAAGAGCAGAGCCAGAGCGGAGGAGAGTAGAGAAGCCATCAGCCATCAGCCAGCCATGGAGTGACTGCTTCCAATTCACTTGAAATGCAATTTTAATTGAGTTGCAGCTGCAGTACTCAATAATTAGAGGTGGCTGGAGTGGGCGTGGCAGTTGGAAAAAAACTTGTAGATGATGACGATGCTGATATAACATGGAAAAGCGCTTTCCTCTGCTTTAATTTTTGCAAGTTTGTTGGAGAAATCTTTTTATTTTTCATTTTTCACATTTTATTTTTGTTAAAGTTTGCTGCATTTTTTTGCATAATAAACAAATGGCAGCGCACAAAAGCGGGCTACAAAAAATGTGTGGACTTGGTAGGGGCTGTACCGAAAATCGCTGAATGAATGAAACTAAATTTTGTTAGATATATCTACAAAGTTTGAATAAACAAAAGTTTTGGGCAGAGATATTGCATGACTTTTGTGTAGCTGTTGCTTTGCTGTTGAAAGAGATTTTGGGCACACTCCTTCACAAAGTTGCTTTGTGAATGCCACAAAAGACTTCATGTGTCATACATTTTAGTGCTTTGTCGTCGTTGCTTTTGTTGTTAACAAGAAATTTACTTAGCTTATATACCAGCTTGTATGTGTTTTTATGTACTATGTTATGTATACCATGTTAGCCAGCACAAGGACGCCACCAAGTCTGGCTCAAAATGTGCTTAAATATTGGCCAAGAGTTCGTCGCTTGAATGCATTTGCATAGCTGCTAAAAACTGTCCAAAATTAAAGCCATTAAATTAATTTATTAAATTTCGTTGAACTGGAGCTTTGCAATATAAATATATTGAAGTTGATTTATTGCTATTGCCTTTTAAATATTTAAAATTTATGCGTTTATTTTTGATAATTAAAATTGATTGAAACTATGCAGCTGATTAGTTTCAGCAAAAACAATTTGGACAAATTTAATTAAAATATATTGCATGTTTTGTGGTCAACGGACATACCATTAATAATTATAGTATGTTACATATGTACTTGGAATTTATGAAACTATGTAAGGCGTATTTACATAGGGTAATTGTTGGAATTTAAGGCAAAAATTTTGTTTCAAGGTTTTAATTTTTTGCCTGCTTAAAAAGAAGATTATGTGCAAAGATATTGGATACTCTTTTAATGTTACTTTTATAATGGAAAAATTATATGAAATTTGTTGGTTCAATTTGGGAGAAGCCAATCTGTAGACCATGGATCTTAAGCCGTATGCAAATCTTTGATTAATTTCCAATAAAGACTACACTGCTCTCATTAGGTAATCTATCCTCCATTCCCATATAAATGTTAGTCAAAAATATAAAACTGTTTTACAAAAAATATGGATTTTTTTTAATTTTTCAAGGTAGATAGCAGTAGGTAGTTAGTGTGGATGTAGCAGCTCATTTGCAGAATATGGCGAAGATGAGCATATCCATATGATTGACTTTTTTGTCCTTTTTTCTGTCCCTAGACCATGGTTTCCGGTATATTGTTATTTCTAAAACATGGAGTTTGCACCTCTAAATCCGTAGTGCATTCTGCCGAAACAGGTGGATTAGCCGCAGGGACACGGGTACCACTTGGAGAATGAATAATCCTTGGGTTTACTCTCATGATTATAAAGAAATATGTGAGGGAGCAGGGTTCTGATAGTAAGTTATAAGCTCAAAGTCAGTCCTGACAACTCTGCTCGCAGTGACAGGTCAATTTTAAACCTAACCTGGAGAGCAGACGGCTTTTGCAGCCGCTCATTCTGAGTACAGACGCTACGTTGTGTATCGGCACATGATCCGGAAGCCGTAAATCTCCTTCTCACAATTAGCTAGCCCCCAGAGCGGTTGTTCAGCGGGTTACCCGGAGGATACTTGACTGAGAGTCGGAAGTTTTTGAGCTGCTTGAACCGTTCGGCAAAAGAATCATTTCTGGCCACTTCCAAGAGAATGGCGATCAGAAATTTTCCGCATTAGCATGCACTTCTGCAAAGGGCTCCTAGATTAAAGTATCACAAAAAAGTCTTTCTTCTATCTCCTAAATAATAATTTTTCCATTAGAAACGGCTGTAGTGGTGAAAAAATCCACCGTCAGAAAGAGTTCGCTGTACTGCTGTAGATGCCACTTTGAAGGCTTCGTCATTTCTGAGAATACGATCCTTATCCTTTCCTTTGTGATAAAAAGAGTGTTTCAGAAGACCCTAATGCAAAGTTGTTAAAAACTCTTGCTCGAGCAATTAAAACTGCATCTGACAGGTTGGCCATAGAGGAAAATAAATTCTTACTTTTGACATTACGTGGAGAGTGGGGCAAAACGCGCCACTTGTGAAATATTCAACCTGGATTACCGTCCCGAAGGTAATCGCTGGAGGCTTGACATTCTTTCCATACATAGCTTTGGTGGAGAGCTCTTAACGTCTGTAAGGGAATGGCATTTACTTAAGGAAGTGGGTTTTGAGCGCCGCTTCACAAATATTTCTGTGAAAGGAAATATCATATTTTGGTAAATTTTTATAGAACTTGATTGAAAGTGAGTTTTTATAGTGATTTGTGGGTAATAAACACGAAGTTTTCTCTCACTTTCGAACAACACGTTACAGACTTGAAAATTTACCTATGGTGCAAAACGCGCCAGTTAGCATGGGGCAAAACGCGCCGCACTTTTTTGGCTTTGGCTCACGCAAACTTTACGCAGGGCGGTAAATGTCGCTTTTTCCGTCATCTTTACCGAACCTGAGCCTATAAAAGCTCTGGCACAGGAGGAACGAGCAAACAAGCGCCAAAAAAAAAATCTTCCGCACCGAAAAAAAGTCAAAAATTAAACAAATTTGTAATTGTCTTGACATTTTCGAAATGAAATTTCTTTATAAAATTGACAATTAAATCTCCAGTTTTAAGTTTCTCACTTTTTTTTCAGCAATCAACCCCGCGAAAGCCGCGTTCTCCGGTATGGCTCATTTTGCTCCACAGGTGGCGCGTTATACCCCAGGGTGACGTATTGATGACTTTTTTTTTGACTAAAATTCATCTGGCTGCGCTTTCTTCATGCAAAGTTCGATGTAAGATGGTCCTAGCAATTCCTAGTAGCTCTTGAGAAAGATGCTTCATCGATGTTTCCGCTGTCTCGTCTGTACTGGCCTTAGCTATGTGCTTTTTTTTCACAAAACCACCACTTTCCCAGAAAGGAAATATTTGCATAGTTCCCAATGTTGCCAGCATAAACTAAAATCCAAGTTATTATTATAAAATCAGATATAAAAGTATCTTTCAGCTAACTTAAACATTTGCATAAAGTTGAAGATACTCAATTTGCATTTTTGGCTTATAGAGTAACCTAGCAGCATCATGAATACATATTGTAGCATTTGTTAGCCAAGTTTATATGATATCTTACGCAAAATTCAAAATTTTAATTGGATAATTTTAACAAAAGGCAGCCACAACCGCAACAACAACAACGTTCAGTCTAAAAGCCCAAAAAATACAGAAAATGTTTACATTTATCTCAGTCATTTTTTGGCCACATAATGAGACAACGAAGAGCTATAACAACAACGAGGAGAACCTTGGCATGCTAATGACAACGTGGTTATAAAATCAACAACAATGAACCACCACCAGCAACACCCTGCACCACCCTAGGCTGGGATTGAGACAACTTTGAAGTGTAATAAATGGCACATGGGAAAAGTAAAACCAGAGATCCCAGCCAGCTGCTGTGCATTACGTATACGCGATTTTTTTTGTTCTAAAACCAGATCAGCTTAGGGCCCAGAGGCATAGGTACAGCAGGAAGCCCAGGCACAGTCCAGCACAATTTCGCTTAGACGGCCTTCGAGCTATATGACACCGCAGCAACAACAACAAAAGCTGCAACAACAATGGCTACAATAACATCATCGTCCTGCTCCTCATCATCCTTGGCGCTGCGACACATAAAAAATGTAATAGAAAACTCAAAATGAAGAGAGCGAACCATTTTTTTGCGTGCGTCACACCTAAAAAATGACAACAACAACAGCAGCACTATGTATAGAGTAGTTGCTTGGCTGGGTCACTACGCTGGCTAAAAGATTTACAGTATTTCAGCCATTGTCCTTGCGCACTTCCGGCAGCATTTTTGTAAGTTTCTTTTTTCACCCAACAAAGTAATTTTTGTGCTGCCATTTTGTGCTGTCATAAAATGTAACTTCCTGGCGGCATCTTTCAATTATGCACAAGTAGCTGCAGTCTGGCAACGCCGGGCCAGAAGATGCCGCAGCTCCATCGCGCTCTGATGAAGTGTATTCAGCTGGCATATTTGGAACTTAGCTGCAGGCCAGGAGCAGCGCATTTAGGTCCATCATTAATTATGCAATTTTTCATTGTTTGAGCAAATATTTGGTTTGGGCCAAATGATGTTTGCTCATTAGGCTAAACTTTAATGTTTGGCTAACATAAATCATCAACAAAATGGCAGCCGCTGCGCTGCTTCAAAATGACGCACAGATTAGCTCTGGGACCCAAAATAGTTAAGGGCATGCCAAGAAAAGGCAGCTAAATATAATGAAACGCAATTATGTCAATGAAGCTAATTGTTTATGCCAAAGTCTAAGGAAACGGAAATAGTGGCAGACGAAGAGAGGGAGAGAGATCCAGAGAGAGAGACAGATGAAAGACTTATGATGGCTGCCGCTTTGAATGCAGCACAAAGAATTTTAATCATTAATCATTTGCATCTTTTGTGCAAAAGAATACATTAGCAAAAGAAGAAAAAGTGGGCGTGGCTGTGGGCGAGAAGAAAGGGTTTGTGAAAAAAAGGAGCTGGCTGAAAAATGAAAAATATGCGAATTAGAAAAGCTGCACAAAGCGAAAATGTTGAAAGCAGCGAAAAGAAGAAGTAAAGAAGTATTTAAATAGCAAAATGGGTCAGTAAAAAGCGTCTAAGAATAAATATATATAAGCTTAAATGCAAATTGGCTTAAAATAAATATAGCTAAAGAGGGAAATGATGAGCTAGAAAGCAGGTGACTAAAATTAAGAAAAAAACAGGCGTTTATGTTAATGCCAAAACTTTATAGAGGATAAAAAATAAAGTTTAAAAGCAGTTTAAAAACTAGTGACTATTTATTTAAACTTTGATTTTGTGACTTTTTAAGCGCTTTGAGGATTTGGCTTAGGTAGAAATGAATTAAAAACAGAGTTAGTCAAAAAAAATGGCGGACGTAAAGTCGGGCGCGGACGACTTTAGGATACCCTGTACCACTAGCTTGTAATAAAGTCCGATTTCTTCACAAAAAACCAAAAACAGAAGAATTTTTAAGCAAAAATTTTTTTTTGACCGATCGTTCCTATGGGAGCTATATGATATAGTCAACCGATTTCAATAAAATTTGACACAGTGCTTAAATACCTTAAAAAAGATATGAATGCCAAATTTATTTCAAATATCTTTACAAACAAACAAAACACATCGAATTTTGTATAAAAAACGTGTTTTTGGACCGATTGGTCCTATGGGAGCTATATGATCTAGTCAAACGATTTGGATTAAATTTGGTACAGTGCTTAGGAACTATAAAATACTCACGAATGTCAAATTTGGTCCCAATATCTTAACAAACAAACGAAACACAACAAATTTTGTTAAAAAATCGATTTTTTGGAAGATCAGACCTATGGGAGCTATATGATATAGTCAACCGATTTTGTTCAAATTTGGCACATTGCTTAAGTGGTCTAAAAAATTTCCAAACGCCAAATCTGGTTACGATATCTTTATTAAAAAACGAAATATAGCGAATTTTTCTTTAAAATAGTTATTTTGGCCGATCGGTCCTATGGGAGCGAATTACGAATTATTCATCTAAAGCGCTTTTTTTTTGTCGAGGTTGTCTCAAACACCCCCATGGGAGTTATATTATTTATCCCCGATATCAAAAAAATAAAATAAACTTGCCTCCTATAGAATAATATGGGATCTAATGTGAAAGTTTGGTAACTCTAGCTCTTACCATCTCTGAGATCTAGGCGTTCACACGGACAGACGGACGGACGGACAGACGGACGGACGGACAGACAGACAGACGGACATGGGTATATCGACTTCTCTATTCACCCTGATCATATTTTAGGTAACTTTGGGGTGTCTCCGACGTCTCCTTCTATATGTTACATACATTTTCGGCTTGCACAAACTTAATATACCCTTGGTACCATACGGTACAGGGTATAATAAGTTTTATTTTTTTCTGTGTAGTACTTTTTAAAGGGTTTATAGCGAAAAGGCTCCAGGCAAGGACGTGGCGAATTAAGTTGCTCCAGCCATATAAATTATGTAATTAAAGAGTCCGAAAAGAAAAGAAAGGAAGCGACTCTGAGAAACCTAACTACTTTAGCCCTTGGGCTGCGGAAAGGTCACGCAGTGAGAACATAAACTGCCTAAAAGTATGCCAAGCTATTATATTTTATTCAAGCCAAGCTAAAACTTTTTTTAGCCTAAATTATGCAAACAAAATCTCGTAGCCAACTCGAGTCAAGGCTTATTTGACAAATCAACAATTGTAGTAAGGCAAAGCCAACAACCCATAACCAAAACTATAACCAAAACCACAAAAAGTTATGAAAATCAAATTTCTTACACCCCCAAGATAAGCATAAAAGAACAATTGATAAACATTAAGCACAGCCAAGGGTGCGGTTTGATTTGTTTTTGTTGTTGTTGCCTCCTGGCTAAGGACTCCGTTTCTAAGCCAAAGTACAAACATCATATGGAGCACGTACGTAGGCCAACCCTGGGCTGAAATTTGGCAATAATCCCATTCCAAAGAAATCATTTAGAGACTGGCCTGTTATTAATACGCCAATCAGTATAAACAGCTGATGCCTTGATAAGAGCGCCTCCAACAAAAACCAAAGACAAATATTGCTACAACAATAACAACTACAAAAACTATCAACTAACAAGAAGGAGAGCGTCTAATTCACAAGTAGTCATAAATTTCGCCTTTTGGCCAAGAATTCGCTGGATAAGGCGAAGGAGACAGAGTCAAGAAAAATGAATACAAGTGGGTCAGTTAAGAAAGGGGCATCATGACTTGGTCATACACTTTAATTTTGGCCTTTAAAAGAAACACTTTATTACCAACAAGTTTTATTGCTTTTCGATATAAACATAAAATTATTTTTCTAGGCCGACGTTGAGACCATTCTGCTTAATCCAATTGCAAAATTAATTTCATCCTATAACGCTAAATTTTTGTAATTACATCAATAATCGGAAACACTTATAATTCTGCCCTCTCTTTTGGAGATCTAATAACTCTTTAAATTTAAAAAAGTGGTGCTATATTATATGATTACTAGTGGGCCCGGCAGACGTTGTCCTGCCCAAACTTTTTGAATAATCTTAAAGTGTATTTACAAAAATGCGTATATCTCATGAACCAATACACACACACACATCGAAATAGATTGAAAACCTCCGTTTTGACAACTTTTAACACGCGCAAAAATCAGATTTGAAATTCATCGACTCGTTCATGAGAACACCCATAACACGTAAAAAAATAAGTTTCTTCTTATATATAAAATTCTCGTGTCACAATGTTAGATACCATACTCCTCCGAAATGGCTGGACCGATTGTCACGAAATTTTGTGTGCCTTAATAAAATAAAATTTATTAATTATAAATTAATTTTTATGTGTTTCCTTTCGACAAAAATGCATAATACAATATGCCAATACACAATGCCAACCTAAATTTTTGGGGTGGCAACCCTTATCACTTAGCGGTATGAAAAATAGCTGATTACCTATTTTCAGACATACCCAATAAGCACACAAAATTTCATGAGAATCGGTCCAGCCGTTTCGGAGAAGTATGGGCACTTACATTGTGACACGGGAATTTTATATATAAGATTTTCAAAATCAAGTGTGTATCATTGGAAATACAATCGACCAACTAGTAGAAGTCTATCCGTGCCACTTTAAGATGTTCCAAACTAAATTTTTGTAAGCACTAACCCAATATACACCTCAACCAACCCTTATAGAGTATAATAAAACTACTGCGTCAGAACTATTGGGGCCGTACAAGTAACTGTCTGGCTGACTTTTGGGGCTGTTCCACTGTCTGTCTGTCTTCATATTGTTGGTTTATCGCTAAAAGCAAATCTGGCCAAGAAGAAAACATGTCGCGAAAAGCGGAAGTGCAAGACAAAACTAAAAAAAAAAAAAAAATGAAAAAATGGGAAAAATATTATAAGAAAGCTAAGGAAGACGCTGCTTACAAAAGGCGCAAAACTTTCAGCGCGTCGTCGCGTTGGCAACGGAAGTAAAGCAAAGTACAGAATACTATAAACGAGGGGAGAAATTCAATATGATAAATAACAGATGAGCAAGGGGTGTCTACAGCCTCCTCTGGGGGGTAGTTGCTGCTGCTGTTGCTCCAGCTGTTGTTGGCCAACAAGCAAGTGCCCATGTTGGGCTTTGTTGCTTATTGCGAGTATGACAGGGCTCAAACACTTGCTGCTAAACAAACACACACAAAGCCAGAGAGACAAACTTATGTACTGTATATACTGTCTATATGGAATTTATAAATGTCAGGCGACAAGAAAATGCAAACGACTTGATGAACCTTTCGAGGTTATCGGTGTAATCGATAGTTTTGGTTGAATGAACTTCAATGGAAATGGTGGCAGCTCGTGGCTAACATAATGCGAGTAATTCTGGATTTTTATACACTGTACCAGTGCCGGAAATACAGAGGCGTTGTCGAATCTTTATCCGTTAAGGTATTATCCACATGCCGCCTCCCTACATAAGTTGGAAAAATAGGTTAACAGTCTTTTGCGAGCTCACTTCGAAGTGAAGGAACCCCAAGACCAATTCTTGGATACGCACCTTCCCTTTGTCTATAGCGAACAAACGAATCTGTAGCAGATTTCGAGCCCATTATACCAAAATAACCTTGGGTTGGCGCTTGAGCCATGTCCATCTGTTCAACCATCTGTATGAATATCTAGATTTCGGAGACCATAAGAGCTTGACTCCTCTAACTCTAACTGCTGTCGTACTCAATGTTTTATATCTTACAACTCAATTTTATGAACGAGGATAAGAACACTCCTACACTTGCATTGAATTAAGAGTGATTAAGGGCCGTAAACAAACTACGTGACTCATGTTTTGAGCCCTTCCCACTCTCGGTGACCCACCGTACTATATGCGATGACCCTTGCCCCCCGCTAGAGTTGTCACCTTGTCATTCGTAAGTTCTTTGTAAAAAAAGTTTGAAAAGTTTGGAAACTTGTGAAACCAACAAGTAAAAAAAATCGAACATTATTTTATGACATAAACATGGATCCACCCCCCGTCAAGTAACCAAGCGTGGTATTTTCGAGACACCTTACCCCCTAAACGGGTCATGTAATTTGGGTGCAGCTTTTAATCACGCTTGCAATAATACTTTCAAGGTAATGGATAAATACCATGGTAATGGATAGATGGTTAGCATAAGTTGGCAGCACGGACAACAGCAGGGTTTGGCAGCACGGATGGGAGAGAGAAGAAGAAGACAGCTGTCAGCTCTCAATAGCAAAGAGTAGTCAAGAGCAGTCGAGCGGAAAAAGTAGGCTAATCACTTGTTTGAGATTAGCTCCATGAATCAATTTCGGACTTTGGCAGCTTAAACGCCTTTGCTTCTTGTAGAGTGGCAGGAGCCTAAGATGGGACCAAGTCTAAGGTATGACCAAGTGAATGCAAAGAATTTCTCCATTTCATTATATAACCTATTTTAGGACATGATCCTGACACTCCTTCCATGCAACTGCTCTTGGGTTGTTAGATAGCGAATCTTCGATGCCGTTTACTTTGGCGATAATTGTCGTGCTTGATGGAACGATGATCTGTAGGAGCTATGTGGCGATATTGACGTAGTGAGGAATGAGGGTCGTGTAGTTCGCATGGATGAGGAAACTCCAGTTCTTAAGGTGTTTGATGCGTTGATCATGGAAGAAAGGGAAAACCACTGCTACGTTGACAGGACTAAGTGGCTGAAAGAATTTCAAAGGTTAGCCGTTTATTTGAACAAATGGAGAAGGTGCGCGCAGAAGTGCCTCGAGGAAAATGTTGCAACAGACTAGGACCAGTTAAGCAGAACAAGTAAGTAGAACGTAGCTGCTTTAACAAAATTTTAACGTTTGTTCCAATCCAAACAACTGACATAAATTTCTATACATTCTTTTTTTAGTGTTTTTGGGTGGAACTGCTAATACGCGAGAGATGATAAATCGGTCAATTTTATGAAAAATAAAATAGAAGTAAATCTCTTGTTCCCATTAAGCTCATCCAAGTTGAAGTCAGGCGCCGTAAATGAGGCAGGATTGACACCATGAACATAGCTCCTACTGCTGTTGACGGTAACCCTCAAAGAAGCCGTAGAAGGGGGAGACCATCTAACACCTGGAGAAGAAGGGTGGAAGTAGTGGTTCCGCAAACCTAACGCAACATAAAGATCTTAACAATTGATAAACCTAATTTTAATGTTGTTGTAAAGGCCCCATGCTCCAACTAGGAGCTGAAGGATATATATTTAAGTCTCTTATGCTCACGTTTTCAAGATAAGTCTTTCTACGAATAAAAAAGCATATCAAAGATAACAACGATATAAAGTGGATATCGCGTAATCATCACAAATCGAACTCGACACTTTTGTGGGCTGTGCAGCAACCAACAAACACCCAATGGAGGTTGCTAATGGAGGTGCAAGGCGAGGTTCGTTCTTACTTCACTTTCCATCTTGCTCATCTTTGTTGGCAACTTTGGTGACACTTTCAAAATACATTGACTGTGAGAGCGCCATGAATATTAAATTGCGATTATTGCCATGGGCAATATGTGTCTTTTTGTATGTGTCTATGTGTCTGTTTAGCTGTGTGAATTTCTGTGTGTGTGCGTGTGTATCTGTGTTCGCGTCAGTTGGCCAGCTTTATATGCTTGTTGGCAGCGTTTACATTTAGCGCTTAGTTTGGTTTACTTAGAAGCAATGCCAATGAGAAAGCATCTCCCCGCCACATCCTCCCCACTTCCATACAAATATACAAACTCATCTTTGATAGCTTTGGCCTTAGCCAGGTTTATCTAAGCGCTGCTCGCTCTCTGTCCACGAACTTAATTAAACGCGCTTCAATTAAATCAAATATTAACTTGAAGCAAAGTAGAGTATGCCATGTGCCTGCCACGCCCACGCGCCTAGCTTAAAGCACACACTGATTGATTAATAGCTATATGGAAGTGGGGTGGGATAGAGTAGGGCTATGCGGTAAATGTGGATGATTGTCAGCAAAAAAAATGAGTAAGTTGGTGGGATATGCGACAGTGGGATACTCTGTACTCACTTTTTTCGGATAAATAAATAAATAAAAAGGATTTATTTGCAGAACTGACATGGAGGATGTTTGGTGCTTAAGTGCAAGGCCTTAAGGGTAGGGCGATGTTATCCAACTTCACACATTTCTTTGTTGATTAGGGCCACATGCGTCTAGGCTATAATAAGCGTTCAAAGCATTCCTCCTTCAACCGACATATCTGGTACACCCTGACTTTGGCAGAAAGAGCATGAAAGCTGGAATCGGAAAGTGAGATACCCTGTACCCGCTTTTTCTAAAAAAAGGAGGATTGCTCGGGTTTAAGGCCAAGAGCTTAAGGGTAGAGCGATGTTTTCTATAAACGTCAACATTTTGTCATATCTTTTCACGTTTTGATATGCGTACAAAGCAAACCTTCTTCATTCCATAAATCTGGTATACCTTTGATGTGACTTTTACAGAAGCAGCATGAAAGATGAAATCAGACAGTGGGATACCCTCTAGTCGCTTAAAAAAAAAAAAGATTTACTTGGGTAAAATCTGGAAATGACACATTCAGGATTATGAGCTTCTTTAAAGGAAAGGGCTAGAAAAAAGGCATGAAAGCTGAAGACCGACGGGATACCATGTATCCCAATTTTTTAATTATATGCGGAGGATTGTCGGAGTTTAAGGGCAAGAGCTTAAGGGTAAGGTTCACTTTTTTTTTAATATCACCTTTTCCTTGCTGATTAGGCTCACATTGGTAGTGAGGATACGATAAGCGTTCAAAGGATTCCTTCTTCATTACACAAATCGGGTATACCCTGGCTGCGACGTTTACAGTGTATAAAAACAAAATGGCTGGAAAAGAAAGCAGCAGCTAGCTAGTTCGATACTTTACTTGATGTGATTGCAATTTGATTTATTGGCAGGCAAAGTTTGTTTGGCCAAATGCGCTTCACCGTCTGCAATACAGCAGCTGGCAGTTGACTGATGGACTCATGGACTAAAGGACTTGAGGACTGATGAACTGTGGGACTGGGACGAACAGCTCAGTATCCAAAGCAGCAGCTAACCAACCAAATGACCCATTTTTCCATGTGTTGCCGCTGTTCATTTGCATGCATGAGTTTTAGTCAAAAGTATGAGCCTAGTTAGCCTTTGTCTAAAAGTCAGTATTATTTTGTCTAAGCTTTTGTTAACACGTCTCGTTTCAGTAGTTTAAAAAAAATATTATAAATATTAAATTGTTGCAGTAATTTTTTACAAAATTCTAGAAATATGTATCGTCAAGTTCTGCCTTTTACGCTAATTGCGGTGACACGATTCCGTCAATCCCCGCAAGTGAAGTACCTTCTAAATGCGGTGGATAGGAAGCAAAAGGAGATTATAAGGAATATAAAATTGGGTGATTTAAAAATATTTGGAAAATAATTGTTTTGGTAAGTCAGTCAGTCAATACCTAAGCGTTGTTAATACATATTGACCAAAGAGAGTTGTGCAACACTTTTAAAAGTCAGACATGAAGCTTATCACTCTAATTTTATTTTGTTTTTTCAGTTTTGTCCTGTATTGTGTCCCTAAATCTCCAAAAATGTGCTTTGAACTGTGAACTTCTATATACGTATATCAAAATTCTCTGTGTTTGTATTCGCGTATAGTAGTGCGGATTATGTACTCTTCCTAGTATGACCAGGTGAGTATCTTTGGAAAATATTTTGGTTCATACTTAACACTAATCACTATAATTTTTTTTCAACAGAACTCAGTTTTCACTTAGAGCCCCAACAATTTCACTGGCAGCCCTGGAACTTGCTTTAATAACTCTGTTCGGGTCCCAGGCAAGCCTCACATGGTTTAATGTCGCCTTTAGGGCAGAGCAATCATATCCAAGTCGCGCAAACAAACAAGTCGTTAATCCTTTCCCCTCCCCATAGGAATTACTCTGCTCTTTTGTTACCACACTCATGGGAACCTTAAGTGAAAACGAAGTTCTGGTTAAAAAAGCAGCTCGTAAATCAAGCTTCAAGTGACCCCTCCTTTAAACTTGAGGAACGCAGCTGACTGAAAACCTATCAAGATTAGAAGGATTTCAACAATATACTTTATATGTGCAAAATTCGACATTTTAAATTCCGACTATACGCAAATACTAAAAATAAAAAGTTCACAAAAAAGAAAACTTTTCTAAAATGTTTTTATCTCGAGTTAGCAAATATTTGTAGGAATATGTGTTTAACAAAGACTTTTGCTTTGACCAAAACAAGCACTGTGGTCAAATGAATTGGCCAAATTCAGTGCTGCAAAGCATGAGAAAGACTTAAATAGAAATTGCAAATGCGGTTATTTTTAAAGACTAGTTGAAGCAGAAATTTGGATGGAATAAGACATTTAGTGTTTATAAAAAGTGGCTTAAAAACTGTCAAAACTGGTGAACAAAAGACATTTTATTTTAAGAAATGATTTAAATGCTTGAAATAGAGTTTTTAGAAGTTCTTCCTAAATAGATATAACAATAGCAGACGTCACTCTTATGAGCACAGATGGTTTGGAGATGGCTAAAGCTGTTTGGTATCATTGTGAACTTAGATTTAAATACTAAAGTTGTCTAGGCTAGGATAACTTAACATGGGATTTGGACAGGTTTTTGATAAGAAGAGAGTTTTGGTTCATTGCAATATAATCTACAAATTGGGATAATGTTCTTTTGATGATTGCAGAAAAGAGGTAAAACCACTCCATGGCGGTAAAGATTTTAACACTTAGCTACTAGCCGCTGAGTGGCCTCGATAGCCTAGCGGCTGTGCAGAAGACTATTATCCCAGATATTGTGTGTTCGAATCCCACGTTAATGCACTTTCTACTTTTCCTTCATTTTTCCTGTCCATTCTTTGCCCAAAGGGGCTGTTCTTGGCCTAAGTGAGTGGGTCGCTACCTACTACCTGCCGAAGACTCACGCAGGGGTTGAAGTCCCTATTTTTTTTCGGTTCTCACACAGAGTAAGCACTGCGACCTGAAGATTTTTTGTATCGTATTCATTTTTTAGGACACCTGCCTTTTTTACGAAGTATTTTGTTGGGATTTGACGTAGCTGGAATGGGGTAATCCAGGGTATGCATATCTCTCTCGGGAGCTATGCGTACCTGTCCGACAGCTGTCATGGAGTCAGTCCTTGAACTCACACCACTACACATTTTCATCATCTGGACTCTTAGCAAGTATATTCCCTACCTGACGTATCGATCTGCTCTAGATTAGATCTTATGGTCGCGGAGCCTTTTCATAGCAAAAAATTTAGATCTCTTCTCCCAAGTCGGGAGACTTGGGCTGATGGTAGCCCCTGGCCCAGCGTCTTTCAAGAGGAAATTCATGCCATAGAGATCTGCGCCCTTAGTATCCTTCTCAAAGGAACTAGGGGAGTCAAAATAATCATAGGCATTTGTTCAGACAGCCATCCTACTATTAGGGCATTATCATCATGGAGCATCTCCTCCAGGATGGTTAAAGAAGGCCATAACCACCTCCTAACCCTGTTCGACCGGAACAAAGTCGTGCTATATTGGGTAGCTGAACACTAAGGAGTGGATGTTAACACGATCGCTGACGATCTAGCACGACAGGGTGCCTCCACCCTGACTACATCTCCTGCGCCGTTTTATGGTATTGGTTGGTCCACAATCAAAACCATGATAAACAAATGGGCTGCGGGAGAACATAGGAGCATACTAGTGCTTGTCAAACCTCTGGATGCGATTAAGACAAAAGGTCTTGGCAAAGCGGACCTAAATCTCCTGGTAGCTTACCTATCTGTCTACCACACTGTTAGATAGATAGGACCCCTGTTCATATAAGTGAAACACAAAACATAGTGGAGCGTGGGTTCACCATGAGTTGAAGCCAAGGGAAGTCGAATGGCATTTACCCACCTGTGAGCAGCTGCTTCAACGGCAGGCAAGGAAGGGATTTTTACAAAGCCCTATTCCACCCATCATATTCATCACACATCGTTCTCTCAGATTTTCCCTTCTTCCGGTCCATGGCGAATGGCTTGTCAGAGCCAAGAATAAGAAGGATTCATTCAATCTAACCCATTTCCTTTCTCAGTTGCATACACGTAGTACATCAATCATAATTTAAAAAAAAAAAATCCCTTATGCGCCTTGTGAGTGACGAATCCCCGTATTTGAAAGCTGCATATTCCGGCATACGCAACATGACGTCACAGCACTCCTAGGCAAATAAGTTTTTTAAGGCAAATGCCACACCTCTGTTAGAAAATTAGAAAATTTAAAAAAAAATATATATTTTTAATGCCAATGTCACACCTCTATATTGATTTCAATCGAATAAAAAATTTGTTTGCGAAAACATCGAAAATGGACTAAAGACCAAGAATTTCTTCGACTCGGTATCTGTGCTTTGCCAGAGAAATAAAAATAGGAAGCACAAAAAGATGGACAACAAGTTTGAATAATAATACTTTCCATCAAACTTTGCATAAAAAAGCGCTTAAATTGTTTCATACTAGCGCCATTTTACTCATTTAATATGAGTTTGGTAGCAAAAACTATTTATTTGTTTTAAAAAGTTAACAACCCGCTGTGATAAAAAATTACCTAAAAACATTTTATGGCCACTAAAATAATTCCGCTTGTCAAGCTTAATCCATATGTGGTTTTTGTGGCTTTATAAGCGAGCTTAAAAAATCTCCCAAGGGAAACTTTTAATTAAATTTTAATTGTTTATATAAATATTGTTAATGCTGACTAAAGCGCCAAAAGTGTACGCTTTATATGTATGTTTATTAATAGAAGGATATAAATTTGTTTACAGAAAATGGCTGCCCGAGGCTGCTTAATTATCTTAATTCCATTGTTGTCACAACAACAACAACAACAACAACGCTTGTGACAGAAAATTTAATTTTCCAACATTTATTGCATTAAAGCGCCATAAATTTTTAAACAAATATGTACAGCGGTTATAAATTATTTATGGCAGGCACTGTAATAAAGCTGCTCAGCTCAATGTTTTCCATTTCGCTCAAAACTCAGTGCATTTAAAATTCAATAAAATGAATGTCAGAGCTTGCTGCGTGACGAAACCTTGGTATCCTTCTGTGGGAAGGACACTCTCTCTCCCACGAAACTGAGGCGAAAAGGCTTTCATAAATGTCACGCCATTTTTTGGGGCTACGAGTTGGCCAACGCTCCTTGTTGTTGTTTTTGTTGTTCGCTGTCGCTTGATAATGGGAAAAATGTTTAATACCCAGAAATGGAAATGTAATGCAAAAGTGTTGCCAATGTGTCCCTGACAGAGCAAGGAAATGACAGCGAGGGAGAGAGAGAAAGAGACTGACCGATAATAGCAGCTTTACTGTGAAAACAATCTTAATGCGGCTTCCGAAGAACCATTACTTGAATTAAATTTAATTTCGGTAAGTCCTTCATTTAAACAAAGTGCCTGCTGGTCATTTTCTCTTATGCCGTCATAAATTTTGAAAACAAATTCTCATGAAATTTGCCAGCATTATTGTTGTGCTATTTAAAGTCATATCGTTTGTTTGTCCTTTATAACATGAACTCAAGTATAAACCAATTTTCCATCCGTTCTTCAAGCGTCCCAATATGATTACCTGATAAACATATCAGCGCATATAAGAGCGTGCATATATTTGGCGTGGCCAGGGCCGGATTAAGGGTTGTAGAGGGCCAAGGCGCTATTACAATAAGCTGTATCTGCGTTTTATACAGATTTCGTTAATTGTCCCTACAAGTTTACTTTAAGCATTGCTTTATTTCTCTCATTATAAGATACAAGGGGGTTCCGCCACCTGCTTGAATCGCACGGCAACCCACGGTCTTCTTTAATTTCATTCACGTCATCCAGACTATTATGTACCGTGCACAATTTTATACTTCCATAATATTCATCCCATTACTACGCTAAAGGCGGTCCTGCCCGCCTGTTCTCTGGAACAGAAGCGTCCGGCTCTGATTCACAACTATTGCAACAAAGAATTAATGCCATCAAAAATTGAAAAAAATGTAGATGTCATGTGAATTGTTGTTCAAGGGTTGCTATTGTTAAAGTAGGTATTCTTCCTTTCGTGGTACATATTAATGTTTTGTAATAGCTTTCATATACGGTGTGACAATCACATAGTGAAAGTTTCACCTCGATACGTTCCCGTATACAAACACAATCGGTACCACACTTAATTTTTTTTGTTAACGTTCTTATGTATCGATTATATATCAACGTATTGAGGTGAAAATTGCGTTGTGCACATCCTATGAGGTGTGATTATCACATAGTGTATGTTTTACCTTGATATCTTCACCCATACGAACACAATCGGTACCAAATCGGTTTACAAATCGCTTAATTTAGAAATACGTGATGTAAGCGTATAACCATTATTGTTTTTACAGCTTAAGACGTATAATTGTCTAAAATGATTAATTTCTGCTATTTCGAAATTCGTATGATTTTATATCTGCATGATTTCAACGTATCGAGGTGAAACTTGCATTGTACAAATCGTTAGAGATGTGGCTATCACAAATCATAAGTTTTGCCTAGAGACGTTCATGCATACGAACACAATCGGTACAGATGACCAGTCGTTCTGTGATCCAATGTATTACACAGGTCTAAAAATACCGGGGTCATATCAGTTCTTGGACAGTTTACGGTCATTTCGACGTCAAAATTGGGACTTCACGTCGGGAGTTGCAGATATTTAAATTTATGTTCCCGAAAAAAATTTGTTATTTCTTACTTATGAGGTTATGTTCAGGGTTCAAAATTTTGTTGTTTTCTGGTTCTCTAGTTACATAATTTAGTACCACTCTACCCTTTAATTTAAGAGCTTAAGAAAGTAATTACCATTTTATGTCCCAAAGTTATGGCAACTTGAATTTACGAAATTTGGGTACATAGCCTCAAATATATGAAAATCTTACGTGATGGGCCCATTGTGACCCTCAGCTTTCCAACAACTAAGCCAGGTTGGCCTGTATTATTTATTTTTTAATGAGTCCCTTATTTTTAATCTTAAATTAAAAACAAATATTTCAAATTGTATGCTTGATACTTTCGAAATGGTTGTTGAAATGTTATTAAAACCAAAAAAGTTGAGATATCGTCTCAGAAAAATGTGAAATATTTTGATCGGATGTAAAGGAATCCTTAAAGAGAATCAGTAAATTTTCGCTATCTGAATAATTAAATGTTTTTTTTTGTATGTCAGAATACGCATTTTACAATTATATAGAATTCATATAATGAGCGGAGAAGGGAATAAAACTGGAGATAAGAAGTAAAATGAATACATTTAAGAGAAATTAATGAATCAGCAAAACCGCACATCTGGAAATTTTCTTTCCAAATTTTTCATCATAAAATATTTTTCAACAACTTAAATTTTAAAGTTTTTTTCGACTTCACATATCAAATATACATATATCAACCGATAAGTACCAGAGATTACAATCCAATATTGACAGAAGAAATAAATCGCTTATCACTTTAGTCTGTGCTAGGGAAATGTTTTAACAAATTTACTTTTCAAGTGAGCGCCCTTAGGACGTCGGCCCAACCTTTAATCCAGCCCTGACTACACCTGTCATAAGGCAACCAAAAGTAACCCTGCCATAAGCACGTACATACAATACATGCACATAAACATATAAGCCCAAATCCATACACACAAATACACAAACATACACATATACATATATACATTCACGCATACACAGATGCAAAGTTAAAGGCACATTGTCGTTGCCATGCTCAGTTATTTATGATAATTCAAAGTAATATCCTGCAGCAATTTCATTCACAAAAGCCCACAGCTGTGCGAGAGCCATGGAGAGAGGAAGGAAGAGAGAGAGCGAGGAAGAGAGAGAGAGAGTGAGAGGGATAAGGAGTGAGTCAGCAAGGTGACGACTAAATGCAAATATCCTTTATCAGCCCAAGGGCTTTATGACACTCCAATATTTGGGCAAAAGGGCGTTGCTAACTGCTAAATTCGTTAGGGAAACAATATTACAAAGAAAACGAAGTTTATGATGGGAAGAGTATATATAAAGTCGCCTAGCTCGGGCATAAATTAAAAATTGTTTTTTATTATGCTGCTTAGCTTTGAAAAAATGTAGAATTAATCTTGATGGAAGTGAAAAAAAAGGTACAGGGAACAAATATAATTAAGAGTGGGTAAATATGGTAATGGACGCCACAGCTAATTAATCTAAGATTAGATAAATCTGAAAAAAATTTTAAATACTTTTTGTTAATAAGAAAAATAAAATATAAATAAATAAAAGTAAATTAAAATAAAAAGCTCTTTAAAAGTCTTTAAAAGCATAACAGTCGCTTGAAAAAAAAAGGAATTTAATTTTATAGCAGTCTTTCAGAAGTTAGTTCAGAATCCAGCAGCTTCAGGATTATGCAAAAAATTCTTAAAATATTTTTTTTAGTATGTAACTTATTTTCTGTCACTTCTTTAATGGTTCCCTTTAGGCAATCACTTTGTCAACTGTTATTGAACAGCTTTTCCGCTGTCTTGGCGCCCAACCTGGGGCGCACGCATCAAAGTTCGAATTTCGCATTACTGCGCTAATTGCAGCCAAGAAAGTTATTATACTTATCTTAATTTTCTTTTTAAAAAGTTGCAAAAGTGCAAATTGTTACGTAACCCAAGGTTTAAGTATTTAAGTAGCTTAGAGCCAGGACTCAATCCCTACTTTATTGTACAAATTAGCGCGCAATTAATTGTGGCAATTATTTTATGTAAATGTGTCGATAATTAACGAACTAATGAACTTCAGCGCAGGCTTTTCGACAATCAGACCAATCGACAGTTCAGGATTCGAGGATTATATGGAACTGGTAACAGAATTGGTAGTCTAATTGACTTTTGGGTAACTGAACCACGACCAAGTTGATTTTAATTAGCATTGGTTTCACGTAATTACAGTCAGCATTTCGCACACACTCTCAGTTACACACACACCCACACACTCATGTCAACTTGTTAACTGTTTTAAGCGTTACCAAATTAACCACACAACAAAGTTGCCACAAGCTTTTTTAATTAGTTTCAACAAACTGTTGGCAAACGTTGCATTTTAATTTTATATGGGAAAACAATTTTAATATTAATGAGAGCGAATTTATTTTTTTTATATAATATTATATATAATATCGTTATATCCTGAATTTTGTTTGTATTTAACAAATACATATTGAACTTTTCAATTTGTGGCACAAAAGAAGTTACAACCGAGTTGTTGTTTGGTAAGCTTTTTGTGAATTTCAGAATTTGCTCATGCGTAACCATCAGCTGCGGAAGGATTTAATTTTAAAAGGTGAAGTGCACCCGGTGAAAAAAATTTATTAAAATAAGACCAATTGGGAAAATAACGAAACAGTCCTAAACGATTGTTAATTTCATTCCTGAAGCTCTTTGGCTACCAGAGGCATCTGATCGAAGGCCGAAGAGCCTAAAATGTATATAATATATATTTTGATTGTCTACGTCACAATGTATTTTGGGCTAAGTGTACTAAGTGTAGTGGGTTAAACATTTATTGAATGTCTTATCTGCTTTAAGATATTTGGCTAAAAGCTTTTTCTGATCGGGAAACCGGATATCGAAAAATATTTATTTTAATAATCTACGTGTGGATTAAAGATTCATTTGGTATCTCTTATCTCCTTAAAGTGGTCACATTTCAGAAATGGTCATCGATGCTTGAATATCTCGTCTCTTTTCTGATTATAGGGTAAAATGGGGCAAACACGACATATCGAGTAAGATCATATTAGTGCTGTCGTGTATTGTAGAATTTTATTATAATTTCCATATTATAGTGGGGCAAGACTGATAGATAGATCAGGACTCTTACTCACTAAATGGTATTTTGACACAATGGCGGACTCACATTCCAGAATTGGTCCACGATGCTCAAGGAGAAAAGTAAAGATATCTCTTAATTCCTATCTTATAATAGAATAATGTGAGGCAAATCCGACCTGCCATTGTTTCTCAAAAACGGCAATAGTGAGCGAGTTTATATTATATTTTATTTTACTTTTCATATTATAGGGTAAAGTGGGGCAAGTCCGACAGTGTGAGTAAACCTAACCTCCCTTACGTTAGTGTCGTCGAGTATTTAAAAAATTTATTTTAATTTTCTTATTATAGGGTAGAGGAAAACTCGACAGTGTGGGTGAATCCGACCATTCGCCATCCGACCTTCAACACGTAAAGTCTTAAGAGTTCAATGAAGTTATTTTTCCAGGACGTTGACAGTCCGCGTAAGGTCTAATCGTGTTGCTTAACAGCATTTCAGTCATCTCTAGTTGTCGCTCTGTCTTTTGAATTAGTGATCCCAATTTTTCGAAAATCCTCCTCAACCTCGTCTATTCGTCTCTTATGTGGACGACCTCTTCTGCAGCCTATATTTGGGCATTCGTACAATATGGCCAGCCCATTTTAATTCTTGCCTACAGATGTTACAGATGAGCTCGAAAAAAGTTTTAGATGATTCGTTTGATATGAAGATATTGGAACCACAATTGGCATTCAGAAGTTTTTTTTTAAGTCAAAATCGGTGGACTATAGCTCCCTAGGAACGATCGGTCAGCTTTTGTTCGAAATTCGTTTGTTTTTGAAAGTTTATGAAGGTATCGTTACCTTATTTGAAAATCAAATGACTTTTGGTGATTTTAAGCAATATACAGGATTTTATTGCAGGCTAGTGGTACAGGAAATCCCAAAGTCATCCGAGCCATCTTTTTAAAGTCAATAAATTTTTTGCAAAAGTGGAAAGTAAATTGATGACACTCCATTCGGGGAATCCGAGAGCTACTAATTTTATTAAAGTTTATCTGTTATTTATTATTTGTCCCACATTGTGACTTAAAATTTGAATAAATATATTATTTATATGGTTTTATTTATTTAAAGTACTGTATATAACCATTTTTCTTATCTATGTAGGAGTGTATTTTACTTTAATAAAATAAACTTTTTTAACAAGAAATAGCTTATTGCAAATTTAATGCCACAATAGTCTTGAAAAAGTAAAATTTGTATATTTCAGAATTCTCTTAAAAAAATTGCTACAATATTTTTCTGCAGCCAAAGCAACAATAAAGCGCAGCCATTTTGTCAGAGAGCCAAAAAATTTAATAAATGCAAAAATTAATAAACCGCCAGTAAAAAACAAGCCGGAAAAGCTATAAACACAGTTTTTCAATAGGAATACAGCGACAACTGCAGCAGAAAGAAATTCTAAAAAATCTACAAAAATAAAAAAGGAAAAAAGTGTCCTGGATGAGAGAGCATTATTTGCTGACGGCTGTTGCCACTTCAATGCCCGCTCCTGGTCATTGAATCACTTGGATGGCCAACTGGCTGTCTGGCTCATTGATATGCTGGAGTGCTGGACACTAAAAAAAGTTCAAATTAAAAACACTCGAGAGTATGTTGGGCACGGAAAAGGACACTGGACATGCTAAAAAGTTTAGGAAATCAATATTATGCAGAACAGGAGTCATTCAGATGAGCTGAACTGAGCCCAGCTGAGCTGAGCTTAGCAAACTGTTGCATGGCCAAAGGATGGATGACATGGGGCAGTCAGTCAGAGCCATTTGAGGCGCATCAAAGTTGAAGGTTCACGCACTTAGAAAATGCCACTTGACAAATTGTGAACTGTAAACCTGGAAAAGTTGGGCCAAAGTCGAAAAGGAACTTTTGTTCAAGTGTTGGTTGGCTACACATACATTGTGTGTGCGTGTGTATCCTTGTGGCTATCGTAGCATAAAATCCAAATAGACAGCTACAGATACGGATACAATCAGAGTTAGTTAGAGTTGTTGTGCCAAAAACTTTTGTTGACGCATATTTCACATGGCTAATCGCCGAATCCCTTAAGCTATAACAAAACACAGCCAAAAGCTTAAAGCAGGTGGTAACCAAGTTTAACTTGCTGATAAAAGTGGGAATTACGGGTAGAAGTAGGGGGCGGGGTGTGCACTCGTGTCATGTGATATCGTAAACTCGATTTCAGTTCTCATTAAAAAATAAAATAAACAAGCAAAACTTTTCCAAATCAAATGTGAATAAAAAGCAGCAACAACGAACAAGTGAGGGGTGAGTGGAGGGGAGGGCGAGACGATTGGGAATGGCAAAAGTACAAAGTAGAAGAAGCAGAGAGCAGAACAGCAAAAGAAACAGAAGAGGGCTAAAAACAGCAAAACCACTTGAGCAAGTAGCAAAAGTTTTTCATTTATAACGAGATCTCTGCTCTGAGGAGGGCTGACTGTGGGTGAGTGTATGGGGGGGTGTAGTCTAAATGTGTGCGTGTGGTTGAAGACTATACAAGCCAAATACAAATAGAAAGTGCGCCGAGGGCCGTACCAAATGTGTTTCTATAAGTCTCTCCGCCCACACTTGGGGCGCCCCTCGTTACCATCACAAGTCAACATCTAGTTCTCTTTATGTGTGTTGGCAAAACTTTAAATGCGCGGTAATGAAATTGTTGCCAACAAATACTGTCAACACACACAAAGATACATTCGCACACACTCGCACACACACACACATGCATGAATACAACACACTTCCGCTGCTTTTCTAGCCATCATCAACACCATTTTATATCACGTATCCGCTGGGGCAACACATGAAGCTGAAGAAGCAGCAACAGCAGCAGCTTCTGCGAATTTTTAAGAGCCAAAAAGTTGTCCAAAAGCATTTAGAGTTTGTTCACAAAAAATAAATATATATATATAAATAAATATATGGCATATACAATACATACACTCAAAAGTTAAGTGTGTTAAGTTGTCTGGCAGACTTGTAGGCGTTGTTGCAGAAATATTTAGTTAGGGCAGAAAACTATTAGAGAGGGACTGTGAATGGTCTGGTAAGAGTTTAAAATGTCATAATTATAATAAAAAGAAGTGAAGATGAGTACAATTGTAACCCTCTGTTGGCCTGGGATGACCATAAGAGCTAGTTCTACAAAATATTGTTAAAACATCTTATGCTTTAGTTGGCTAACATTGCGAATTTCTAAAGTGGCTCCAAAATAGTTTTTATGCCCACATTTAAGGTGCTACCTAGTTCTTGAAATTACGAAATCAAGGATGCTCCTTAACACTGAAAACTTATTATTATTATTGGGTGTAAAAGGTGCTGTCTATTGTACTTCCTTCATGGCTCCGAGCTCTCCCAAAAGTCCTAACGCCTGCCTGTATTGCCGTATTTTGTTTGGACTTATAGTAACAACGATCTCCGGTGGCAGAACGAATATGCTCAGGAGCTTGTTTCTTTTACCGGCGAGTGCCGTACATTCCATAATACATTCCAAGAAGTTTCTTCCTTCATGCTACAGAAGCGACATAGTCCACTATCCGCTTTGCCAATTTTGTTTAAGTGGCTGCGGAGGCTACAAAGTCCCGTCAGAAGATCCGTCAGGATTCTCACGGTGAGTCGACTTTGAACCTCTTACGTTTGTATTTGGAGAGGAGGGTTTTTGACAGCTTAGGCCTGGTATCTGCGACCAGTGAAGCAGTCGTTTGTTTTTCGCCTTTATTTTCAGTAGGTCCAATACCACGTGGCCACCAATCCTACAGTGTGGCTTAGGTTCGATTAGCGGTGTTGCAGCACCGGTCCTTGCAAGTTTATCTGCCAGCTCATTTCCAGGAATGTTGTTATATCCTGGAACTCATCTAAACGTAAGCTTATTCCTGGATCCTAATTTATTCAGTGACGTTCTCATTTCTTTGACAAACCTTGATGTGATCTTGGTTTTACTTAATACTTTTATTAACTAACTATCTCAACTATCAGATAGGATGGAAATATTCTTGTCTTCGTATTTCGTTTGTAGATTTGATTGTGCAATCATCCAATGCCACAGACTTTAGCTTGGAAAATCTGGTTTGTCTGCCTAGAGGCTCGTAATATTTGGTCCTGGGTCCTACTAACCCCAGGCCACTTCCTTGATCAGTGAGTGATACGTCTGTGTACCACTTTATTGTATGTGGTTTCATAGCATGAACTGCCGCAAAAGACGTCCAAGCGTATTTCGTACTGAATTTGGTATTCAAGTTTTGATTGAACCCGCAAAAAAATCCACTTTCAACGCTTAAAAATATACAACGTATCCTTCAGCCCAAATCCGTACACAGCTAGCATTTCATCCCTAGGCTGCAGAAGCATAAGCATGCCCTTTGCTAGATCTGTAGCATCTTTCTTGGTGAGGCGAGAGTTCACCCCTACCCTCCAAATTCATATTAGCGTTGCATTCTGCCGCGTATCGATAATATCGATATGTAGCAGTATAATCTCCATTAATATTTCTGAGGTGGCCGTCGGTGGCTTAAGTGGTAGCGTACTCGCCTCAAAAACCGAAGGTCGGTGGTTCGATTCCCCGCAGTAGCACTGGTGCATTTGCCTAGCAAAAGTCTCTATTATTTAAAGACACCGCCGTTCGGATTCGGCTATAAACTGTAGGTCCCTGTTCTGTTCGAACAGTTATTAATAGAGATCCCCTATGCCCCTCCTCCAAGGGGTCTAACAGGAAATTATATATAATAATTCTGAGGCCGCAGTTGGACAGGTACGCATTGCCCCTGTCATGCATATGCAGGCCATTCTTTGCAGTTACTGCATTTTAGCTTTGGTTAAATCTCTAAAATCTACTCAGGACGGTGTCCTCGGAGTATTTTTTTTTAAATCAAGGGAAGAGCCAGATATCAAACGGTGCGAAATCAGGTGAAAACGGAGGTCGATAGGGATTTCCTTCCTGACGAAAAAATCTCAAACAGTCAATGCAGTCTGTCTCCATGTTTTCCAAAAATATTTAATTTTTGGTACCACTCGAAGCTAAGGTTCACAAAGTCTTTTAAAATGAAACTGACCGATTGACATCTTTTTTCACCTCTGTTGTATAACACTTCGAAGTGAAAACCCCTCTAAGACCAATGTCTGTATCCCCAACTGTTGTAGAAAATATGTATTCGAATACATTTTAATTTGCTGAAAATTCCAATTAAAATGTTTGAAATATTATTTCCACTGCAAGTTGCTGGAAAATGCGTTATGCCCCAAGCTGTTGATGTGCTTTTGTTGCATTGTTTATTTGCCTTTTATATACACACATACATATATATGATTGCAGTTGTATTTGTATAAATAATTGATTTAGTAAATTGTTTGGCAAATGCACTTTAAATGCCATAGCCTGAAAGCATGTCCTGAACCTTGAGAATTTCTAAGCAATTTTAGTGCTTTGTTTTGTTGGATTATGTTTTGTGGTTTCTTTTTTTTGCTTTTGTTTATTTTAATAATTATTCCCTATGGCTTTAATTCAATAAGCTAAGCTGATTATTTATTAACCCAAACACTTTAGACAATAACATTATAACAGACTTAGCATAAATGAATAATTGATTTAATTGAGTTAATTAAAAGTTTTTTCTTGGTTTGGCCATGATGTCAAGGATCTAAAAGGGGTTGCAATTTGTTCCCGTCTGTCTAGCAAATTGCAGGTATATGCAGTTAACGTTACCGTTTGTTTTTCACGCTTGTACAGTTCTGACAAAAATTCAAAAGCTAAACTCGCAAAAAAGTGGGTACCAGCTTTTTGTGAGAGGCCCAACTGCACTAATGCGTATACGTGTGTGTGCAAGTTGGCCAAAGCTTAGCTGTTTTGCTGTTTTTATCCCCTTTACCTCAAGAGAGTTAAAGGTATATAGGTTATGTCCAAAACCAAAAGCATCCACTTTCAACGCTTTAAAATATATAACTTATCAATCAGCCCAAATTGCTTTGACTGAAAAACTGTAATAACAAATTCAAGCCCTCCAGTCAACTATATATATTTTTTACGGAAGATGAGATTAAAGATTTTATATTATATTAAATTGCAATTTTTTTCGCATTGGATATCTAGCACACATGGTATATGGTCTTTGTAAGGAGCTTTGAGCGCAGCTACTAAAATTGTACTGATTTAAAAAAATCATAGCATACTTTTAAGGGCTGCCAATTAATGATTGGTTTGGGCTTCATATTGAAACGTATTATCGCGAAAAAGCTCACTTAAAATAAATTTCAGCACTCAAGGGAAAATTATTTCGATTGCAAAATATGAAAATTAGTCTTCTAATTAAAATTAGCTGTTAGTTTGAGTAAAATGAAGCACCCCAGGCTTGCACATTTCTAAGCAACCTAATATTTTTTTTTGCTATGAGTCGATGGTTTTGTTGCTCGCACTCTTTCCATAATATTAGAATGCATAAAAAGTGTATTCCACAGTCTGTTGTCACAGCCAGTTAAGGTGATATGAAAGTCCTTCATGCCTGACTTAACATGCATCATATTCTCTGCTGCCTTGTTGGCCTAAATGTTTGGCTTGGTATGGTCTAAAAACTAGTTTTAGTGGTTTGCTTTTGCTGCCTTTTGTGGCGTATTGCACTGCTGTTCACAACAGGAGTCAGATAAACTAGGATAACTTTCAAAGGAACTTTTGGTTTTTCTGTTTGGCCACAAAATTGGAGCCAACCATGCATTGAACTTTTAACTTTAATTCGCTTAATTAAAATTCAATTGACATGCATAATTTAGGTAATTGGTGAAAAAATTGCTGCATGTAATTAGGCGTAGCAAATCATATAAATGGGCATGAACATGTATAGATAGCATATATGTATGCGTATATCTAGATACTTACATACACGCGCATGTTTTTTCAGATTGGTACACGCACACATGTGAACTTTTACGTACCTATATCAATTAGCTATGGCGGTAAGACTACATAATCCGATTAGTGCATGCGTATACTCACACACACACACAAGCACGAGTATGTACAACATACACGTATGTATGTAGAAAAAAACTGAAATTCCATGGACTGACAGACAATTAGAGTCAGGAGAATCCGACTAGAAGATACACTGTACACTACTTATAAGATAATGTTTCTTCGATTATTTATTCAGTTATCGATAGGAATATATTTATCATAAGCTAATGCAGATAAGTATATGAAACAATTTTTTTAATGCAAGATGAAATTGAAAATCAAAGAAATACAATTTTTGATCTGGAAGGACTTTTGAAAGATAAAGTTTAATTTCTAGCTCATTGCAATAGCCTTAAAACCTTCGTATTGACAACCTCTAACACGCGCAAAAATCAGATTTGAAATTCATTGAAGCGTTCACATAAAACATAAGTTTTTATATATATACTAGACGGCCTCCGCTGCGCTCCGGCACGCTCGCTTCGCTCGCTCGTCTAGATCTGGAATCTTTCCGATTGGAAAACATCGTCCGATTGATCGATGAGTGGATTAATTTCATCATAAAATTTTCAACCACTCGCCATCTTTATATTTTAACCATGTTTGATGGAGATTTGGTAGTTTTCTTCTCGGCATTGTAAGCAGTACTGATATTAATGTTTTCGTGCACTAATAATGTGTAACCTATAATGGCGACAGGATGTCTTTTTTTTATTTTTTCACGTTCAGTCAAGACAAACCACAGATTGAAAAATATTGCGTAACGCGCCGTCCGCGAAAGCCGCGAAACAGGAGTGTGGAAGGCTTCGCGGCTAACTTCGCGCCCGTGAACACACCATGAAGGTATAGTCGATAAATGAAAAAAAAATGTTAGAAGTGGCAACCCTTATCTCTTAGGGGTATGAAAAATAGATGTTGGCCGATTCTCAGACCTGCCCAATAAGCACACAAAATTTCATGAGAATCGGTCTAGCCGTTTCGGAGGAGTATGTTCACACAAAAACCAATATTCACAATCCCACGAACCAATTCACACAAACTCATCGCAATAGGCTTAAAACTTCCGCATTGACCTTTAACACACGTAAAAATCAGATTCATCGACTCGTTCATGAGAACACCCATAATACGTAAAACATAAGTTTCTTCTTATATATAAAATTCTAGTTTCACAATGTTAGTTACCATACTCCTCCGAAACGGCCTGTACCGATTCTCATGAAATTTGGTGTGCCTCAATAAAATAAAATTTATAACGTTTATAATTTTTGTGTTTCCTTTCGACAAAAACAATTTACTAAAAAAAATTAGTTAATCTGACAATGTACACAATGCCAACCTAAATTAACAAAAAAAATGTTGTAATGGAAAATCAAATTGTCCTTTTTAGCAGTTTCGTCGCAATTAGCGGACAAAATTGTGTATCTAAACCATTCTCAGATCCCCTTGAACACAGACAAAAAATTTCATCAAAATCGGTCCAGTCGTTTAAGAGAAGTTCAGTGACATACACACTCACAGAAGAATTATATATATAAAGATAGACTATTTTTAAGATAAATGGTAACCTCAAAAAGCAGCAGCCGTAGAGGCCTCTCCGAAAATTAGTCATATACCAGTAGCTCCCTATAGGCGCCATTTTGTTTATTCTAATTTTGTTAAAATTAATTTCTGTAGCTAAAAATTTCTACACATATTTGGAACTTCTTAGAAGACTTGCAAAATTAGGTGTTGGTTTGGAGCACTCTATCATAAAAATGTCATAAAAGCGATCTATCTGACTTTGGAACCAACATATTTTTTTTAACTATTTCGCTTAAAATGTTATTTATTTGACCAAGGCGTTTCAATTTGCACGAAATCCATTCAAAATGTTGTTTTCTAAATATTTTTATGTTGATTTTTGACATTTTATGCGATTCTTGCTGTTCCAAACGTCAAACAGAGTTGCATTTCAGAATTCGAATTTCGCCTAAAGAAACCCAAATATCTTTTATTGTGGCAAATAGTGGCAAAAGAAGTAAGTTTGGCTGTGTACTACACATTTTTATTTTTAAATTGGCATTTAAATATCTACGATCCGCTGCGCTCTTCAAAATTTATAATCCACGAAGCAAATTTGGAAAAATTACCTTTAAAAAAACTTGCTACATACAGGTGTAACCCTAAGTCTTCATTTGTAGCATTAAGCTTTAAGTTTTTTTTTGGGGGATTTTCTCATTCACAGTTATAGTATGATATAATCGACACCATTTGTTGCCCTGACTCGCTTTCTTCGAGATGATACAAACTAAATATATGAAGTCTTGTACTCAAAATTTAGGGTATTAACAGAGAGCAAAATGAACAAATTACCAATGACGAAAATCTACTTGTCAGCAACTTATCAGAGCAACTCACGCGTGAGTCAAGAGAGCGCATAAGTAGAAGACTGATGAAAAGTTTTGAGTAATTGGAACAAAATATATATATTTTGAAACTCTGCGATTATGCGAGAGCTAAAGATTATGAGTTTAAACCTAATTTTGCAATAAAACAAATTTGAAAGATGATGTTTTCATAAGGTCGAGGGTGGTCTCTAAAATTTGTTTTTATAAGTTGATTGCTGTCGAGATTTCAAAATAAATAAAATATTTTCCCTAGAGGTAATTGACGTGCCTTGTCAGTAAATTGCATGTCAGGTGTCGAGATATCAATCTAATAAGACAAACTTTATTCACTTTTAGAAAGTAAAAGGCGTATTTTAAATTCCAGATACTCGACGAATCAATGCTCGAAAAAAATTGTTGGCAAAGCATTTTCCGTATGTCTGAAGACAAGAACGTCTGAAGATGAGTCGCTTCAAGAAGTTGAAAGGGTAGAACTTACTCAACCGAACCTCAGGCAGTTTGGTATTTTCTAAATCGCATTAAGCCCTCCCGCATAAACCTGTCACAAATATGATAACAAGCGCAAAGACAGACTCACTAATTAATTTAAAATGCTGTGGCAATCAAAAACGTTAGCAGCCAGACAGACTGCCTAGTTGACGGATAAAGATTAACACTCCAGACTGACTGGTTGACTGACTGCCTGACGTAGAGAGTGACACAAAGCCTCGCTCTCTTAGGTTACGCGGCTCAGCTGAAAAGTATGCAATATGTTTCAACTCAGCTTTGTAATTATGGCGCCACTTTTGAATGCATGAAAAGGCGGCTGCTGCTGCGACATCACATATTGCTTACGTCACAGTGACTCTGTTTTGACATTTATTAATGCCAAGACACACAGAAAACAGGCGGCAAAAAGGACAACTTTGTTGTACTGTCTACGCAAGTGAAATTAAATACGCATTTTCGCTGTCAGTTTCAGTCGGCATCAAGACGACAGTCTTCAGACTGTCCTGAAGCAGTCAAGCAGACAAGCTACCAAACACCAGAGAGAGAGTTACTCAGAAATTTCCATTTGGACTGCGTAAAAATGCGTAAAATGGCCATAAAAGTATGAGAATATAAAGTTAAGTAAAGTTGGAAAGAAAATAAAGACAGTTTAGCAAAGTAAAAGCGAAGTGAGAGAGCGACTGCCAGAGATGATAATAAAAAGGCTAAGGTGCTTCTGGCATATTATGAAAATGACATTAAAGCCGTGGCAATATGAAGCAATGCTTTGGCAGAGAAGTATTTAAGCTGAAGAGCACACCAAATTATGCAAGAAATGGCAGTTAAGGGCGGCGAAGGGGGAGTGGCAAACGTTGACAGCGGTTCTTGAGGCATTGATGGGGGTGTCTATTTAAATGTTCTGCAAGTGGCCCATAAAATGGCCAATAGCTTAACTCTTTGGAAATTACTTGAATGGCAGCAAGAGATTAGTAATAAAAATTGAAATAATGGAGCTCAAGTGATGCGTAGCCCACAAATAGGTACATCACGCACAAAAAGAGCACGTTCCAAGAAAAAAAGGACTCTTGAGCTTGTGACGCTTCGGTGAACCAAGGAACTTTGACATTGCAGGCTTAGGAGCAATGCGAACTTTTATTGTGGTTTATTTTGGAACTTAGAAGTAAGATATACTTGTAAAAAGGACTCGGTATGCTATGACCCAAATTAAGGCGTTCATGGTAATAGAATTATATATAAGTTTATTTATTAAAGATGTCTTCAATTGGAATCCCATTAGGGGGTCCTTTTACCATGCTATGACGATGCTTTTTGAGTAAAAAATATTTCTATATTGACTGAATTCATTAAAAACCACTTTACTTCACAAAAACCATTCATAATACGAAATTCACTTAACTGATATATACATAATTGGGAGCTATCATACAAAATGATCATAACGGCCTCAAGACATTGCTTAACTATACTGAATACCTTTTTGCGTAGAAATCCAGATCATATTTTATAGAATCAGATTCTAAAAACTTTTCTGTTTTATCCTTTTTATTGGATTCTCATAAAGGAGTCCTTTTGCCATCCTATTTTCCCAACTGAATAATTTTCATAATTTAAAATTGTTAAAAACCTCAAATTTCATACCAAAATCATTCGTCTAACCTACATAGATGCAGTTTTGCTGCTCCCAATAAAAAGTATATTCAGTTATTCGTCTAGTTTCAAAAACCATTCTTAATGGCAAACATATTTCATCCATACATAGCATAGTTTTTGGCGTCATGGCCAAACGTAAAACTTTACGAACGCCAAAAATTCTGAGTAAATCAACCATAAACAAGAGGAAGCATAGAATATGTAACAAATGGCAGCTGTGTGTGTGTTGTGTGTGTGTCTGTGCGTGTGTGGCCACAAAAATTTCTAAAAAGCACGCACACAATTATAAGATAAGCAGCTTCAGTAACAGCAGCAGCAGCAGCAGCGCCTAAAAGTCTGCACTGTCTTTCAACTGTTATACGCACCATAAACTGTGCTACAATCACACAGTGCGCCTGCTCAGTAAGAGCGCCAGAAACGGTAGAGAGAGCGCACACAATGAAAACGAAAAGAGAACAAGATGGTGTTTTTGTTGTTGTTGTTGTTATCATCATGCCACAGGGCGGATGCAGCGGCAGCGGCAACGGCTGCTACAACAACAACCAACACACACTTCAGGCCAAATAAAAAAAAAGAAAGAAGAGGCAAAAAACGTAACAACGTCCTGACCTTCGCCATTACCGCACTTTTACAAATACTACAACAATAAGCACATCAAAATATAACGTAACGGCGAGAGTGTATGTGTGAGACTATGTGTTTGTGTGTGTGCGGCATCTCTTACGTTGTTGTTGGCCATGCTTTTGTTTGGCTTAAATGCTTTTTGCTAAATAGAACGCGGCGGCAACGCCACGTCATTGATGGCATTGATTTGGCTGCGGAAGTGAGCCTACTTGGCGTATACTTAATGTTCGCGCTGCGCTGCGCTCAACTGATATAAATACATGTACATAAGCCTGCGTTAGTGTTGGTATATGTGTGTGACTGTGTGTGTGAGTTAATGAGTTTATTAACCCAATATGGTTATATATAGGCAGCTATGTGTAGCTGACATTTGCTGACAACGTTCGGGAATTTAGTTCATGGATTTTTGCTAGCATTGCTCTCTTATAGCCTTAAAGGGTATATTAAATGCAAGCAAATGTATGTAAAAGTCATATGGAAGAATGAGTGAAGAACTTTGGGGGAGTTTTTATCTCTGTATAAAGATTTAGATCTCAAGGAAATGGGGAAGGAGTAACAGCTTGCCAAATAATGTTTCCTAATGCGCTGATACCCGTATTAGTAGTATTTCAAAATTCAATACTATTCAGACCGCAATGATAGTTCTTTCAAATATTATATTTTCAAAGCTGTCAAAGTTCAAAAATAGTTTCAGTACACATTTTTTGATAGATATCTGTGGTCAATTTGGTGCTGACCAGCTGAATAGACGATCGTTAGAGAGTGAGAGTCAACCCGGTTTATTTCGCAAATGGAGTTGGAACTATTTTCGTAATGGATGGGGTGATTCAAGAACTGAAACCGGACGAAATGTTTCTTAAGATGTGGGTTAGGTTAGGTTGTATAGGTAGCTCAGATAGGGACTAAAGACCATAAGGTCCATTGTGTTGCTTAAGTAAAAGACGAATTGACGAAAGAGATATATTGTCGAGGAAAATCAAAAACTGTAGGACATCCGTAATCACCTAAGTCTCTCATGTTACAGTACCAGTTTAAGGATTCGACGAAAACAGCCGGATCCGCTATGGACACAAAGGCTAGACAGCCCAGATCCTCAAAGAATAGTTTACCCAGAAAATAGGTTTGTCTTCTAAGAAGCGCCGAGCAGTCGCATAGCGGGTGTTGGATACTTTCTGTCTCTTAATCATCTCCGCAGCTGCAGCAGGAATCATAATGGGGAACGTGTAACCTCTCAGCCATATTACCTATGGTGCAGTGCCCCGTTACAACGCCTACCACCATCTAGTGCTGATTTTATGGAAGCGCAGGAGCTCAGATGTTCGCTTTGGATTATATCTCGGCCAGAGTGATCGGGAGCTGCGACAACCGGACACCGTGTCCCAATCCATTTCCGCCAGAGCTCTTGCTGTCTCCTTGATTTGTGATACGACATTCTGTAATAGTCTTATGTCTGTAACCCCAAGGTTAGCTGCCAGCGCTGAGCCGTTCCTGCCGCACTCGTCCGCCGCCTCGTTACCAGGGACACCTGAGTGACCCGGAACCCAGCAGAGGGTTATTGAGTGGTGATATCCATCATCGATTGAACGCTGGCGTTGTGTTACGGATCAGTTTACTCTTTATGCGATGACAGATTATTGCAGCCTGACTATCGACAAGAAATAGAATGTTCCTTGGACATCCGTCCAAGGTGCCAATAAGTCCATCCGCTTGACAGACTTCCTATATCGTATCGGGGAGGCGGAATAAAAGCTTCGTTGAAAGATGTTCAGAGCAGATTCCTGCTCCTATGCTCTCATCCATCTTCGAATCATCAGCTTAGATCGTCAGCTCGTTCCCTTTTAAGAGGGTTCTTTGCATACAATCTTCCCTCTCCTGGAAATCTACGACAACGTTGTCGTTCCATTTCTGTACTATGGAGCAGTAACCACTTTCTGCTGCTGTGACCACAAGTTGATGCAGTGAGAAGATCTAACGCGGAGTCTCGGTGCGTTTCTAAACGCCACCGACTTCAGGAAACTCTCAAGATCCAGCTTTGATCAAAAATCACTGCCACTGAGGTCTGAGGCAATCATTTTAGTAATATTTATAAAGATGGCTCCAAAAAAAGACCAGATGAATTTTATATATTTCCTAAAAATTCGCTTCATTTTGTTAATAGACTTAAGTTTTAGGAATAAAAAAACTTTTCTTTTGCAAAAGTCTACAGAGTGCCCCGAGTCCATTGCCATCCGACGTATGTCAATCATGCTCGACTTTATCTACTCCATTTAGTATATCTTTCTTTTTGCTGAAAATATATTCATAACTCGACTATACTCAATCTATACCTAAATGTCACAAGCATTTAGGATATCAGCAATATGGCACTTGAAGGCATTATAAAAATATGTTTAACATGATTGATGATTTCAACTGATGATTGAATTGAGGGGCTTTACTGAAATGTTTGATAAATTGTCGACTGCCAAAGCCACAAAGAAAAAAAATACCAAAAAAAAAAAAACAAAAAATAAATTGCAAAAATTATAACTATGACATAAAAAGCAAACATTATACTCAAATATTGCTAGGCAAAAGGCAAACAAAGCTTGAATTATATATAAGTAGCTTCTTGTATACTATGTGCTAGTATATATACAAGTATATGCCTGTAGCTATGTACAGTCTTGTTGCTATGGAACTCTGGCAGCTTTGGAAAATATTTTTCCTCTGGCTGGCTCCGTTCGTTAAGCGGATTTATAAGTTGGTTTGTTTTGTCCCTTAGAAAGCGCCATAGAAATGGTTATTTGCCTTCCATATGGTAAACCAGGCAGCAGCTCTATACAGTGCCTCGTCGACCAGGGCTACTAAGCTTACAAAAATGTTACATTAGCCTCTCAGGGAATTTAATATACTTACTTTATTACTATTTGAAATGGCCACAAGAAATGCGCACAAAATGCCATTAAGTTTATTAAAAACAAACTCTCTCTTACTCAGTCAAGAGACTCTAGAGATAAACTTGCATGATACATAGCAGCACATATATACATACATATATGGTATGTATATAGTCGTATGTATAGTTTTTAGTCCACGAGCAAAAACAATGCAGATTTAAAGTCACTTTGAGAGCAGCAAAAAAAATAAAAAAGTTTTTCGAGATGACAAATGTGGTTGATAAAATGAAGTTTGGTTCACTGCAGCGACTACTGCCAGCGATGGCTTATTTAATGGTTATGACATATATAGTATGTAATATCTGGATTGAGAATATGAAATGAATGCTACAAAGAGTAAAATTGAGTCTTAATCGGTGTCCTATTTTTGAGTTTGAATAAAGAAAGAAAACTATGCCATGCAGACTGCAGCAGTGAGAATTAAAATTTTGTAGCCCAAATCTAAAGAAATATTGGCGAAAATTCGTTAGCAGAGATTTTCTCACTTAGAGAAACTTAATTGCTTTCCATTCAGAAAAATCACTAGATTGTATTCGTCGCTTTTTCAAAGAAAATTAATTCTGTTTCATGGGAAAAATATAATTTTTCTAAGAATTTTCAATTGAGGTAGGTGAGCATAGATGCTCTAGTGTGAGATGCACGAAATGTTGATGAAGTTGATGAAGATGAAGATGATAGAGACGACAAAGATGATGAAGATGATAAAGATGATAAATATGATGAAGATAATAAAGATAATGAAGATGATGAAAATGACGAAGATACTGAAGATGATGAAGATAAAGACGACGATCATGATAATGATGGAGACGATGGTAATGATTATAATAATGATAATGCTGCTGATGATGGTGATAGTGATGCTGATGATAATGATGATGATAAAGATAACGAAGATAAAGACGATGATGATGATAATGTTAACGATGATTGTGATGACGAAAATAATGATGATGATGATAGTGATGCTGATGATTATGATGATGATGAAAATTGTAGGTGTGATCATTGCCGGGTTATTTAAAAACAAAAGTCAACGTTTTGTTTATAAGACTCTCATGACCATAGTGTTTCTTCCTTTTATACTATAATTGCAGTTTATTGAGCATTGGGCCAAAATTTAATACTTTTGCGCCTATACATACTATTCTTAGTGACAAAATGAGACCTTTAACGGATTTTTGATAAAAATTCAAATTCTACTATGCCCAATAATCTTATTAAGGACATAAATCCTATGTAGAAGATAACGCGCATCTTTTGCGCCACTTTGCTATCTTCAGCTCTTAAGTTATCTGATAGATAGACGGACTGAAGTCACAGTTGAGTAGATGATAAGGATTTATTAATTACTTATTGCCTCTAATTGGATAGGTGATGACCTCGCGAGACTGGGATATTTTTCGTCCACCACTTGCCCAGGACCTTTTGGGGGATTGGCTGGCCGCCAATAAAAGCTCTGGTCATCAAATGGCCCTTTGGGGAACATAGAAGATATTGACTCTCTTTAATGAAATATAGACAGGCTTAAGTGCTTGTTTTACTCTCGGATGACAATAGAACTATAGGTATTGGTAGAGATGAACTATGGTTCCTATTAGCCTACTTATTTGGGCGTCATAATGAAAGTTTTCACTTATATAAAATGGGTCTATCCCAGTGCTTGCTTAGTTTTGAAGACAATGAGATGATAAAATCATCCGGTGTGACTGTCCAGCATTAGTGTGGTACAGAGTCTAATATTTGGAAACGGATCATCCCGATCTAGAGACGTCGAATCCAAACGAAAGACCTATAGCTCATCATAAGAAAGGCAGATGGTCTTTTGTTCTAATAATACGTAAGGCACAATAGATCTTCACAGTTGTAGAAATTTTGTGAGAACGCAAAAAAATTAAATAAAAATATTGCCTCTCATATATATCTCATAAATAATCATTTTATGATGTATAGGTGAAAATTTCTTCTTGATGTTCTTACAATTACTTTACAAAATAAAACGAATTAAGGGTCTAGCTGGATAAGGTAATGTAAAATCTCCCCAGCTATTTTTGAAAAGTATTAGGGCACTCCGAATCATAGGATAAAAAAATCGGCAAAATTTCAGTTTTTTAACCTTAAAAAACTTAATTTTCGTTTTTATTAAATTGTAACTAAGCTACTGAGAATTTCTGATTTAGTTTGTTTTAATCTAAGTTAATAACACAGCAGTTAACAGAAAATGAAATTTTTAATTTTTTTTTAATAATAAAAAAATGCATTTTAATTATAAGAAGAATAATAATTATATTTCAATTTTTTTAAATAACACATTTTCTTAAAAAATTACTACAAATTGTATTTTTTTTCTAAATCTTATTTTTTTTTAAGTACGTTCCTTATAGATATATGCCACTAAAAACTTTTATTAACACTTGTTTTTATACGTTTTTTATTTGGTGTAAATATGAATTAAATCAATTTGGAAAGAAAATTTTTTAATATATTTTTTTTTATATATACGATTTTTAATTTGTCAAAAGATGTTAAAAATAATAATGGATTTTTATAATATTTAATAAAATGCATATTTATTGTTTTCTACAAAAATTTATTTTATTTAAAAAAAAAATCGCGAAATTGCAATTTTATGTTAGGAAATAATTTAAAAAACGTGTTTGTAAAGCAACTTTTTTTAAACTAAGTTGGCAACAGGATGATCAAAAAAAAATGATTCCCTGTTAGACCCCTTAGAGGGGCATAGGGGATTTATTTTATATTTATTGACGTGACAACGTCTTAAATTAGGTTTGTATGGGTGGCACCATTGAAAAAGTCTAACGATAACCGTAACGATAAGTCTAGCGATAAATAATCGTAACGATAAGTGGCATTTTTATTTTTGGTTTGCGCTCTGCTCTTATCTATAAACGAACCAGCGACTTTTTGTGAATCGCAGCAGCAAAAAGCAACGCACAGCGTCAGCCGCACCGCTTAGCGCTCAGCACCAAACCGGCACTGCTCACAGCGGTGGCTATTTTTAGTTTTGAGTGAGCGCAACTGATTAACTGTTTGTATTTTTTTTGTGCTCTCAATCTCATTATTTTATTGCTGTATTTGCGATGTGCGCTACGCGAAGCAGCGAGTAAACGTGCTCTTAAATAATTAAAAATCAAATTAGTGTCTGCATGCCCAGTAGGAAAATTGAGAAAGTGACTGCTTGTGTAATATAATAATACTTTTTGTAAGCAAAATGGTGAAATTAATTTTTGAAATTATTTTTTTAACGCAAATTTGTGTTTAATAATTATTATGTCATGCAATATTAATTATTATGGTTAGATATTTTATTGAAATTAATAAAAATAAAAAAATTTAATAGCAGCTTACATCGGTTATTACATACATATAATTAAATTGAATGTGTTTCAATTATTATACCTTCAATTGTGAAGTTTAGTAACAATATATTGTGCTTTAATAATTACACCTTAATTGTGTAGTTTGGTAACAATACATATTATAAAAAAAACAAATATTTTATCTATTATTTATTATTTATTATCTACTGCCGAGAAAATTTTATTTTATTAAGAGATACGAAAACGTAAAGTCTGACAACTCGTTTCTTAATTTCATGAAATATACGTATAATCTTGATTGCGTATCAAACGTTTGTAAGTCAACTACGGTAAAAGAAACAACCATCGACTTGACTTTCGCAAGACACATTACAGCAGAAACACTTCCTTTCATTTCCTATTTCTCCTATCATCGTCCTATCCTCAACAAAATCACTCAAATAGGAATTAGTTAAGTTTTAGTTTACATGTACGATGTTTTAGCAAACAAAATATATTTCTATAGTTACAATTTGTGCAATTCTTATTTTCATTCAATTCCTTGTTCCTATTGTGCAATTTTATAATATTCATATCAATAAATATTCTACCGAGAAAAGGACGTTGTCACGTAAAATCTTCGCCCGTAAAACCGACTTTACAGGCACCAGTTTTTTTTTAAATTAATTATTATAATTATTTTTTTTTAAATGTTTCTTTTTTAAGTTCCTAAATATACGAACCACATTTTTTTTACATACATTTTTTATACGTTCTTTATTTGGTGTAAATATGAATCAAATTCTTCTGGTAGATTATCCTTGATCGAACGAATATTTTTTAGTTTTTTTTTTTTAAATATAAAACATTTTATTTTTGTAAAATATGTCAAAAATTTTAATGAATTTGTAAAATATTTAATATTTTTTAAATAATGGAAAAATTTCATTTTTTTTATAGGTAAATATAAAAATATTCACATTGCTCATCAAAGGATTAATTATTTGCATTAAATGAAGAAAATTATATTTAATAATTTTTTAATAATTAATTTAAATATTCAAAATGAAAAAGTATTAAATTATTATCAAAGTTTCATGGTTTTTAATGCATATGAAAAGAAATGGATACTAAATCATTAGTTTCAAACTCACTTTAAAACTTTCCGTTTAAGTGTTATTCCACCATAAAAACTTTTCGAGTTTTCAACTTCTCAAATGATTGTTATATAGTTTTTAAAGCTCTTAAAACAATGTTTTAAGCATTTCAATTATTTAGTTATTAAATTAGTGTATGCAACAAATGCATGACTAAGCAAGCTTGGAATTCCCAAAATTCTCACAATTCCAAGCTTGACTTCCTCTTAATTCAAGCGTAATACTAAATAAACAAAAACAATTTTTTTTCTAGAGCCAGCCCCGAATCCTGTTCAAATCCTATACAGCTTCATTAAAAAGCAAACAAAATGGCTGCATATATAAAATTTTATAAACTAGAAAAAATTGTATTTTTTATTTGTTGCAGTCGTTGTTGCTGTTGTTGTTGTTTATCTTTTGGCTGTGGGGCAGCAATAAAATAAATTTCAAAACTGTTGCAGCATGTTGCATGCGCATAGTTTATATAATTTTGTTGTTGTTGTTGCATTTTTGCTGTTGCAAGGCGCATAAATAAAATAAAAATAAAAACTACATATGGGAGCTGTTGAAATATGGCGCAGGATAAAGTTTAGCATGAAGTCAAGGTTTGAATTTTTAAAGTAATTGCTGTTTATGCCAAATTATTGTACAACTTTTTTTTTTTTAACAGATTTGTAAAAGTGTGTGTCTGTGTGTGAGTGTGTCAGTGTGTGTACTTTTTTTTCTTGCTGCATTACGCCCTGCTGATTTATAGCGCAAATTTCCAAAGCTCGTTGTCAAAAAGTTTTTGGCGGTCGGGCAGGGGCGTGGAAATCTCATACAGTGTAAAAAAAAAAGAAAAAAGGAAAACTTTTATGTTGTGCCAATTGCTTGTTGTTTTTGTTGTTGTACTTGTTGTTATTGTTGTTGTTGGCGCTTGGTTTTTATTACAGCCATTTCCCCATCATGCTAATGCGCTGCCATCGATCTGATGCATTTTAATGGGAAATTTCATTATTTTCCTGACAGTCGTATTTTTATCAATTAATTAGAATCCCATAAATAAATTGGTGGAGCTTAAACTGTTGTGTGGGCGTGGTTGTTAGCCAAGGATTCGTTTTTGTTATCTTTTGAAATTGACATCCTGTTATTTGAGAAACTTGGAGGTGTGGTCAAGTTGTTGCAAAACTTTTTCGTGTGGGTTGAGAATCACAAATTCAGGGACATGGCTATATGAACTTTAAGAGAAAACATTCCAAGGCTTAATGGGTGGAAAATCCTGTAGAAATTATATTACACTCGAAAAAATATCCAACGGAGATATAGCAAAATAAATATTCGTCATCATATACTACATGGGATAAGGTTGAAGGCATAAGAAAGAGAGAAGAAGGCACATGGAGATGATAGATATTGAGATTGAAAGTAAAATGAAATACCATTATTTTTGTTGAGGTTCACCGAGAAGGCAAACAGTCATTCGATCGTAAGGGGAAGTTAATACCTGTTTTAATTTTTAGTTATGTTACACTTATAATACCCATTCAAATAAGCCTAAGAACGCATGTAAATCTATATATACATATATAAGAAAATTATGTTTTACGTGTTACTGGTGTTCTCATGAACGCGTCAATGAATTCCAAATCTGATTTTTGCGTGTGTTAGAAGTTGTCAATACGGAGGTTTTAAGCATACTTCGATGTGTTTTTGTGAGGTCTTTAATCGTGAGGTATACGCATTTTTGTGAATATCGGTGTTTTTTGTGTATATTGCCATATATACAAAAACTGGCATTGTTGTTTATCAATGTTCGAGGTCCAACATCGTTTCAATCCTTGAGAACAGTGAATGGCGTTGTGTGCAACGTATCGAGAGGCATGTCAAAAGTTGAATTTGTTTCAAAATGATTTGCACTGGGATCAAACTTTAGCAGATGCTGCTATTACAGCTCATCCATATTAAATACGAGTTCTATTTGCGATTATTATGTTTCGAGCACATCACGCAAAACGTAATCCAGTGCTGGAATTTACGCCGGAAGTTAAGAATGAAGCTTTAGTTCATATTGAAGATATATGCTTGGCGATGGCCAATAAAGCATTTGGACAATAGGGAATGCCGTCTCCAAATCGATCAATGCATGATTTATTGGATAAAAAGCAACGAATCAAATTAATTATTAATTAACCAGGAACGTGAAGATCACAATGAACGTGAAAGAATTCGTTTAAGACAGACCCGTGAAGCGCGACATTCGACTAATAATGCTGCAAGTTTGAATCGAGCTGCAAATTAAACTTAAAATCTTAAATTCTTCCAGATAAGCTAACTGGAGAATCTTACGATGTTTTTTCACTTATAGAGTATTCAAAAAGTTTGGGCAGGACAACGTCTGCCGGGCTCACAGTTATCCATAAATAAAATTTATTTCATAACTTTATATTTCATATTTTGTGAATATTAATTTTATACAAGTATTTTGTTTTTCAACGAAACCATAAACTCGAGAACTTAATCCCGCCTTGGAATTAATAGGAACGCAACAGGCAACTGCTAAGCTTTTTTATTTGCATTAATTTGAAAACCACTTGAGTCATAATCCTTTCGCACGAAAATCAGTTAAATCGTATTAACCCCAAGATTCACAATAAAGCCATAAAAAATTTACATATTTACAACTACAACAAAAACAAGAACAATGAGAGCACCAAAATCGGAGCAACAAAAGCAACAACTTCAAATGAAGCGGTTATCCTTAATAAAAAATAAATGCATATTTAACAGAATTTTTCACTTCCTTTTCAATTGTAATATTCGATAATAATATTAAAAATTGCAAAAAATCAGAAAAACAAAGTAGTAAAATTTTGCATCAACTTAATCCGTTTTTTTTATCAGTGCCAACTTTTTTATGCCTTATGTAAAGTTACTTTAATTTTATGATAAATAAATATATGAAAATCTTTCAATTTATTTCATATATATTCAAAAATAGAAGTATACATTTAAGCAAAATTTATTCCACTTTATTTTTTTCTGCCACCAATTGCTCACATTCTTTATGTTTCATTTAAGCTTATTTTATTTGTATTTAATATTCATTTCCTTGTGGTATAAAAGAGCATTAGCTCGTCGGCACGATACTCATTTACGCAGCACTTATTTTTATTGTTATTATTCTGGTTTCATAAACTTTTGCATTAACTTGAACACGTAGCAAGCGCCAATTGTTTGTTTCTCTTGTTATTCGTGTTTTTCGTGTTTCAATTCTCTCTCTCTCTCTCTCCGTTTTTTTTTATGGCATACTTTGAGGCGTTGCATGACAAATGCTTAACAAGCAGCCCAACCCAACCTCACGGCGCTTGATTAAAAGCCCGTCAACTAGAGTGCTTAACAAAGAGCCAAAGAGCGGCAAAACAAAGCGACTTCATGCACTTGCATATTTGAAAAGCAGCAGCAACGAAAATAAAACACAAAAGTGAAGCAAAGTAACGAGAATAGTGGTAAAAACAAACAAAGAGAAATAAATGAAAAACACAACAACAAGCAACAACAAAAAATTCCGCATCATGCTGTGTTGTCTTTAAAGTAGCTGTGGCTCCACGCACATACACACACGCACACTTACACACACACTCATTTACAGAGAGAGCAACTTCTAACCAACACACACACACACGTGCACTCACACACCTCAAGTGGCAGCTGCTGTGTTTGTGTTCATGTGTGTTTAGCTTCCTGTTGCCGGAAGTCTCAAAGTGACAAACAATTTTTGCGTGAACAACAACAACAATAAAGACACAGACACAGCAATGGCAACAATGAAACACCAGAGTTAGTTACAAGCTTTTAGAGCAGTCATCGCCGCTGCCACTCACATACATACTCACACAAACTTACATTCGCACTCATACACACGTACAATTCTCTTCTTCTTTTTTTATATTTGCTGCAATTGACGGAGAGCGCATTTCATCAACAGCAACAGCAGCAGCTCCAACAACAACAACAACGTCATTTAGGTAGTCAGCATAATGAATTACAGCCAACACAGGCGCACAACAACTACAACAACAACAGAAACAACAACTCTTGCCGCCACTAACAGAAGCTGCTACAACAACAACTACAGCAACAATGAGAGCCACAAAATCGGAGGCTACAACAGCAACAACTTCAAATGAGTTTTTCCTTCTCTATGCTTTGTTGATAGCGAGCAGCGCGTTACAATTTTACAATTGACTGTACAAGTATTTGAGAATGAGTACACTGAGAGAAATGTAGCACATAAAAGACTTAAAAAATTAGAGTTTTCGTTAAATGAGGTGGATGTTACCAAGGTGCATGTTTATCCCCAATTTTGAGTGTTTCATTGAGATTTTTTTTGCTTTAAAGAACAATTTTTACTCAAATAAATTATGTTGGGATTCCTATTAGAATAATAATTTGGGATCGATCTAAATCAAAATAATTTCCATATATTCTCTGTAATTGCTCGGCAGTATTATGACTGAATCCAAATGAAAACTAATGGCTCTATCACAATTTTTTTTTTCTAACTATCAAGGGTTGAGGTATACCAATCAAGATATTTTTGGATTTGATACGTAATTACTTAAGGGGGTCTTACTATGTAACAGTTTCAAAAAATCGATTTTTTTTTTACATTTTTTTCATCTAAATAGTGTTAAAAATACGCTGGTAAAAGGATTTAACTGTGGACGGGCTCGTGACAGAGCATTTTTCGCGGTCACGAGCGGTGGTTTTTCGTGTTTCTGCTATATATTTTTTTTTACGTTGTCAATCTTTAAAAGTGTTTTTCCGAAAGTCGTCTTTTTAGAGGTGGGGTGAACGTTTTGCAAAAATCTGCCTGACCGATCTTGACACGAACTTTTTTTGAAATTCTTGTCCAAAAATTTTTAACAGCCTTGAATAGCAGAAAAAAAGTGAAAAAAAAAATTTTGTTTTTTTCAAAATTCTATTATTATAAGAATTTTTTGAATTTTTGAATAAGCTCGTGTCTATCCATAGCCAAGGGGATGAGAAAAATTAATTTTAAAAGTTTTTTGGTTTCTGATAATCTGATCGGTCAAAATCGTTCACCCCTTGCGCCGTGGACACTTTTGACGAGGACGCAGTAAAGGACGTGTAGCGGTCACATACGTCATTTTTATGTAAAACCAAAAAAACTATTTAAAGTTTAATAATGAATGATAACAATACAAAAAACTGCTTCACGAAATCATTTGTAGTTTTCTAGTAATCAATTTTTCAATATAGCGCTCGGAAATGAGGTATTACGTAGTAAGACCCCCTTAAAGAGAATATATTCAAGTCCATATTAAGATGCAAATGATTTGTATCAAAGACCTGAGAACTTGTTTCAATAATTTTTTTTATTATCTCAATTTAAGTTCCAAATATACTTTAAATAAAATTGTTTTTACTTATTTCAAGCACATTGCTTGCCTATTTTTTAAGAAATCTTGTTCTTAATTCAAAAATTTCGGACTTAAAATCGAAATACTTGAAATATTTTTTCAAAATGTACTATATTTAAATTTCCAATTTGTCTGATGAAAATCCGCAAAATTTTATAAGTGAAACAAAAAAGGGCAGAATTGATTGTGCTCCAGTGAGCCCAATCAGTATGCATAATAAATACTTGAAATTAGATCGAAATTCTACATTTCAAGATTTTTGTTTTCCCACCCAAATCAACTGTGGACTTACCAGTTTTAAGTATGAAATAATTGACTTTTTTTCTCAGTGCATGATTTTAAGTGAAATATAAACCAATTCATAGTCGATTTCTCTTGTTATCGTTGGCTTTTTTATAAGAAGTGCTTAAATTTGTAGCTTCATTTCAAGATTTAGCAAAAGTTTTGAGCCGAGCAGGAAATACATTTTCAAAAAACTTCTCCCAAGATGTACCAGGGCTAGAAAATGTCCGAGGTGGTTAATAAAATAAATTATTTTCAAGTATTTTTTTCAAGATTTTTTAATTTATTTTTTGTTTATTAAACAAAAAATATTTCTGTTATTCAAAAAATTCATTCATAAAAATTCAAAAAAAGTATTTAATAATTTTGTAAATTTTCATTGGAATTACCTACTTTTCCTTTTTTGACTTTTTTATTCAAATTAGACTTTAGTTTGCGAATTATACAAATACCGAAAATCACTTTTTTTTTATCTTAACATTTATTTTAGAAAAACTTTAAACTACTAAAGCTTAAAATTTCAGAATTTATTAGGCGAAGTAGAATGGTTGTGACGACTTATCCACACTTGCAAAAAAATTCAGGAGGAAAAGTATATAAAGGCAAAAAACAGTGTAAACAAAAATTTGTATAAAAAAAGAAGCGAAGTAAATCCTTCAGCTGTTAAGAAAATAAATTGTAAAGGGAAATGCCTTAACTAAATTTCTAAAAGTTTTGGTAGGTAAAAATATTTTTCTTTCAAATTTCAATGAAAAAGCTTTTCTTAATCGTATGATTAAGATTATCTAAATGAAATGAAATCTCACCTGAAGGACGAACAAACGATAGGGTGAACACGATCCAACATAAATACACGGACTTCAATACTATATGAGAGAAGATAAAATTCCCAACTGATTGCCCCGTATAAAGATTAGCAAATTTTCGCGGCTACTCTTTGGGGATCAACGCCCAACCTGCAAACACTGTGGGCATGTCTTGACTTCGCTCCATCTTTTTGTTGATTTCTGCACAGGATTTGGCAATATAATCTTTTTTCCCAAATAAAACACCATCTTCACTACTTTGAATTGTAAACAAAACCAATATCTAGGGTATATTTAATTCTCTGAAGATCTATAAAATAGACAAGGAAATACATTGTCGACTATACATACTCAATCTGACGCCATATGCTCCTCAAAGAGCTAAAGGAACCAACAACTTACTCTACAATTTCTCTCAGTGTACTAACTGTGTGTGTGTGTTTTTGGCTTGTATGTGTGTGTATGCATTTGTTACAGTTAACGGCGCGCACAATGCGAGGGGTGGCTAAAACGCTCGACTTGTTTTACGCATTATTTACTTAGTTGGATGCTGGCTCGGTTGCCCTCACAGCCTCCCCCAGTAACTGCCTCTTCCCCAATCTCCCACTCCCCCTCTCTCTCACAGCCCTAACAATGATCCCCCAAGCAGGCCGCCGCATTACGTGCGCCTTGGTTTACTTTAGTCCATGCCGTGTGTTCCTAAGCTGCGGGCAACTCTGACCAAATACGTGTATGTGCGTGTATGTGGCGTCTGTTTGTGTATGCATGTGTGGCAGAGTGGGCGTGGTCCACACGCTCATGTGTATGGGTTGGTGTGCGTGGCAAATGAACTAACATTAAAGTAAGTTGTGGCAAGTAGCAAAACGTTTGGCTACAATTAATTTGAAGACTTTTCCCAGAGTCTACGCCGAAATTGAAATGTTCTCCACGTTGCCCAAAAGTTTTTGGCCAAAAATTTAACTTTCTACACTTGTGTGTGTGTGTGTATCTGTGTGTCTTTAGTGTCTTTATATGGGGTAATTTTAATTTAAATTTGCCTTGGGGTTAGTTTTATTGCAGTCACTGTGGAATTCAATGTATTTTCATTGGCACACTTTAAACTGGTTAATGTTTCATATAAACTACATAATTACATTTTCAATATATATTACGATTAATGTGAAATGAAATATGGCGGCTGTAATTGAATTTGATAGCGGCATAATTAAGATTTTAATGTGCGTTAATTTTTATAGATAAATGATATTAGTATCCTGTCAATGATATGCTGTTTAAATACGATGCTTTTAGAACAATGCCGGAGTTTGTTTTATTGACTAACGTGTTTTATTTTTTATAGCTGTTGAAAACACATACAAAAACAATTGTATTAATATATATATATAAAGTACTGGCATTGATTTCTATATACAAGCTTTATATGTCCTTTTGATATTAAAAAAGTCGACACCAGGCATTCAAGAGGCATCACATCACATTACAACCAACTTGTGTTGTAAGCGATAACAGTCAACACCATTGAAAATTCGATTTGACATGTGGCTGGGTTGGAACAAGTTCCTTGACAGGTCATGGCTCTGCCAAGGCTGCAAAAACTCTAAAGTCCTTTCAAACTAACTTGAGCGAAATATGTGCGGTTCTTGTCGCCTAGCTTGCAGTCTATAGATAATGGCGCATTTTCAATAAGGTCCTTTTCACAAAATTTTTAAAACTAAAATAAGAGAAAGCAGCTCGTTACTTCTTAAAACTTTATGGTTTGCGGATGCTGTTGATATTCTAAAGCTGGTGGAAGGGAATGTTATTTAAAAACAATGATTAAATTCTTGAGAGACCTTAAAAACATAATGGAAGAGCTATTGGCGTTGCAAATCAGAACTGATTCATTTCTATTTTAAGGATTTACATTTGGGCGTTTAGAATCCATTTGCCCGGACAAGTCGCCCGGAGCAAATACTTAGGGCCTAGGGGAATTTTACGTCACAGCTGGAGCTGGTTAATTCTATTAAAAGGCAGTGTGTCCTAGTTGTTCAATTAGTTGATGTCTTCAATAAACTTGATAATAACTTATGTTACACCGGTTGACCCCTGGGGGAGTCTCACATGGACAGCATTGTCCTTAGTGGGATAAAAACTTAGGTGTGGCAAAAATATCTTATATCCACATTTAAATTCGAAATAAATTACAATTTGTACAAGTCCAAACTTTACGAATTTTAGAACCAATAACTTTGAAAGCTTTGGAAATTCTGTCCACATATATACCAATGAATTGAATACAAATTTTAAAACCCAATTTTAACATATTTAAAAAGTTATCAGTTCGGTAAAAGATATCAATATAGGTTAGGTTAGGTTAGGTTACACCGGTTGACTCCTGGGGGAGACATCAATGTATGACCAATAAAAATTATAATATAAGGAATTTTTTTTTTGTGTAAGATTCTCACCTCATTACCTCAAAAAATTCCACAAAACGAGATATTTCGGTATTTTGGGGTCTAGCATAAATATATTGTGGGATTCTTTTAGGTTAGGATAAATCCAAGATGCGTTAAACCAATTCTGATACTTGGCTATTTATCGAGCAGGTTCTACTATCGATTATCTTGTACGGGGGTTGGCTAATGAAGATTCTTGTGGTTGTATGGCTTGGGTAAGATTCCATAAGTGGGCATAGGAAAATGGAAGAAAAATCATTTTTATACCCTGTACCGTATGGTACTAATTATACCCTGTACCGTATGGTACTAAGGGTATATTAAGTTTGTGCAAGCCGAAAATGTATGTAACATATAGAAGGAGACGTCGGAGACACCCCAAAGTTACCTAAAATATGATCAGGGTGAATAGAGAAGTCGATATACCCATGTCCGTCTTGTCCGTCTGTCCGTCCGGTGTGAACGCCTAGATCTCAGAGATGGTAAGAGCTAGAGTTACCAAACTTTCACATTAGATCCCATATTATTCCATAGGAGGCAAGTTTTTTTTATTTTTTTGATATCGGGGATAAATTATATAGCTCCCATGGGGGTGTTTGAGACGACCTCGACAAAAAAAAAGCGTTTTAGATGAATAATTCGTTTGTTTATGAAGATATCGTAACGAAATTTGGTATTCGAAAGTTTTTTACAGTTCCCAATCACTGTACCAAATTTGATCGAAATCGGTTGACTATATCATATAGCTCCCATAGGACCGATCGGCCAAAATAACTTTTTTAAAGAAAAATTCGCTATATTTCGTTTTTTAATAAAGATATCGTAACCAGATTTGACGTTTGGGAATTTTTTAGACCACTTAAGCAATGTGCCAAATTTGAACAAAATCGGTTGACTATATCATATAGCTCCATAGGTCCGATCTTCCAAAAAATCGATTTTTTAACAAAATTTGTTGTGTTTCGTTTGTTTGTTAAGATATTGGGACCAAATTTGACATTCGTGAGTATTTTATAGTTCCTAAGCACTGTACTAAATTTAATCTAAATCGTTTGACTAGATCATATAGCTCCCATAGGACCAATCGGTCCAAAAACACGTTTTTATACAAAATTCGATGTGTTTTGTTTGTTTGTAAAGATATTTGAAATAAATTTGGCATTCATATCTTTTTTAAGGTATTTAAGCACTGTGTCAAATTTTATTGAAATCGGTTGACTATATCATATAGCTCCCATAGGAACGATCGGTCAAAAACAAATTTTTTGCTTAAAAATTCTTCTGTTTTTGGTTTTTTGTGAAGAAATCGGACTTTATTACAAGCTAGTGGTACAGGGTATCCTAAAGTCGTCCGCGCCCGACTTTACGTCCGCCATTTTTTTTATTTATTTATTAGAGGAGTACAACTAAGAACAGTTGACTTTATCTTATAGAAAAAAAGTTCATTTATTTAGAAAAGAAAAATTAGAGGGTATAATTAGTCCGCGTCTCTAGTCCGATGGGTGAACTTTTTAATGATCACATCAAGAACTGGCCAGACACTTGAATTTACAATATAAAAGTTGAAACAAGGGAGCAAGATAAATATTTTAATCTTATAACTATATTTCAGCCTCTTATGCAAAATATTTGTATCTAGTAGCAAATAACCTAGAATTCGACTTACATCTCTTTTGACTATCATGCCTTATTCGAAACTAAGATTTTACTTTTATTTGATTTTATTATTTCGTTATTCGTTGAATTTCAATTAGAAATATCTCTTTTTTCTAAAAGTAAAAATACGACAGGAGTTATAAAAATAATAACTACCTACAGAATGTTACTCTGGGTCAGATTCAAATATAGCCTTAAAATATTTCACTCAATGAGGTACTTTGAAGGTATTGAAGGTACTCTGAGTACTTGAAATAAAATGGTTCTTTGAGGGTATGATAAAATCCAGACCTATTGGGTCAGTTCTAATAGCGGAATGGGTCTTAGCGTATCAACCCCAGATAATGCTGAATTTCCGCCTCATTATAATTTACGGACGTGCTGCGAAAAACGTATTCGTTCATTTTATTAAGATTCGTTTAAAAGCGAATGTGTTCCCAATTTCAACAAAATGAATTTTTTATGTGATTTGAAACCAAATGTTTGGTTACCAGAAGAATTAAAGCGAATCGTCAAGATATGTTTAAAAAGTACGCATATTATACTGAAATAATTTTTTGAGTATTCTTTAATATTTTTAGATTCTCTTTATGCCAATTTCAAGTTTTATAATTGTGGATAAATATTTGTAATTATTTTTTTCTGCAAAAACGAATCCGAATAAAATAGTTTGTTTTGTAGTTTTTTTTTTCGTTTTCCGGACACCAATGATTTTGTCTAATTTTATGAATTAAAACCTTAATTATAGATATCTTTTTTCATTAAATTCACTTCATATTTATAGTACTGTTACTGTTTCATATGAATTTTCATTAAAAATAATTAAACTTATGTACATTTGGTTGTTCGTCTGAGCATGTACAGCAGAAATCATATAAGAAATAATGTTTAGTTTTTAATATTCTCTGATCTATGTATATATGTACTATATAAAGAGTAGTCTAAAAATTTTTTTGTAATTTCGTAAGTTCTGCCGTGTTTGCCTATTTTATCCAAACCACTTTCAAATAAAAGGTCTTTTTATACTTTAGGCTTTTTAGAAATGTATTTCTCGAAATCAAAATCTCGTGAATGCACATTTTGGTTAGAGAAAATTAACATTTTGAAACCTTATGAATGATATATCTAATTCGATTCTGTAATACTTTCAAAAAAATTTTTTTAAAGCCCGCTTGTGTCGGAGCCCACTAGTATTTTTATATAATATTTATGCCAATAATAATATAAGTATTTATAATTACACTTTGACATTATTATTTAAATCGGTTGTTAGAAATGTTTGGCTCAGAAGAAGTTCTGTTGAGTCAAAAATCGTTTAACTTTAAAGATTTCTGACAGAAGACTGCATGTATCTGATTAAATAGCTTTCTATAACTGGAAAATAATATATTTACTCTTTTGCCAATTTTATCTTCAATGCTCAAAATTATATTTTGTTTCTATTTATTAACGTATAACCTTTTCAAAGAACTGCTTCTGTTAAACTCTACTTTATCTAATTTTACTAAAATTCAAATATAGTCCATATAAAGCAACAAATATGGGACAAATTGTTATACATGTTATAACATAAAATATCACATTAGCAATTTTACCAACCATAAAGCACAGCTATTATGCTCAGATTAAATCCAGCTTTAATGACGTCACAAAACACACGTTAATAGCTAGACAAAGCGAAAGCCTATTTAATACTAGTATTATAATATATATTGGGCCAGCCTAGTTGTTTAGTGTTCATGTTTCGGTGAAATAATGACGAAATGCTTTGGAATTAAAATAATAACAAATTTTGTGTCAATGACAAGCAAAATCTTGTCCGACACGAACAGCTGACATTGTAGGAACGCGAAAAATATTGGGAATACCTTTGGAATTTTTCCATTAGGTGTGTGGACAAAAAAATTAAGGTACGGCAATTAAGTATAGGTGAGTTGCTTAAAGAGTAGGCAAATAGTAAGGATATGAGATTTAACAGTTTTTTGGAACATACTTAAATTTATAAAAAATTTCTAATATATATTTTTATATTAAGTAGTCGCTAATTGCCCGCAGACATGCAATAGTCTTGAGTAATTTATCAAAATGCCTTCATATTACCTCCGCTAACTATGAAAAGTATTTGTTGCTTTAAATTATACTCTTATCTATATTATATATATATATTATTATATACCATGTTGCAAGTAATTTATCAAAGCTTCTTGTCACAACTTTAACTTGTTACTTGATATGTCGTGGAAATTTGTTAAATCTATCAAATAGCTTTCATTATCTCTACTTGCCTGCTTGATAAGAAAATCCACTTTAGAGATCTGTCACAGAGACACTCCGCCGGAGCTGTTGATGTCTGAGAAACTTTGGCAATATTTTATTTTCCACACGGCTTAACCGGATTTTCTTTTTCTTTTATTTCTATTTTTTGTAAATAATGACAATGCTAATATAATTCCGTACAACGCTTATGCAACATTTATTTTGTATATTAAATATTTAAGACACGACACAATAAAACACTTTTGCCTCATTAATCTTCAAAAAGACACACAGATACATAGATACACTCACACTACGACGCTTTAGACGCTTTAACCGTACAACAACAATAATTAAAACGAAACAGTTCTAAACTTTTGTCAACAAGATCACACGTGGCATGTGGCCCGCGGCAGGTGGCAGGTATAGCAGGTGGCAAGTGGCAAAGCGTCTAATTAAAAATTTCCACAGAATCCAAATCTGAATTCTTTAAGCGGCTGTTTTTCTCGGGCAACAAAAAAACACTTTCGACAAAGATTACGCGGTTCAAGAACTTGCCTTGGTACGTTCGTAACGGTTGATTCCTCAAACACACTCACTCACTCACACTCTCTCACTCTCTCGCTGTGCGTGTCGACGTGAGCGCAGGCAATGGGAGACTGAAAAGCGCGCCCATAAGTATGCAGCAGCAATGCCCAACGTATAACAGTTTGGCCTGCTCTCGCTCGCAAAAGAAAAGAGCGTGCTCTCTTCTTTGTGGCAGCAACACCACGGAGGCTGCAACTGTGTGGCAGTGGCAACCAGCAGCAGCAGCAGCGCCAGCACTTTGATTACCTGCTGAGCTTCGTGTGAAAGTTAAAATAAAAAGTTGACAATGGCAGCGCAAAAGCAGCGCAGCAGCAGCGCAGCGACGTCGACCTTGGGTGCCACAATAACTTCCGTTCTTTGTTTTTTGCCATAATATTTTTTGTTGTTTTTTGTTCTTAGTATGTTTGACAAACTGTATTAAAAACGCAATGCAAGTTTATGGCTTTAATGCAGGCCATGAAAATGAAACGGTTTTGTTTAAGTGGAGTTTCTGTTGTAAACTCGACAGTTCGACTGAAATATACTCTTTTCTGCAAAGGACTTAAAAAAAAAATGGCGGACGTAAAGTCGGGCGCGGACGACTTTAGGATACCCTGTACCACTAGCTTGTAATAAAGTCCGATTTCTTCACAAAAAACCAAAAACAGAAGAATTTTTAAGCAAAAATTTTTTTTTTGACCGATCGTTCCTATGGGAGCTATATGATATAGTCAACCGATTTCAATAAAATTTGACACGGTGCTTAAATACCTTAAAAAAGATATGAACGCCAAAGTTATTTCAAATATCTTTACAAACAAACAAAACACATTGAATTTTGTATAAAAAACGTGTTTTTGGACCGATTGGTCCTATGGGAGCTATTTGATCTAGTCAAACGATTTGGATTAAATTTGGTACAGTGCTTAGGAACTATAAAATACTTACGAATGTCAAATTTGGTCCCAATATCTTAACAAACAAACGAAACACAACAAATTTTGTTAAAAAATCGATGTTTTGGAAGATCGGACCTATGGGAGCTATATGATATAGTCCACCGATTTTGTTCAAATTTGGCACATTGCTTAAGTGGTCTAAAAAATTTCCAAACGCCAAATCTGGTTAGGATATCTTTATTAAAAAACGAAATATAGCCAATTTTTCTTTAAAAAAGTTATTTTGGCCGATCGGTCCTATGGGAGCTATATGATATAGTCAACCGATTTTGATCAAATTTGGTACAGTGATTGGGAACTATAAAAACTTTCGATTGCCAAATTTCGTTACGATATCTTCATAAACAAACGAATTATTCATCTAAAACGCTTTTTTTTTTTTCGAGGTCGTCTCAAACACCCCCATGGGAGCTATATAATTTATCCCCGATATCAAAAAAATAAAATAAACTTGCCTCCTATGGAATAATATGGGATCTAATGTGAAAGTTTGGTAACTCTAGCTCTTACCATCTCTGAGATCTAGGCGTTCACACGGACGGACAGACGGACGGACAGACGGACAGACGGACATGGGTATATCGACTTCTCTATTCACCCTGATCATATTTTAGGTAACTTTGGGGTGTCTCCGACGTCTCCTTCTATATGTTACATACATTTTCGGCTTGCACAAACTTAATATACCCTTGGACCATACGGTACAGGGTATAAAAACTTGATTATGACAGTTAAAAGTTTCATCATTTCACGAAAGCCACTCAGTCTTGGTTACTTGCTTTTTGTACAGACTTAGATTTATGCGAAAGGGTTTTTATTTTGACACTTTTCCTACAACTCCCATCAGAAGGGTTCGAATTTCATTCAGAGTGTATGTTCTGGGAAGAGCAAACTCCACTCAGCATTCATCCCTGGTTCCCACAGTTCTTATTGTTGTAAATATAAAAAAAAGGTATACGGTGGGTCTAAGTACATAATTTATTTGGGAAACGTGAAACTTTCTCAAGACTACATGCAAGTAAAGAAGGAAGATTTAGAGCTTAACAAAAAATTAATATTAAATCATTTATTTTATGCAACACCCAATGCAATGAGAGAAAAGCAAAGTTAAATCACTTTTCATAAAAAATACTTCGAGCGTACCCCTTCTTATTTACGTTAAAACTTTTCAATGAAAATATGAATAATTGTTACACTACCTTTAAAAAGTTTAAGACCATTTCTTCAAAAGCGTAAAAATAAGTACCACTTAGTTTTATAAGCAACATTTTAAGTAATTTGACTAGTAGAGTGTCCATTTTTGCAACATCTCACGATTTTAATAACCTGACCCCCTAAAAAGTTTCCTTCCTACCTACCTACCTGCATTTAGCGCCTGTAAAATTTAAAGAAAGTATGTGATGGATCCAAAAATAGTTCAAAGGTCATCAAAATATTTTCAGCTTAATTAAAAAGTGTTTATTAGGAGAAATTTTTTTTTTTTTCTTAATAAATGTGATCGAGATTTCGAACAACATGTTTTTGGTCCCTCGTTTTGTTTTTCCTGGATATCACTTAAATAAAAATTTGTATCGATATGAAAGAAATCTTTGAAATCGGATAAGGATTGTAGATGCTGTTGAACCATGTAAGGAAATTCCTATCTTAACTCAATCACTCATTGGATAAAAAATTGTTCAGTTACGACTTCACGAATTTGTATTCAGCTGTAATCGTGAATTTTCGTTCATGGTTCCTATCATCTACAGTTCTTATCCGATTTTGAAGATCTTAGATTCAAAATGTTCGTAAAATAATTCTTTTCAGGCTTACACTTTTTCCAAAGGTTCACTCGAGGTCCCTTAAATTTGTAAGCTGGTGCTATTTATATATTTATTGGAAAGATTCAAAGTAATCGGTGTTGTAAAAATGGGAATGTTATGCAGGGTATCAAAATGAAAATCCTTAAGAATTAAAATAAATTTTTCTTTTTTTTATCGTTCTTCGTGTTTTATTTAATAATAATAATATCAGAAAAAATTAAAATATTCCCAAAAGTAGTGTAAGTTCAACCCGACCTCCTACCATTTTTCTTAAACGTCAATACTAAGCGGGCTCAAAACAGTATTATGGTGTAGAGCATTAATAAATTATAAATAAATAAATAAATAATCAAATTGGTAACATGACAGTTTTCTGTCAATCTACATTAAGATGGTCAACCACAAGAAGTATATTTTAACGTTTTTCAATGACTATAAAGTTGTTTGTTAAATGAAGCTATCGAAAAAAATAGGATTTGGCTTATATGCTATAAAAATATACCTTTATAGTGCATCTATTCATCTATATATACACCTCTGAATGGTGAGGCCAACCAGATGCTTAGCTCAAGCCAAAATATGCCACCATATGGTGAGCAAATCAAATATCGCTGATAAATTGCTTGGATCATCATTTTCATTAAGATTTTTTATTTTCATTTAGGCTTATATGTTCTAAATATTACAACTTTATTTAATAAATAAATAAATAAATTCAGTGTTATAAAAGAATATCATAAGCTTTTGATTTTTAATTGAAAAACTTTTAAATTTTTATCATACGTGTACTAAATCAACCAAAACAAAACGCGGTCGGGTTTACCCCATCATGTTTGCAAACTGGTCATGTCTCACGAATTGGTTAGGGTGGAAAGCAATCAGTTGTTTCAGAATGTTGGTATATTGGACGAGTTGATCAAAATAAGATTTTTACTAGGTCGGAATTGCCCCACTATACTCTACATATTTCTTGTAACATTGTAGCGCTTCAAGATGAACTTTAACAGCCCTGCCAAAAAAGTCAAACATCCTTTCCAAATAAGCAATTTACTAGGTCGCATTTACCCTACCTGGCTCTACATAATTTTAAATTTTTGCAAATATTGTTAATGTCATTTTTAAGCTTTGTCGTGCTTAAAAACGAACTCTAACAGTCCTGCCAAAAATGTCAAACATCTGTAACAAATTTAGACCTTGTTGATTTAGTATATTGAATTAGCATATTTTGCGTCAAAGTTCATTTATTTGCATTAATTATTTATGCCCAGAAATATATATATTTATATATCTTAGAAGATATTTAGCATATCGATTGCGTACACAAACCCCAATCAAATTTATTCTCTTTTAGGTTTCTTGGTTTTTTTGTGACGAATATCATTTCTAATGCGGCTCTCAGATTTCAAATGTTACCCAAATCACTTCCACTAAATTAGCAACTTAATGTGCGTGTGGCCCATTCATTTACAACTGTATTGGTATATACTATATATGTATATAGTGTCTTTGTGCGTGTGTGTGTTTGTGTAAATAACAATTTGTTTTTATTAAGGCTCGAGCGTGTTTTATGAGCGGCAATCTTGGGGCACTTATGCCTGGCTAACGCCTATATAAATATGGCCGCCATATACAAAACAAATATATGGCAAATGGCGGCGCTATAGATCGTCATAGGTCTGAGATAAACCGAGCAGTGGAAATTATGATTATGATTATTTACTGTGAAAGTCATATAATATAAACATGCCATTAAGCTTAAGTGGTTGAGCTTTGATTTCCTTCGACACAAAAGTTCTTAAATTGGAGCACTAAAAAACATGCCAATAGCAGTATTTGAGTTATTTTCGGTCAAGCTTTTAAAATGTCAAATGTCAGAGGACTTTGGAGCTGAAAGTTTAGATAACTATTGGGGTATGGTAAACAAAAATTGGTCCAAAAGTAAACTACAAAGCCTCTAAAGCGTTCTTTGTGCAGAGATAAAATACGTCAAGAAAAAAAACCTTAAATAGAGCAGAGAAAAGTTGTGGAGAAAAGCAAAAGCGCACTAACAAGTTGGATACGTAAAACGTAATTGAATTCTTATTGACATTGAAGAGCTGCCAGCTGATAAAAATTGAGAGCAAGCAAAATCCGACAGCAGGTCACGGAGAGTGAGAGAGGTAAGAGGTCAAACACTGCATTGGTTGTATTAAAATAAAATGAAACTATTTGTAGAAATTGCAAAACAGTTAAGCAAAATCTGAAAAGAAAGTGCCACAAAGAGTGCGAGATGCAATGAAGAAAAATTAATTTATTTTTGACTAAGATATTTGTCAAGCTGTCTGGAAGAGGTTGCCTTGAAAATGGGTTAAACTGTGAGAAAAGTCTTATCGAATGAAAGAAATTATAAATGAGGTTAAAATGGACATTTTAATTGGAAGCTGTCAGCTCGAATCAATGGAGAGATATGTGTGTTGTGGTTTTTCCTTGGGTTAGATGTTGCAGAGAACTCGAGGAAACAGGCAGGTATGACAGGTTGAAAAAAGTGAGTTCAAGAGCTGCGTGCACCTCATGGAAGAGTTTTCTTGGCAAAGTGTCGGAATCTTAATAGGTATACTTAGGTATGTTACAAATTATGAGTGTTGAACAATCAAACCTACAGATGGCCTACCCTAGGTGGTTGTATAGGCAGGTCAGATAGTGACTGAGACCACCCAAAGACCATGAGGTCCATTGTGTTGCCTAATTAAAAGAAGGGGAGGAAAAAAATTGGAGAAAGGGAGGGATTGTGGAGGAGGATCAAAAACTGTGCATCTCCAATCGCCTAAGTTTCTCATGTTACAGAACCGTTTTGCGGATTCCACGAAAGCAGCCAAATCCGCTATGACCCAGATCCTCAAAGCAAGGTTTACCCCGAAACTGGGCTTGTCTTCTAAGAAGCCGGGCAGTCGCATCGAATGTGTTGGATGCTTTCTGTCTCTTCCTAATCTCCGAGCTGACGCAGAAATGGAACATGCAACCTCTCGGCCATACTGCCTATGGTCCAGTGCCAAATTACAACACCTACCACCATCCTAGTCTCGGAAGATGCAACAACCGGACACCATGACCCATTCTCTTTCCGCCAGAGCTCTAGCCGTCTCCCGTATTTGCAATACGACCTGTAATGGTGATGAATGAAGGTTAGCTGGCGCACTAGTCCGCTGCCTCGTTACCGGAGACACCTGAGGGAGCCGGAACCCAGAAGGGTTATTGAGTGGTGATTGATACGGTTGAGCGCTAGCGTCGTGTCACGGACCAGTTAACTCTTTATAGTATGTGATGACAGAGCTTTAATAACAATGTTCCTTAGACTTCCGTCCAAGTTCCAATAAGCCTAGCCGCTTGGCAGACTGCGTATATCTCCGCTGCACCAGTCGAGAAGGCGGAATAGGAGCTTCGTCAAAAGCTCTTTAGAGAAGATGCCTGTTCCTGTGCACTCCCTTATTGATCTTCGAACTATTAGTATAGATCGTCAGATCGTTCCCTTTAAAAGGGGTTCTTTGCATCCAATCTTCCGTCTTCGGGAAATCTGCGGCCAAATAGTCGTCCCATTTCTGAATCGTGGAGCAGTTTTCACTATCCCCGGTCTGCACAGGTACGCCTTACTCAGGAAGAAGACTGCTATGACCACAAATTGTTGGCGTGAGAAGGTTTTACGCCCGGAGTATCGCTGCACTCCTAGACGCCGCCGACTTCAGGAAAGTTCCCACTGGCTCCAGGTTCACTCCATAAGTTAGGATGGGTCTCACGACTGCTATGTTTAACAGAATATATATATATATAACAGAATTCTGTAAGTGTAGTTTCAATTATTTTGACCCAAAACGATGATACAGCCTCAGGCAAACGTAATACCCACTGAACCATGCATGACAAAATGAACAGCCTCTAGTTGTAAAATTATTGCGCTTTTACATAAACATAGTAAATATGTACCTATAAATTTTAACGGCCATTTCTAATTGATTTTCCAATTACAGAACTTTGCATACAATTAGAGCTCAACTTTAAACATGCAGCAATAGTTCAACGATGGCCCTGCAACTGCTGCCACATTTGGTTGCCATATTGTTGCTACTCAGTGAGGCCTGCCTGGCACAGGTGAAGCCTAAAGTTAACTTAAGGGATTGCTATGATAGGATACGCAAACAAGATGCCAATCTTATTAAGATAGTTGAATGCATAGCGCAGTCCTTGAACGTAACAGCCCTATATGAAGACACTGTATGGAAAATGGAGCTGCTGGAGCGTCAAGTAGACCAGCTGTTGAAGCAGCCGGAGCCGAAATATAAACCAACTCCCTATATGCATATTGATGATGTGCTGCAAATCGAGGGCAGTGTGGCAGGATATGATTGCGAGCGCAAACGACACCTGGTGCAAGCCATACGACGCAAGCTGGAGATGTACAGCCTGCTGAACGGACAGGAGAGCAAATTATTTGACTGGCCCAAGCCAATGAAGCAGCCAACAAGCAACTCGACTCCTGTGAAATGGGACTTGATGCCGCCGAAGGCAAAGAATTCCAAGCGGGAGGATATAGATGAGCTGCGCTGCCTTATTGTAATGGCTATTGAAGAGCAGGGCTTATTATAAACTGGCCTTAAGCGTAGGTACTTATGTAAGCGTTAAACGTTTGTTGGCTCAATTGATTGCATCAATTAAAATGACACAAAAAGTGCGGCGCCACAAATGTAAACAGTTGCATCATGGCGGAGTTGCTACCACAACTGAGTGCAAACTGAGCCTGGATTTCGACTGCATTTATAATGTAAATAAACGGAGTGTGTGGGTGTGTGTGTGTATCTATGTGTGTGTGCACTGACAATAACATGCAATCAGCGGCAACAACAAACAAAGGTGCGCACGGCATACGCGGCGTATGTGTAATATACTATAAGCTCAGCTGTGCTGTGGCAACTCTGGCAGCTGCTGTAGCTGCAAATTCATGTCAAGCGGCGGCATCAGCTGCAACTCTGCAGCTTAAGTGCAGCCTGCTTCGCATTCACAATGACCACTGCCACTTGGTGTGGCATGCAAATCTAGAGCAGCAGGCACGTATGAGTACATGCAACCGGAATGGATGGAATGGATGGGAATGGATGCGCCTGGCCAGCCATTTGTAATAATTGCTTAGACATTGTGCAACATCATCAGGCTAATAATAGCAGTACTAATAATAATAATATTAATAATGATAATAATAACGATAAGTGTGTGTGTGGGTGTGTGTGTGTGAGCCGCAGTGACCAACTGAAACTTGGCCAGTTTTTTTTTCATTTGAGCGTAGTTTATTTTTATGTGCGTTATAAAATTATTTTATGATGCGGCATGCAACAAGCGATAAGATAGCGGGAAGTGGCGAGGGGAGGAGGCGGGCATTTAATGTGTTTGTGTGTGTAACTTTATGAGTGGGCAATATTAAACAATTTGCAACAGTTGAGAGTGCAAGTGTACGGATAGGGTACTTGAAGTGTTTATACTTGGCTTTAAGTTCAGGCAGTCATCTGGATCTTGATTTCCCACCGAGAAAATAAAATTGTAAAGAGTAATAACTGCTTGGAGCCTAATTTCTTACGACCATTTTTTGTTTTAAAATTTCAATGAAACTTTAGTTTATATTCAAAACCTGAATAGGTTACGATATGATAAATATCTAAAGCTACAAAAATGAACTATATCAAAGTGTTTTCAGCTTATTTTCGCAGTAAGTCGTCTAGTTTGGAATTTATGGCCCTTTAAAGATGGAAAAGTAAAATTTTTCGGAGTTGCAGTGATCGCGGAAGGCCGGCGTACATCGTTCTACAAGAGTGTCCAGCTCCTTGCGTACGCCGACGACATCGACATCATTGGGCGTACCAAGCGAGATGTCACCGCGGCCTTCAGTGCTATTGAACGGGAGTCGGCGAAAATAGGTCTGGCGGTAAATGAGGGCAAAACAAAGTATATGCTGTCGACTTGGGTCCCAGATTACGGCCGACAGCTATACTTTCGATGTTGTCGAGGAATTCATCTACCTTGGCACCGCCGTTACCACCGACAACGATGTCAGCCTGGAGATCAAGCGCAGAATCACTCTTGCCAACAGGTGCTATTTCGGTCTCAATAGGCAATTGAGTAGTAGAGACCTCTCTCGCGCTACAAAGCTAACATTCTACAAGGCACTCATCCTTCCAGTGCTTCTTCACGGCGCGGAAGCCTGGACCGTGTCGCTAACTGATGCAGCTGCCTTGAAGTTTTCGAGAGGAAAGTACTGCGCAAGATTTTTGGTCCTATTCGAGTTGGCGATGACTACCGCATCCGCACCAACCAGGATCTGTATGAGCTCTTCAACGACATGGACGTTTCTCAGGGTATCAACATCCAGTGGCTTCACTGGCTCGGACATGTCGTTAGGATGGACGAGGATGCTTCAGCTAGACGTGTGTTCGATGCGGTAGTCAGCGGCCGTCGGCGGAGAGGACGACCATGTTTTCGTTGGAAAGACCAAGTGGAAGGGGCCCTGTCTTCGCTCGGTGTGACCAACTGGAGAAGGCGCGCGCAATGCAGAGGCGCCTGGAGAGATATTTTAAGGCAGGCCGTAATTGGTAATCGGGTTGTTATGGCCACATAAGAAGAAGAAAGAAGAAGAAGAAGTGATCGCAAATAAGGCTTTTTTTCGTGCTAAGTCGTCTAATTTGGAAATTATGGCCACTTAAAGTTGAGATTGGCCCTACGCTCCACCCGGAGTTAGAGGAACTTATATATAATATATAAAGTTGAGATAATAAAGTGATCTCGATTTCGATTATTTACGCTTTAGTTTGTTTCATTTAGAGATTATGGTAATTGAAAGTCGAGACGATAGTTACGAAATTTTGTGAAATTAAATAGAAATTCTGCTAAACTTGCAGAGTGTCCGGAAGAGGACTGCTCTCTCAAGGAGCTCAATAGATTTATCGGGTAAATATACAAAATTCATAAAAATCGGAGAAGGTCGTTGAAAAAGTGGCCAGCTTCACTTATTTATGCCGATATATATTTCTTTGTGTGACTAATTAAAATACCAATAGTGATTGTGCCAATTATTGATTTGCACTATTAAAAAATTTTGGAAATAATCATGACTCCGAAAATTCACATGCTTAGAATCTTTTAATTAAGCGAAGCCAACTAATCATCTAATGCCTCAGCTATTTTTTCATCAATCACAATACCATCTCAATCAAAAGTTAAAAAAAAAACATTTTAAACAGCTTTTGTTCTGACTTGTGTCTATCCCGAAGTCTTACAAAACCAATTACATGACTCAAAGAAACTTGTCTAGAACAAGATTTGCGCACAAATAACAAAAAACCAAAGCGCTTAAAAACATTTCAAATGGCGCTCTTGAGAATTCATCGTGATTTGTTATCTCTGCTTTTAAGAGCTTTTTCCTTAAATGCATCCATATAAATGCTCAGCAACGCCTCTTTGGCTAATAAAGTGCATAAAAAATTATAGAGCGGGAAAAAAGAAAGGCTGAGCATTGCGAGCCAAGTACAGTCCACACTTTACCAGGCCCAACCCAACACTTACCTCACTTTAAATATAACAGTTTTGATTACCCAAGCATTGCCACTTAGGAGCAGAAGAGGAAGAGAAAGCAAATGAAAATAAAAAGAAAATAATAATAATGAAAAAAATGTGTGGAAAATGTGCCGCTCATGGCTTCATTCACTGTGGGGTAAACTTTCTACTTCTCGGGACTGCCCGGGACTCCCTCTGTATCCCAAACCCTTGGGGTGCGGGGTGTGCGGTCGCTCGTGCGTTTCCCGGTCAACGCTTCGTTGGTACGCAAAATTTATTGTTTGCGGAAGTTGTCTTTAATGGCCAGAGAGAGAGAGGTCCAGAGCCGCCATTAGTGCCCCATGACAAAGTCAGTCTGGCTGCAACATTTTTTAGTTGACCTTCAAGGCAAATAATTTCAACTCATTGAGTTTAATGTTCACAGCTGCTCTTTATGAGGGGGCGTGGCACTGGTGACTGGTTTCGAAAAATATGCCGACCGTTTGTCTATTTCAGTTTTGTATATTTATTTATTTATCATGGGCACGTGATTTTTTTTTTCGCCTTTCCGAGGACCTCTATAATCAGATGATTTATGGCCAGCAGGCCATGTCCAGAGAAGTTATTTACTATATATATAAATTTTTGGTTTGGTATATAATATATGTTTGTGGCTTGCTGTTGTTACTAAACTTGCAAATTATATGCGGATACATATATCTCTAAAAATGGGCCAAAATAAAAGAAGCGGGCAACTAGTACAAATTAAGATACTTTAATTTTAATGACTTCTAGGACATTTGTGGAACAATATATTTAGGCTTTTAAAATGTTTCAATAAAATAAGGATTATTTATTTAGTTATCGAAGAATGAACATATGAATAGATAGCGTTGAGGATTTTATATTCAAAAACTTTCTTATGAGCATTCGGCCATAAATGTTTTCAAGGTTCGACTGGTATTTGAGTCTAGAATTCTTCTCATACCACTTAACTTATGGATCATTGGTCTGGTGGATGGCGGCTAATACCAAATCTCACCGTAAACAATGCCTTCAAAGTTCGGTGCGAATGTTGCGGTTTAGCCATGGGTATCAACGGATCTATGCGATTACCAAAACACCTCAGGCGGTGCCACTTCTCCCCCGAACTTCTCAGATCTTTATAATTTTTACATATTTGGTAGAGCTACTAGCCAATAGTAACCATTATAGGTGAGCTCGATCCTCAAATTTTGAGAATCGATATTTTCAACAGATTCTCACCAAAAAATCGAGTTAAAATCGCTGAAAATTACAGGAAAGGAAATCTATAAAAAAGAAGAATATTTATAAAATATTCACTTAAATTTATTTCCATAATTTAATACAACGAAAACAAAAATTCAAAACTTGATAAAAGAAAACAAAATATGTATAATTCGTTTGTTTCAAAATCAATTTATTCAATTATCTTGTGACTTTTTTTTCCAATGTTAAAAAATATTAAAAAAAAAACTCAAAAGCGCCCTCTGGCGGCACTCAAAATTGAAAATAAAACCCATAAACACATTTGGCTAGAGGATAAATATTTTTTTTTGGCGTTCTAGACATGGCGTCCTGATATTTATTTTAAGTCCGTAAAATCGCTGAGAGCCCCAAACCGTTTTTCTGTCTTATAAAATTGATACTCCATAATGCACGCGTACATAAAAGATCGATGCTCAATAAAAAAGAATCAATTTTATTGTCAGAAATCGTCGAAAAATAGATGCCCAGCTCTAGTAGCCACGTCAAATTTTATTGCAAAATTCCGATTATTTCTCGAGTTATCGATAGCTGAAAATTAGGTTTTCATATTTAGACTTTACTTTGATACCAAATACTTCTCAAACGAATAAAGATATTAACACAAATCGATTTTTACCATGACAGATAAAATATTTAATTTGGAAAATTATATACTTTTTTTAATCGTATATTTTTAAGATTTTTTTTTATAATTTTTAAAGATATTGAAAAGATTTTATTTTTAATATGACCGATAAGATATTTAAATTGAAAAAAAAAATAATTTAATTTTTTTTTTACAGATTTTGTATTTTAATTTTTTAAGATATTGAAAAGATTTTTTTTTACTATGACCGATAAGATATTTAAATTGAAAAAAAATAATTAAATTTTTTTTTGTATTTTAATTTTATTTAATTTTTGAAGATATTGATGCGATTTTTTTTAGCATGACCAATAAAATAATTAGTTTGAGAAAATAATACATTTTTTTTTATCAATAAAATTTTTTTTAATGATTTTTTGTTTCAACTTTTTAAAGATATTGACGCGAATTTATTTTTACCGTGACAGATAACATATTAAATTTGAAAGAAATATATATGTAACAATATAAGAATTTTTTATAATTTTTAAAGATATTGACGCGATTTTTGTTTTTTGCCATGACATAAAATATTAAATTAAAACAAAAGTTAATGTTATTATTTATTAAATAAATTTTTGTAAGATTTTTTGTTTTAAATTTTCATTATTTTTAAAGATTTTGACGCGATTTTTTTTACTACGACAAATAAAATATTAAATTAGAAAAACAATATTTTTTTTCCTCTATTAATTATACAAATTTTTTTTTGTTTAAAGTTTTTGTTTTTTTTTTTATAATTATTAAAGATATTGACCCGATTTTTTTTTTAGCCGTAACAGATAGCATATTCAATTTGAAAAAAAAAAATTAATTTATATTTTAATATGTAATTATATATTTTTTAAAATATTTTTTGTTATAATTTTTTAAGATATTGACACATTATTGATACATTTTTTTAAAAAAGCATTAAAAAATTTTTTTTTTTAACATTTGATTTAAGTTCACACCATATAAAGAACGTATAAAAACACATGTTTAAAAAAAATGCTGATTGACATATTTAAGGAACATAGTTAAAAAAAAATATGAAATTATCTTATTTTTTTTAAGAAAATGTGTTGGTTAAAAAAAAGTAAAATAATTTTTTAAAAATGGTTTCGTAACATGAGGAATTTGGACGATGTGATGTAAGTTTTTGATCGTCAACCACAATCCTTCCCTTTCTTCAATTCCTTTCCTCCGCTCCTTTTAATTAGGCAACACAATGGACCTCATGGTCTCTGGGTGATCTCAGTCACTATCTGAGCTGCCTATATAACCTAACCTAAACAAACCTCTGATAAGCATTTTATTATAAATTTATAATTTCCAAATGAGTTTAAAAAAAAACATCCAAATCGATTAAAAAACCCTTCCGCTTCACTTATTTCGACCCACTTAAACTATATAAACGAGGTAGTTACGCTCTGCGCCCAAAATGGCTGACAAGCTCACTGAACTTGGACCCTAATGCGTTTATAAACTGTTAACATGGCGTATGTGTAATATGTTTCTGGAATACTTTTATTTTTGTGGCCTCTTGTTTTATTTTTGTTGGTAGGCAGCATTTTAATGGCAGCTGTTAGTTGTATTTTATTTTTATTTTTAGTTGATTTATGCTTATGAAAAATGATGTGACAACAACTAAGCAACAACAACAGCAACAACAACATCGACAGCAACATCAACAACTATGTTACGTTTTTATGACAGTCCTTAAGTACCTCATAAAGATGAGCTATTGATGATATATGAAATGTGTTTGCACTTTTGCATTTTGTTGCTGTCAGGACTTGGAATCTTTATGACTGTAATAAGCCTTGCTAATTGGATTTGGAGTTAGATATAAATAAGCTTCAACACAGTACAAGCTGTTTAAAATTTTATTGCATTATTTATTGCTCTGAACATTGTTGATAAATAGCTACTATGTACTATTTATACTGTTATACATGTATATATATAGCTGCTCAATATAAGCAACAACTTAGCTTAGAACCAGTTTGTTTAATTAATTTATTGTGCAATTAAATTATAAGACCATAAAATAGTCACAACATTAACTCGATAGATACTTAAGGAGCAGACACTGCAATATGCCAAGGATGTTGATTTAGTATTGGTTCCATTTATGGAATTCTGATTTCAATGACCCCAAAGCAGCTCTTGGACAGCTCTGGGAAGACAACATTGTTGTTGGACAAAAGTAAGCAACTTACAATATTTGTTTCCTTAAACGTAATTTAAGTAGAGGACAAATATTGGACGTCCACACACACCAGGCCGGCATACTCTTTTCCAGGACATAACGACTTTTTTTTCTTTGGTTTTTGATCAATGTTTTTTTTTTGGGAGCTATAATATATACAATATACATATAAACTCCCTTGCAAAACTCAGATACTCTCCTTAAAGCGTTAAAATTATGTAAATTAGCGTATTGTATCTAGTCAAGACTTCAAGCTTATTTTGACTGTAGCCCTGCTACTTGTTAAATAATCATTTCCGAGTGCGCTTATTTGCGAGTGTTTACTGTGGCTTCCTGGAAGTTCCTCTCAAATAAAATGGAAGAAATGGAAAAAGCCAACAAACGCAGAGCACAGTTGAAATTGTTGCTCGCCGTTGCACGTGCCACAAATTCCAAAAAAAAAAATAATACTCACAGACACACACTCACACTTAGTTAATACATAGCTAGCTACTTGGAAGCTAATTGGCAACATAATTGCCTTAGGTGAGCGTAAATTTGAAGATGAGATTAAAAAAGCAAAGATGAATGCAATGGCGAGAGCATAAGAAATGCTCTACATTAAAATATTTTAGTGCAGCAGCCTGAAAGTATGCTAAGAAAATTTTGGCAGAAGTAGGAGAAGCAGATAAACAGTGTTGTGCCAGATATCCCTCTATAAGCGAATTTGGGCACAAAGGCAAAACATCGTTTGGATGCATTTTTTTAATTATTTGCATTAGATAATGAAATTTTAATAATCATGTTAAATTGAATTTAATTTTAGATGAATATTAAAATTAAACATCCAATTTATAATTAAATAAAAACTAAAATTTCAATTTTTTTATTGAAAGTTAAATAATTAAAAAATAAAAATTTACTTTTTGTACTATTAAAAAATCGTTTGTTTTGCAAAGTTAACCCTTTCAGTCACTTAAATCAGCCAATAGAGACACAAATTAGAAACTTTTATATAAGCTAATTTTAATTACGAATATGGAAGTTTTTTTAAGGTGGGGTGGCACCCCTGGGCTCCACGTGTTGTCCTACAAGTTGGACAATGTGACTATTTTGTTTCACTTCTAATAAATTCTAAGGTTTTCAGGTATTATTATTATAAATTAGCATCTTTTGATATATCATCGTAATCAAAAAATTTGCTCCTCAATACGCAAGATATATTCTAATCACAGCTGGTGAATATGAGAACGTAAGATTTTATGGTTAGGTAATATAAAATATGCGATTTTGCTTCACATTTTAGAAAAATTTTCGCTTTTAAGCTCGTTCGATTTTTGTGAATTTTGTTTTTGAAAGTATCTAAGAACAAACCGGCAAATTGTGCATAAACATTCTTTTATACTATTATTTCCTTTTATTGTGGAATACAAATTTTGATTTCTGTGATATACTCGTTAAAAATTTCGCATCCCGATAGTTCGATATTTTTTAAGGCACATGTCAATTTCTTCATCTTTATTGTTAACTTCGCGTACCGGTAGATCAGCTAAAGAAGCATAAATTTTATTCTCAGTAAATGCGCTATTACCCAATGTTATAACAATTCAAAAAAAAATCAGAAAATCCCGCTTTCAAAAGCCGAAAAGTAGAATTTACAATACAAGACGAGTCGGAAAATGACGTACTCCCAATTTATGGGACGACATGTTTTAAAGTTGTCACGCCTTACTATTTGAAATATCCTTTTTAAAAATGTTTTTATTCGTAAGCATACGTATCATTTCATACTGTCAATTTTTTATTTGGTTGTCTTATACGAAAAACTGTCCTTTTATTAGTACGGAATTTCACAATTTTTTCGCGGAACGAAATTTCGAAATAAAGTAAAGTTCCCCGAGCAATTTCATTAGAAAAATAAAAGGAATTTTCATTTGTTTTTATATTAGACATTTCTTACAATATATCCAACAACTTTTTACTCAACTCCCGTGATTTCGAAATAAAAAATCGAGAAAATAAAAATGTCTAACATTGGATGCAATGACAAAAATGGTTAACATTTTCATATTTACTTCAAAATAGATTAATTTTTTCAGCATAAAACAAGAAATATATATTCCATTAAGGTTTATGCAAATGTATTAAGATTTTTGGCATTTTTTGTGCAAAAAAATAATAATAAATTCATGCATTAAATATTTTTTTTAAATAGATCTGATGGCAAATTATATGAATACGAGGTGTGTTCAAAAAGTACGGTGACTTTTGAAATTTCGAGGGTAACGTATTTTCGATTATCGATTTTTTTGCTTTGTTGTGTGGGTACACTCTTCCCGAACATCTGTACCAAATTTCAAGTGAATGGCGTTTTTTGTTTGGTTGTGAGATGCGTATTTTGCGTGCTCGGCGATTTTTTGCTATCGAAAAAAATGGAAAATTGTTTTGGAAAATCGTCGAATCACTAAAAGTGAAGTTGCTGAGGATGTCGGTATATCGCTTGGCTCGTGCCATGAAATTTTTTCTAACGTTTTGGGCATGAGACGTGTGTCAGCGAAGTTTTTTCCGAAATTGCTAAATTTTGACCAAAAGAACAGTCGCATGAGCATCGCTCAAGAGCTGTTGAATGACGTCAGCGTCGACGCAGATTTGCTCAAAAGGGTCATAACTGGTAACGAATCATGGGTATATGGTTATATCGAAACCAAAGCCCAATCGTCCCAATGGAAGCGGCCAGAAGAGCCAAGATCGAAAAAAGCACGCCAAGTTCGATCAAATGTCAAAGTTTTGCTCACTGTTTTCTTCGATTACCATGGCGTGGTGCATCAGGAGTTCTTACCAATAAATAAACAGTATTATCTGGAAGTTATGCGCCGTTTGCGAGAAGCAATACGAAGAAAACGTCCAGAATTGTGGAAAAACAATTCATGGCTTTTGCATCACGATAATGCCCCTGCTCACTCATCTTTGCTTGTGAGAGATTTTTTGGCCAAAAACTACACCACAATCATGCCTCAGCCACCATATTCACCGGATTTGGCCCCATGTGACTTTTTCTTGTTCCCAAAACTAAAGAGACCTATGAAAGGACGGAGATTTGCAACGATTGAAGAGATAAAGAGTGCATCGCTGGATGAGCTCAAGGCTATACCGAAAAGTGCTTATGAGAAGTGCTTTGAGGATTGGAAAAACCGTTGGCATAAGTGTATTGTATCTGAGGGGGATTACTTTGAAGGGGCAACATAAATATATAAAACAAAGTCACCTTACTTTTTGAACACACCTAGTAAATAAAAATTGATGCAAACATATGCAGTAATTAAGTCATAATTAAATTAAATCAAATTAATAGATATAATAATTTTTGTTTGCCCAATGCATCGAATTGCTTTATTTAAAAGATGGCGGCTATAGCCAGTTTCCTTAAGCAGCTCTTAATCTCTTTCAATCAATCTGCAATCCTTTCCTTTTCAAACAAATATTATATCATAATCAATCATTTAGTCACCTTGTCAGTTAACCTCTTCGTTGCCTTAAAAAAAATCATGATAAATTTTTAATAATTTAAATTTTGAACAACGATTTATTTCAAATTTGTGAAATCTGGCACGCTCCCAAACATACAAGTTGATACATAAAGTGAAGGTAATGCATTTGGTTAAAATTATGGGAGCAAGAGAGATAGGGCGTTTTATTTATTTAAACCGTGTGACAAAAAAAAAGGAGAACAACAAAACAACCACAACAAAAAGGAAACAAAAAGAAATGTGCACAAAGCATAAAAGTCAAAGTCAGTCTAAAAAAAGATACACACACACACAACTGCAGACTTTTTTTATGCTACATGCGTGTGACTTATGTGTGTGTGCATGTGCATGTTTATGTGTCTTTGTATGTATGTCATATCTCATTATTATGCTCAACACTTTGTTTGCAATATATTTTTGCTGCACGACCTTCACACACATCTAATCCCACACATACACAGATACCCACACATACAAGTCAAGTCGTGCGCCCAAAAGTAGACTAAGCGTTTTGTCTGCTGCGCTGTTCATTTTCTGTCTGTTTGTCTCTTAGTCTCTCAGTTTCCTATTCTCCTAGTCTGCTAGTCTCTTAGTCACTTGGAAATTCATGCAGCACAGCACCTTGTAAGTCACTCACTCACTCACTCAGTCAGTCAGTCCATCCTTCAGTCATTCATTCAGTCAGTCATTTATTCAGTGAGTTGAATTCGGAACTGTGAGCGCCGCAAAGCATGCTTTGAATTTTTGAGCAGCCTTGAAAAGCACGACGAGAAAAACAGCAACAACCAACCCAACCATCTGTTTTTCTTTCAGCTCATCATAGATTGTCTGCTTGAGTTAATATTATTCTAATTTAATTGAAAATCTAAAAAAGAGAAGCTCATCTTGGTCCACACAAAATTTGGCCATGTACTTGCAATCAATTTGGCTCAATGACAACTGCTTTTATATAAGAAAAATGCAATCAAGCTTAAACTTTTTCTAACTAAAAACTCTAGCATAAATCATAAATATAATTGGTTTATTAAAATTTATTTTAAAATAAATTATTTGAGAGAGCGCTTTACCATAAATCAAACATATAATTGTTGTTTTTAATTTAATTTAAAATGCATAAATACATCATAATAAATAAATCATTTACCATAATTTTTTAATTGTATTGATGAAATTAAATTTTTCAACACCGACATAAATATTTTTTTGGTAAAATAATTAAAATTTAATAAATAAGGCTAAAGGGCTTGCTTTTAAAATATATTTTCAATTTTGAATTTTATTTTGAAACTAAAAACTTAAAGAAAACATTTTTTTTAGAGTGAAATTCATATCATTAATCTTTAAGAATAAAAAAAAAATAACTTACATTCGATTTTTATTATAAACTAAAGACTTAAAATACAAAATTTTTTAAAAAGCAGAATTCATTTAAAAAATTAATACGAATAAAAATTGAAATTTATCTTCCATTTGATTTTAATTATGAACTAAGGGATTAATCTAAGAATTTTTTTAAGGAGCGGAATTCGCCTCAAAAGTCTTTAAGGATAAATTATGACAATTATGAACTGAAGATTTAATGTAACAAATTTTTTAAGGAGCGGAACTCATTTCAAAAGTCTTTAAGGATAAAAATTGAAATTTATCTTCTACTCGATTTTTATTATGAAATAAAGATTTAATCTAAGAAATTTTTTAAGAACCGGAATTCATCACTAAAATCTTTAAAGATAAAAATTGGAATTTATTTTCCATTCTATTTTGATTGTGAATCTATTATGATATTTAATCTAACAAATTTTGTAAGGAGCGGAATCTATCTCTATCTTTAAAAATAAAAAATTAGTATTTATCTTTCATTCGATTTTAATTATGAACTAAAGATTTAATCTAAAAAAATTTTTAAAGAGCGGAATTCAACTCAAAAGCCCTTAAGAATGAAAAATGTAATTTATCTTTCATTATATTTTAATAATGAACTAAAGATTTAATCTAAACAAATTTTTTAAAGAGCGGAATTCATCTTAAAAATCTTTAAGGATAAAAATTTGAATTTATCTTCCATTCGATTTAAATAATGAACTAATGATTTAATCTACAAAATTTTTAGAGGAGTGGAATTCATGTCCAAAATCTTTAAGGATAAAAATAAAATCTATTTTCCATTCGACTTTTTTATAAACTAAAGTTTTAACCTAAAAATTTTTTTTTAAGTGCGGAATTCATCTCAAAAATCTTTAAGGATACTCATTGAAAGTAATCTTCTATTCGATTTTAATGATAAAGTAAAGACTTAATCTAACAAATTTTTTAAGAAGCCGAATTCATCTCAAAAATCTTTAAGGATACAAATTGAAATTTAACTACCATTTGATTTTAATTATGAACTAAAGATTGTATCTACAAAATTTTTTAAGCAGCGGAGTTCATTTCAAAATTCTTTAAGGATAAGAAATAATATATTATCTTCCATTCGAATTTAATTATGAACTAAAGATTAAATCTAAAAAAATTTTCAAAGAGCGGAATTCATCTCAAAAATCTTTAAGGATAAAAATTGAAATTTATTTTTCATTCAACTTTTATTATGAACAAAATATTTAAACTTAATAATTTTTTAAGGAGCGGAATTCATATCGTCTTTAAGGATTAAACATTAAATTTATACTCCATTCGATTTTAATTTTGAACTCATGATTTAATCTAAAAACTTTTTAAGGAGCGGAATTCATCTTAATAGTCTTTAAGGATAAAAAATGAAAATTTAATAAAATAAAATTTAAAATCGAGTATTTTTTTATGAGCCAAAAATTTAATCTAAATCATTTGTTAAAGATCAGAATTCATATTTACTATCTCAATATCAAATCTATAAGCCTAAACCTTCATTCATAAATTAAAATTTTTTTTTAATTTTTAAGAATAAAATATGCAGTTTTTCTTTCATTCGATTTTTAAAAAAATATTCAGTGAATTTTTGTTTAGTAGTATTAAATGCATTTAAAGCATTTAAAGTTCGATTCGCTCTTTGATCATAAAATGATGAAACGATAAACTTTTTATAAATATTTTTAATCGTTTCGACGTTTACGACTTAAAAAATTCTCTGAATATTTTTTAAAAATTTTATGAAAGATAAATTAAATTCGTATCCTTAAAGATATTATGAAATTGTAATCAGTGAACTTTTTTAGTCGTTTTAAATGCATCCTTGAGCAGTTTGAAATAAAGTGCACCCAGTATAAATTTTATACAATTTAAAGTTCTCTTCGCGCTTCGTTTATTAAATTACAAAACAATTAACTTTTTTATACTTATTTATCAATATTTTTAATCGTTACGGCTTTTAACTTGTCATATCATTTTCCATACACATTATACGGTTGTCAGTTAACCACAAACGTTGCGTTATCGTTTATTGTAATTGGCCTTCTTCATTATTCTGCAATTATTAAATTATTCAAATTAACTTAAATTACTCTTGGAAGGTACAGTGAATATTAAATGAGTAATTGAAAATTACGAATATGCATATTAAATTTCAATTACAATAGTTTAAGTACTTCGGTATTGAGAATGTTTATCGTATTGTTCGTTTGGGACATGATTTTGGGTTTTCAACTGGTTATCAGAATGCAAACAAACAGTTATTGCATCAAGGCCTAAACAACAACTCACACACACGAAGACAAATTGAGTTGCACAACTTGTGTCGAGGTAAGTCGAGTCATTCAAATGCAAATACACCCATTACACACACTCACAAACACAAACACAACAACCTTTACCGACCCTTCAGTACGCATTATGTGTATTGATCCTTGGAGGACTTGGCCTATTGTTTTTGAAGGGGGTCAATTGCTACCATTGCACACTGCTGTGCCTAACTTCTCCAATATAATTATACAAATTATTAAACTTTAAAAGCCTGGTACCTGCCGATTTTTTCCATACTCCGTATATTTGTTGGTTTTTGAGCAAATTCGATCACGCCAACCAGATCAACCTATTTAGCTCTCATTGTAAGAAAAAATCTGCAATCTTACTAGCCCTATCGAAAAAAGTCTACTTAATTGCCAAAGAACTGACTTTTAGGTATCTACAAACTTTGAAGTGATCGAGAGTCGTGAGCGTGCGTCATGAGCGTGAGTCGTGAGCGCCGCATAAATGTTTTGATCGACTTAAACTTTTTAGTTGTAATCGTGTGTTATTTAGCTTTTAATAAGTGATAAGTTTTTTGATCTCAAAGCTTTCTGGAAAGTGAAAAAAACTGAATAGTGAGCAATGTCTCAAATGACCGATTTGAATAAAAGAGCTCAGCGGTCAGAAAAATTTAGCCTCCGTGCTATTAGTGCTTAAGTAGGTCAATTTCTTAACAATTATGACAAAACCGGCAGCCTAAAGAGAAACCCTGGCACAGGGAGGAAGTAGAAAACGATCAACAAAGAAAATCGTATATTGAAGCGTTTAAGCATGGAAAATCGGTTCAAAGCCGCTAAAGACATAAGGACCGAACTTGTCCAGTCTGGAGGAGTCCACATTAGCATAATGACTGTGCGAAAACGCCTCGTGGAGGAAGGACTTAATGCTCGCCGGCTAGCGAAAAAATCGGTATTAGCCTTAAAAAAGCATCAATTAAGGCAACAATGGGCTAAAACCCACGAGTCTTGGACCTTAAGTGATTGTAGAAATGTCATATTTTCTGATGAATCCAAAATAAACAATTTTGGTTCAGATGGGATGTCATACGTGCGCCGTAAATTCGGAAAGCAGTTTAAGAAGGAGTGGCTAAGACGAACTGTAAGGCATGGGGGATCCCGTATGTTCTGAGGATGTTTCTCCTACTATGGAGTCGGTGATCTGGCCCTCATTGATGGAACAGTCATAACAGAAAAGTTTCAACAAACTTTGAACAAACATCTTATACCATTCATTGAGGAGCGCCATTCATATTCCGATGATTAAAATTTTTCAGGACGATTCTGTTCCTTGCCATCGTGCAAAATCGGTAAGTCATATTTTTTTTATATTCTGTAACTATTATTATACTAAGCTCTTACATTTGCATGTTTTTTATACCCTGTACCGTATGGTACTAAGGGTATATTAAGTTTGTGCAAGCCGAAAATGTATGTAACATATAGAAGGAGACGTCGGAGACACCCCAAAGTTACCTAAAATATGATCAGGGTGAATAGAGAAGTCGATATACCCATGTCCGTCTGTCCGTCTGTCCGTCTGTCCGTCCGTCCGTCCGTCCGTCTGTCCGTCCGTCCGTCCGTCCGTGTGAACGCCTAGATCTCAGAGATGGTAAGAGCTAGAGTTACCAAACTTTCACATTAGATCCCATATTATTCCATAGGAGGCAAGTTTATTTTATTTTTTTGATATCGGTGATAAATTATATAGCTCCCATGGGGGTGTTTGAGACGACCTAGACAAAAAAAAGCGTTTCAGATGAATAATTCGTTTGTTTATGAAGATATCGTAACGAAATTTGGCATTCGAAAGTTTTTTATAGTTCCCAATCACTGTACCAAATTTGATCAAAATCGGTTGACTATATCATATAGCTCCCATAGGACCGATCGGCCAAAATAACTTTTTTAAAGAAAAATTCGCTACATTTCGTTTTTTAATAAAGATATCCTAACCAGATTTGGCGTTTGGAAATTTTTTAGACCACTTAAGCAATGTGCCAAATTTGAACAAAATCGGTTGACTATATCATATAGCTCCCATAGGTCCGATCTTCCAAAAAATCGATTTTTTAACAAAATTTGTTGTGTTTCGTTTATTTGTTAAGATATTGAGACCAAATTTGATATTCGTGAGTATTTTATAGTTCCTAAGCACTGTACTAAATTTAATCCAAATCGTTTGACTAGATCATATAGCTCCCATAGGACCAATCGGTCCAAAAACACGTTTTTTATACAAAATTCGATGTGTTTTGTTTGTTTGTAAAGATATTTGAAATAAATTTGGCATTCATATATTTTTTAAGGTATTTAAGCACTGTGTCAAATTTTATTGAAATCGGTTGACTAGATCATATAGCTCCCATAGGACCAATCGGTCCAAAAACACGTTTTTTATACAAAATTCGATGTGTTTTGTTTGTTTGTAAAGATATTTGAAATAAATTTGGCATTCATATCTTTTTTAAGGTATTTAAGCACTGTGTCAAATTTTATTGAAATCGGTTGACTATATCATATAGCTCCCATAGGAACGATCGGTCAAGAAAAAAATTTTTGCTTAAAAATTCTTCTGTTTTTGGTTTTTTGTGAAGAAATCGGACTTTATTACAAGCTAGTGGTACAGGGTATCCTAAAGTCGTCCGCGCCCGACTTTACGTCCGCCATTTTTTTTATGTAATTATTATTAGTTATTTAAAGAAGGTGAGCATACCTACGTTGGACCGGCCGAGCAACAGTCTGGAATTAAATCGGATTAAGAATCTCTGGCATACATTGTGACAAAAGTTTCCGGAAAGTTTCCAGAAAATTTCCGTATTCATTTAAAACGCGTGCATTGAGAATTTTTCAATATTTTGAGTATCTGTACATATATGTTGGTAGGACTGCAATTAATTACTATGCCAAAAATGAGCGGGATCTGTCAACCAGTTTGTTTACGGCAGCTGTTACTACCAATCCACCTCATTAGTGCTCGTCGACGCGCCATCTCATCGAGCCACGATTGTGAACGCATTTAAAAAACAAAACATTTGATAAATACCATCGACCAGGCACCGTACACTCCAGATCTAGCCTCGTGTGACTTTTTCCTCTTACCAAAACTAAAATTGCCACTCCCGTTTTAACTCCATACCGACCATAAAACAGAATGCGATGAGAAAGCTGAACGTCTTAGAAATTCCGGAAACATTTTTGTCACAGTGTACTTTAAAGATTTAAATAACGAAGGAGGAACCCAAAACGTTAAAAGAGCTGGATTGGATGTATGGTTTTTTCATTACCATTAAAACAATCCAAGATTTTGTTGTTTCAATGCCGATAAAAAATAATGGACGTTCAACAAAATGTTAAAAATTATAATTAAAATGTGTTAAATATTATTATCATCCCAGCGTATGGGAACGGACTCAATCTCAAACAGGATTTTTGCTACCTTGGCAGCAAAATAACTGCAGCAGACGGTTCATCCGCTGACATCGCCAACCGTATAAACAAAGCCCGCGGTGTCTTCGCACTACTAAACAACATCTGGTCATCTATCGGTCAAGACGAATTTCGGATTTTTAACTCCAACGTAAAATCCGTCCTGTTATATGCTTGCGAGTCCTGGTCGGTTCAGATCCGGAAACTGCAAACCTTTGTCAACTCATGCTTGCGTAAAATCTTAAGGATTTGGTGGCCACGCACCATTTACTACGGAATTACTGAAAGCCACTAATGAGCTTCCTATTGAACTAATAATCAAACGCCGGCGTTTTGGGTTGATCGGGCACACCCTTCGCAAAGACACCTGCGAAATCTGCGCTTTTATGGACCCGCAAGGCGCAAGAAGCTGTGGAAGACCAACAACCTCTTGGCGTCGCATGGTGAATGCTGACCTTCGGGACTCCCATACAGACTGGAATAGCCTCAAACAACTTGCAAAAAATCGATCGAACTTCAATTCTTTTGTTTTGGAATTGCAAGTTTACCCCTTTGCCTGCATTTAAGTATATACAATTCAATGGTGGCAATTAATTCCTAACCATAAGCTTTGCTAGCTACAAAGGGGCTCGAAAAACGATTGTGCCAATTTATCCAAGGCTATAAAACTTACGAAACACAGTGGTAGCTAACCACAAAAGAGTATGGAACAGTTATGAAATTATTAGCTTTAATTGATTGCTTTGACCACGTTTATCTATTCACAAAGAGTATGCGAAACGGTTTGGAAAAACTTTGTCTAGTGGTGGTAACTGACCCGTGTCTGGGATATCGTTATGGCGAACTCGTGAGTGGAACACATCGCTTGACAATACACAAGAACCTATTTTTGGGCCAAAGGTTATAACAATGGACTAGTTTGACGTACTAATGTTAACTAACATCAAATGGAAATGTCAGTCACAGTGGAAGAAGAAGAAGAAGAAGAGTTAACAGCTGCTGTCGTCTTTGAGGCGCACGCCATGGCCACTGTCACTTCCGTTTCCTCTCTTCTCGCTCGTCAAATATTTCGCTTGTATGTGTATGTGTGCCAAAGTCATTTAGCCCATGTTGTTGTTGTTGTTCTTGTTTCTGTTGTTGCTTTAAATAATTAACAATAACTCGGTCAACATGAGTACACACTCACACACACACAAACACACACTCGTGTAAACACACACACACAATAACAATGAAAACATGCATCTCTCTTTTATTTGCATAATTTTGCATAGATCTCACATTTGAGCGACTCTCAGCGACTTGTTGAAATGCTAAAGCGAACCAACAAATTGCCAACCTACAAATTATGCATTTTACATATCTTTCTTGCAACCCCTCTGATACCTCTGGTCTCTACTAACTAACTTTTTCATTTTATATACCGCTCTTTGTTTTGCTTATCAAATCATTTAAATGTAAATTACAAGTTCGGTTTTGTTATTGTTTTTGTACTTTTCCGCGTTAGCGGAAATAAAAGTAAATAAACAAACAGAACTGGCTTTAAAATTTTTGGCTGGCCACAAAACGGGAGTTTGTTTTAAACACTGAAAAAAAGAATTATTTTTTATGCTTAATAATTCGTATGCTTAAAAATTCGAAAATATTTAAATTTTGGGATTATTTCCATTGTTAATGGTAATGATTTTCAGATAGCCAAGCTGCCATTAGGGCATTGTCTTCCTGGAGCATCTCCTCCCGGATGGTTAAAGAATGCTATAACTACCTCCAAACCCTGTCCGCCCGGAACAAAGTCGTGCTATATTGGGTGCCTGGACACTCGGGAGTGGATGGTAACGCGATCGCTGACGATCTTTGATAAACAAATGGGCTGCAGGAGAACATAGGAGATATTGGTTCTCCTTTCCGGGGCTTCGTCAAGCAAAAGTGCTTGTCAAACCTCTAGATGCAATCAAAACAAAAGGTCTTGGCAGAGCGGACCTAAAGCTCCTGGTAGCTTACCTATCTGGCCACCACACTGTTACATCTACAGAAATTTGGCCTATCAGACTCTTCAGAGTGCAGGCTCTGTTTAGACGATGAAACCACCAGGCATATTCTCTGTGACTGCCCAGCGTTGGCATGGGACAGAGCCTGTCACATGAGAAAGGAACGGATTAGTCCCTTCCAACTCAGATCAATACCAACAAAAGACCTACTGCTATTCATGAGGAAAGCGGAAAGTCTTTTGTTTTCAACCTTAGGGTATGGTACAAAAGACCTTTTGGTCGCAGTGCCCACCCTCTCTGTGAGGTACCCTTTTTCGGAAAAAAAAAAAAAAAAAAATGGTAACGAACTCAGAGTATCTTTGGCAAACTAAGATGAGTTTCCGTTATATCAGATCCAAAGTTCTTTGGATTTTAATTTATCTAAATATTCTATGGGAGTGTCTTAACTTTAAAAAGTCTATCATATTTGGATTAGGTATCTTTGGCAAACTATAATTAGATTCAATTTAATCTTTTATGACTCAGCCACACTGTATAAGATCAGTAAAAAGCTGGTGGATAAGAAAAGATACTCCCAGCCTATCCGAAATAACCGAGGTTAGAAAACATATGCCTCTAGGCAAGGCAGCTAGTGTTGTCAGTATACCTGCGGAGCTTTTTAGTGCGGATCCTTCGGGAGCGAGAAGCTTTTTCTGGTGAATAGAAGGATGGAATTATTGTCAAACTTCCCAAGAAAGGTGATTTAGAGAACTATAACAACTGGAGAGAAATTTACGTTTTTCCGGCGATAACAAAGATCATTGCACGAATTATTCTCGATCGCCTAAGGGAACATCTTGAAATGTCCATAGGAGAATTCCAAGCATAGATCAAATCAACTCGCTCAGATTAATTGCTGAGCAGAGTGTGGAGTATCAATCAAAACTTCACCATCTGTTTGTTGATTTTGAAAAGACGTTTTATGGCGTAAATCGTGAGTTTATTTGGTCAGCCCTGCTCAGAAGAGGAGCGCCATGCAAATAAACTGCACTGATCAAGGAAAGCTACAACAGCGCTAATTGTTTTGTTCTGCATAAAGGCAAATTGTCGGAACCATTTGCAGTAGTGGCAGTCAGGCAAGGATGTATATTGTCACCTATGCTGTTCCTTCTTGTCATCGGTGATGTCATAAAAAACTTTTTCAAATCGCAAGTATTGAGCCTATGTGATGTCAACCCATTGTATGCTACAACTGATGATTAACAATTCGAAGTGGTCGACAAGTTCTGCTATATCGGCTGCATGATCACGGCAGATGGAGGCGCTAAGTTAGATGTTGAAAACCGAATCTTCAAGCCTGGAGCAGCTTACGGCATCATTGCCCCCATATGGCAAAGCAACATCATCAACCGAACACCATCTCTAAGAGGGAGTTGCTCTCTACAACAAGTCAAATCGACATTGCGACCGAAATAAGAAGAAGTGGAAGGGGATCGGCCATACGCTTCGCAAAAAGGACAGCAACGTCGCAAAGCAAGCAATGCGCTGGAATCTCTTTCAACAAGCAGGGCGCAGAGTTGGAAGACCAAGTACCACCCAGAGAAGATCCACAGAAGCTGAAATGGCATCCCTGGAGTTAGGCTGGAATAAACTAAGAAATATAGCTCAAAATGGAGTTCGATGGAAGACGGCAATTGAAGATGCTCCATGCTCCAATAGGAGATGAAGATAAAATGATATATAGTATATTAATCATATACAAAATACCTTTAATTTGAACTTAATTTAATGGAAGTGTCTAGAACATAGAATAAAAACGTAATATTATAAATGCTTAGCTGAAATTAATTTGACTCATTACTATATCCAAAGCAGTTTTGGAATTGGCCAGTTTTGCAATGATTTTTTAAAGTATCAAATTTAAATTTATGTAATTTAATTTAATAAAGACTATGCAGCAAATACTAAAATATAATGCAGCAATTTATAAAATAATAGTAACATAATATTCTTTGTTTTTATTATGGCAAAAAGCTCAAGGCTACATTATGCAGCAATATGGCTACAGTGCGTATACTTAATACGAAAAACTTGCTGCATAAAATATAATATTTCAGCTGTTACTGCAAAAAGTTTGCTTTATATGGCTTCAGTCAGATTTTAAATTTTAAACTTTATACTCAGATACTTCTTATACACACAGAGTGGAAAACAAAACTATACTTTTTAGTAACTACTCTAACTGCTGGCATACAGCAATTTAAACGCTGTTTAACAATATTTGAGAATATATTCTATAACTACCTAAAGTATCTACAACTTTCTTTCAGTGTACTTACCGCATAACCTCAAAGTTAGGCGCAAAGTTTTGCACACACAGCCAACCAACATTTATATGCTTTGGCATCTCTACCAAATTAAGACGACCGTATAGCACTTTGAGGTCTAAGCCCAAGCGAACTGCATGCAAGTTGCTTAGACCAAATCGCATAAGACTGACAGTTTATAGATACATTTGTATCTTGTATCTCCTGCCTATGCACTATGAAATTGTTGGCAATGGCAGCCAGCTGCAGCAGCAGGCATGGCCAACAGGCAGGAGTCGGTGACTGCGTAATGAGTCTGTCGCCCAGAGCAACACGCATACCAGTTCAAGCACGCACACACACACAGGCAATGGGTATAGTATCTGTGTATCTGTGTGTGTTGCACGTAGTCACATTGGCTCTTTGCATGGGCCCGCACTTCCTGCCACACTGGCTTTTGCATCTTTATGCCTGTCTGACTTTTGGCTTTGTATTGTACGTGCGATGTACATGTGGTAGATGTATCTGTGTGTGTGTATCTGTGTGTGCTGTGCCATTGCCATGCCATTCGTACATAAATTAATGCAGTCGTAATACAATACACACACATAGATACATACATATATGTATCTTACACAGATACAAACCCAAATGCTGCAGTATAATTTCTCTTGGTGTTATTAAATAGAAAATTTTGCCTTGAATGCTGCACACATACAGAACGTGTGTGTGTGTGTGTGAGTGTGTGCGTGTCTGCAGCAAGCAAGAAATAAAGAGATACTCGTTGTATATATGTATAAAGATATATATGTATGTAAACACTGACTATAAATAAATAAATTTTTTGGCAAGTATCTGCTGCAGCATAATTTTTTTTTATTTTCTATTTATCTTTTAGCTTTAAAAAGAAAACTTGAGATATATCTTTTACTAGCTTGTCTCAAATGGAAAAGCAGAAAATTTAATTGAACACAGATTTATCAATAAATTGGTTTAAGTGCAGAACGAATAAATATAAACTTTGCAATAATAATTGAACCGGTTGCTTCAACTGATATACTAGAACAATATTTCTTTTTCGGTCTTTTGGGGGTCATCTAGATGTGACCCATTTATGTTTGGGATTAAAATTGAAAGCAGAAATGAATCGATTTTTACTGCGCTTTAATTGCTTGTCCGCATTTGGCTTAAAACAAAAAGAAAATCAGAAAATATAGATTTATTCTTTAACTAGATAAAGAAAGTCTTGAAAGGATATATAAAGTGGTAAAGAAGAGGAACAAAATGGTGGATTAATAAATTTAAAAATTCGATTTCGGTTTTTTATGCACTTTAATTGCTTGCCCGCATTTGGTTTAAAACAAAAAAAAAATCAGAAAAATTTCGATTTAGTCCAGATAAGGAAAATCCTGAAAGGATGTAAAAAGTGGTAAAAGAAGTTAGAGAACAAAATTGTCGATTAATAAATTTATAAATTCTATTTCGATTTAGTCTGCGCTTTAATTGCTTGCCCGCATTACATAAAAAAAAAATATATGAAAACTTTCGTTTTATTTTTTATCTAGATAAGAAATGTCTTGAAAGGTTGTAGAAAATGGTAAAAGAAGTTAGAGAACAAAATTGGGAATTGATAACTTTAAGCAACAAGGGTAAGTTGAAAATCACACAAGGCTTCATGTTTAATTACACTAACTTACAAGTTTAAGGGTCATCGAGTAAATCTAGAAACTCAAAAATTGCAACCTTATTTTTTCTTAAGCACCGTTTTCGATATATTTTCGAAAATATATTTTTGGGCTATAGTTTTTTGTTAGTTATTCGTTAATATCGCGTGAAAAAAAATTTGTATTGACATGAATGATGATTGGATCAAAAGGTATTGATGTGCTCTTTCCAGTGATACATAAATATAGAAATTTTAAAAAATAAAATAATAAAAATTAACTTACCCCATAGTTCAAAAAATTCGTTGAAGATATGTCGCATCTTCTTTTTTTTTGCTCCTGAAACGAATAAAAAAACAAAGGGAACAATTTTATTCAAATTCATATATCCCATGCTTATTGAGGGAAACTGTCCTCTTAAAAGAGAAATAAGACACGACGGCTTGAGTCGTGTCTGAAAAAAACTCATTAAAAATATTAATCAATTGCCATTTAACTTAAAATTGGCATAAAGAGAATTTAAAATATTTAAAAAATTATTTCAGTTAAAAAAGCGTACACTTTTAAGCATATTTTATCAATTCATCTTAATTGCTCTTGCAACCAAAATTAGTTTTGAAGCAATTAAAAAAATTTATTTTATTGAAATTTTATCGGCTTTCGATTTTCGAACATAAAGTTCGGATACGTTTTAACTGAGGTAACTAAGACAGTTCAGCAAAAGCCCCAGAAAAAAAATTTGTTTTGTATCAAATAATAATGAAAAAAATCCCATCATTCCATTAATATACATATATGTAGAGATCAAGTAAATGTTATCAAAGTTACGGTAACGAACAAATTTTTCAAAATTATGCTGAGCTTTAAGCTCAAATTTAGTTCTTTTACGAAAATTTTAAGTCTTAGATCTTCGAAATCGGATTGGAACTTTAGATGTTATGGAACTATGAACAAAAAATGTCAAAGTTCCAATATTCACAAAATAACACTTTTGGTGCAAAAAAATTCTTTACGGAGATTCATTTTTCGTGGTAAAACAAAAACTGTAATACCTCATGGAAATTCATTTATGCGGATTGCTTCAATTTTATTTATTTTTTAAAAATGTCTTAATTTATTGTTATATTTGTTTGATTTAGTGTTTGTTATCAGGTTTAAAATACGAATTCAATTTTTGCAATAATATTCTTTAATACTTCTTTCTCCATAGCCAATAATTATATGTGCATAACTCTATTTTGCTTAAAAAACATTTAACATTTTACATGGTGGGAAAGTGAATTTTGAGCTCTATCTGCTACAAGGTCACTTTATACGTCTTCTTAATAGACAAACTTCGTTATGAAACCAAAAATGTTTTTAAATTGCATCTCTAAGATATTTTTAACCAGATTTTAGTCAGAGTTTGTCATCGGCCATTCCATAAAAGCAACATTTTTCACCCTAAAGTATGATTTTGGAGCTTCTGCTTCGCGGTTTAAAGCTTTGCAAGGCTGAAATGTCTGGTTTCGGTTTGTTTATCCTTCGAATATGGGATTCCTTTAGCTGATGTTAATAAATGTTAATAAAATAAATAAATTCCTGTGCGTTTACGTTACCACATACTTCACACGTAGCACCCTTACACATAACGTTAATATTAGACTATATTATGAAGGGTTTTCGGCAACCGATTCGTTCTAAACGTATGTTAAAATTATACCTGTCTGTAATTCTTGTTAAATACCATCAAATTCATCCAAATTAAACTATTTCCGTCAAATTCAGCATTCTTTAAACCCTTTTTATAAATATTTTGAGCAATTGTATGTAGTACATGAGCCTTGGCATAGCATTGATATAAGATGGTTTCCGGCCTTTGGGACCGTATATTACGATTCGGACCACCTCACTTTTTTACACTAATTGCAGTTTAGAAATAATAAGAAGTGATTCCGACCTAGTATTTTTGAAAGTTATCATGTATAACTGCCGTATAGCCCATTTAGATCATCCTCCAATTTTAGGAAATGCACCCCGGCCTTTGTTCATTGAGTACATTTGTAGATTTTTTTAAAAGTTTGTGATGTCTATTTGATATAAGACAAATTTAGTTCACTTTTAACCCAGATAATGGGAGCCTTTTAATCCTTTCTTACTCTGCGAACTATTTTTCAATATCTGCAAGCATTTTAAACTAATGTATCATTCTCATCGAAAAATAATTGTCCTTTTTTAACTGTAAATGATTGCTTATTATGATTATTTGTTAACAACTCTTAAAACTTTTCTAGCAACATTATAGACCTAGTGGAACTCTTGGAACAAATAACACTCTATGCACATATAGTTATTTTCTATGAAAGGCAAAAATCGAATCCTGGATTTAACATAATTTACCCAAACGAAGATTGTTTTATGAAAAATGGATACAAATGGTATCTCCAAAAATTTGCATTCTCAAAATTGACGTTCCGCTGCTCATATGTATATAAAAAAATGTATGCACATAAATTAATTTCCATGAGGTATTCTTGAAAACTTGTTAGACATCCAGTGCTTTGTCTAGATAATAAACAATATCACACACAAACGATAAAAAAAAAAATAAGGTCAGCAAATTTTTTTTAGCTGTTCAACAAAGTATTTAAAAATTACGCTGAAAAGTATGCTACTGTAAAAATACTTCGACTTGCTTTTAAGCACATCTAGATAAAGCAACCAAAACATCTAATTTGCTTTAAAATGCTGCATCACGTTATATATAGTATATATATATATATTTTTTATGTGCTTATCAGAGCTAGAGTGTTATTTTTATTGCCAAAATTTACTCCATCCAAGAGCTGGCAATAAAAATCACAAGTGCTGCCGTATAACAGTTTTAATGCCTTCAGCTCTTAATTTTTGTGCTCTGTATAATTGTTATACGCTCTTAAAAACAATTTGGCGCTAAAACAAACTTATTTTCCCACAAAATTAAACATTTTGAAATGGAATTTCATTAGACATGAGGGTCACAGACTAATTATCATGATTTATTGATAAACTTTCTGCTTGAATTTTTAATGTGCATTTTTAAAAGCCAACTTTATATCGTTTTCCTTTTTTGATTTTGTAATTCCCAACCTAAATTCGACAATTTCATTGGCGTATCTTTTGGTCTGATTTACCTGGCTCAACTTGCCGACAGCTTTGGCAACATAATTCAATTGGATTGCCTTGACTTGACATGAACATGGCATATCAGCAAAGCTTGGAACTTGCCAAAAGGATTTACAGACTTACAGACTACGATGGGCGTTGGCCGTTCCTAATGTTTTTGTGAGGCATTTAGGCTACATATTATTTTTGCACTTGGTTTGCTTTATATAAGGCATATTTTTCCTTTCTTTTGGGGGTATTATTTTGATATATATAAGTATCGATTGACAGCTTGGCCTTGGTATTAGTTGGAGTTGTCATTGCTGCTAAGCATTCAGACCATTCATTCATCTATCAATCAGTTAAGAGTAGAAACATGTTGCTTGAACAACAAAAGGCCAATTTAGAAGATGTTGATAACTTACAAGTTGCACTGTGTTTCATATTATGTCCATATTTGGTACAATGAACAGGTCCTTTTTTTGTAGTTCTGCTATTGTGAAGGATGCCAATTGTATCTTGCATCAGTTCATATTCGCATGACTTGGCAACCAAAAAAGAACCACTCCGGAAATACAGTTTTTAATTCAATTGTGAAGATAAAGAAATGAAGGATATTTTTCTTACATAACTATGAACATGTTAAAGACGAAAATATAGAGTATAGAAATTTTAGGAGAAGAAAAAAAGCCTGGATCTTCAATTTATGGTTCATTATTAAAATCGAGCTTAATTAAATCCAAATAGTTCATTTTCGCATGACTTGACAACAAAAAAGAACTACTCCGGAACCACTTCAATTGTGAAGATAAAGAAATTAAAGATATTTCGTTTACATAACATAGCACATATCCAGGGGCGTAAATTTAGAATTTATAAATTTAAAGGGACTGATAGCAATAAAAAAAACCGTGATTATTTTTTTAAATCGATTTTAAATAAATCCACATACTCGTAGTACAGCTTTAAAAAATAAATCCAGATATTTATAAAAAAAACAAAATATTATGAGTCATGATGATGAAAGGATAATTCCAAGCCAAAAATATATTGAAAATTAAAAAAAAATCATAACGAGCTCTTCCGAAAACCAGATAGATCAAAAAGTTTGCACATTGACGATTTATCAGACAAAAAGTTAGTTAATTTTTTTTATCAAAGTAGATTAAAACTGCATAATCGACCTTACTCCAGAAACGAAAAATTGTATTCAAATTCATTTTTCAGTGCTTCCATTTTCGAACTTTTTTCTGCCATCTTCTCATATTTCCCATGCTCATTGTAGTGCAGTTTTAGACCATTGGAGATAAATTGTCTACGGCTATGCTGCTCCTATTAAACGGGAAATTATTTAAACTTTTTAAAAAAATTGTGGGGATTTCTTAAGCTTGTTTTCCCAAACACCCGATACTTAAAAAATTTTAATCAACCCACAAATTAAAAAATTATTTGTTATCAGATAAAAAATTAGTTTATTTTTTTTTAAATCATAATGAAGATTAAAACTGCGTAATCGACCTTAATCCGGAAACGAAAAAAAACCCAAAAATTTTATTCAAATTCATTTTGAGTGCTCCTAATTTATAATATTTTGCTGTCGCCATCGTTTCATATTTCCCATGCTCATTGTTTGCACAGCTTTAAACCTTTCTAGGGAAATTCTTCACGACTTTGATATTCCTATTAAAACGGAAATTATTTAAACTATTTAAATAAGATGGGGACATTTGTAAATTTTGTTTACCGGAAAATCCGACAGTTGAAATAATCTTAATCAATCCGTAATTTAAAAAAAGAAGATGTGTTACATGTAAACTGATTAAATATTTGATTGATCTGGTTGATTAGAATTAAAACTGCGTAATCGTCTTTGCTCTGGAATCGAAATAAAAAACCAAAACGAACCATTTTATTCGGATTTGTTTATGCGTTCCAATTTTTTTTTCTCGCCATGATCTCATATTTCCCTAAGCTCATTATTAGCACAGCTTTAGATCATTTGAGGGAAATTATCCACGTCTATGCTATTCCCATTAAAAGGGATTTTTTTATGCAAGACATAAACCATTTAAACAAAATGTGATCAATATTTTATGAAAGAAATGAACCATACACAAAATCAGTTTGAGTCGTGCATGAAAAAAATTAAATAAAAATATTTATCGATTATTATTAAAATTGAAATTGGTATAAATAGAATCTAAAAAAATCAAAGAATATTTTAAAGATTATATCTGTTTAAAATGCGTAAGCTTATTAATATATTTTGCCAAATTATTTGAATTCCTCTTGCAGCAAAAGATTTGCTTTCAAGCCACATACAAAATTTTTAGTGGTGAAATTTTTTCGGTTTTCAAGTAAAATATTCGGATTCATTTTCAGGAGCAAGGCCGAATATTTCAAATTATGTAGCTAACTACTGAAGGAACTAAGACAATTCAACAACAGTTGCAATTAATTTTTTTTTTTTGATCAAATAATAATAATAAATAACAATTTGATCTATTTCGCTTCAAAAACCCTTTGCAAAGGATGTTAAAAATGTGTGTTAATTTCTAAGTTATTTTATTTAATATAACGCGCAATTTGTTTTAATTTTGCCGATACTTTCAGCACCGATATATATCGATTGATAATCTAAACAGCTGTTGTCAGTTTACAAAAATATTCATAATAATTTAATTTAAAATTAATAATTATGCTCTAAAGGCAGTAAAAATTATTATAACCAATTTCGCCATAATATGCCTAGGACCTATATGAATATTTTTATAAACAAGTTATCAATTTAAAATTATCTCCTGCCACAAACATTATGAAAATAATCTGTCATTTTTATCAAATAAAATCAAATTCCATAATTCAATATAAACTATTCATTATATTATTACATAAAATTCAATTAGCTATTATAACAATTCATTATATGTTGCAATATTTCTTCTTCTACCACTTTATGAATTTAAATGTGCAACAATGCCAAATAGCAAAGTGCAACCAACAAAAATATAAAATATAAATGCAACATTTTAGTGCAGCGCAATTAAAAACTTGGCCAACAACTGCAGCTAAAACAAACAACAACTGACTTGAATGACATATCTATGCCACAAGACCAACATAAGCAACAACAACAGACACAACAACAATATGGCGACCAACTATAACATGGCTAACAAAACCAAACCAAACCAAAAACACAAACTAATAGCTGCAATAAAATAAAAGGCAAAAATATAAATTGTAAAAGTAATATGAAATTTTGCGCTATATTATGCGAATATCTGACAAATAATTGCAAAATTTAATTGTAAACAAGTTGTGGCAGCTACAACAACAGCAACAACAAACTAAATACAATAAATAATAATCATTCTATGCAAAATATGTGCATCATTTGTGGCTGCAACGAGCGAACGAACGACGAACACGCGGCGTATGCGTAACGCACTAAAATTAAAAATTAAATGGCGCGCTTGTAGTTTATACATATAACAATGAAGTTGCCAACTTTGCTTTTGTGTGGGTGGAGGAGAGTGTGTGTGTTAGTGAGTGTGTGTGCTTATGTGTGTGTATAGCTATGTGTGAGTATATGCTTGAATGTGTGTGTTTATATTTGAATGGTACATGAGGACATAGTAGTATGAGTGTGTGTAAGTGTTTGTACAGAAAATCACGTCTAATTCCAATTTTATATGTACTTTTATACTAGATGGCCAACACAAAGAGAAAGCATGAATGCAGGAGCATATAAAGCCGAAGGTGAGATACTCTTTTGGGACCTTTTTTTTATGTAAGTAAGGCAGTTTTTTTTTGACTCAAAATTTTTAATAAATCATTTTCTAACACATACGACAATCAAATATTGTATAACAAAAAGGAAACAAATTTAATTAATTAATTATATTCCATGGTATAAATATTTAGTTTTAACAGGGAGTCAAAGTCTTAAAACGATATATTTCGCGGATATAGTGAGATTAAGGCTTAAAGAGATTTTACCAAAATAAAGGAAATTTTTCGATTATTATCATTAATAGCGATAAGCTACTTCAAAGGTTTAGTACGGAGATTTAAAAAAAAAATTGAAATCTATATTACTTTTTGGACTAAGATTATTTTAAAATGAGATTCTTTCAAATTTGGTCAAAAAGAAGGCGAATTTTAGGAATTATTTGTGGCATGACGAAAAGACACACAAACTTCCTATTCTGATTATTAAATGCGATTTTTGTTGTGTGATAACTAGACATTGTTATCTCGACGAAATTATAAATAGCGACTCTTGTCTGGCTCTGCACGCAGAACATCGTCCCCGAATTTAAGTTCTCCAGCTTCTTATAACGGAATGAAATGAAAAATTGCTTTTTAATTTGTTTTGTTTAATGAAATTCTCTATGGCTAATGCTAAATCAGAAAAAGTTGTGACAAAAAATTAACAGAAATGTGGACTTTCGAAAAAGAAATGATTTTTTCAATTTTGTTGTACTTTAACTAATTAACAATAAATTTTTCATATATTTTGTTAAATTAAGCTGTACAAAAAACGATAATCTTTCCATCATGCTTTAAATGAAGGAAATCGAAACAATAGATCAAGACCTGTGCATGAAATTCTGATGTAAACCATGGTTCCGTGAAAAACGGGTTTAAAGTTGATAGAAAGTTGCTCAGTGAGCTCGACTTAGGAGTGTGGTACCGATTGTGTTCGCATGTGCAAACTTATCGAGATAAAACTTACACAACTTGATAGCCATGTCTCATGCAGTGGGCACAATGTATATGTCACCTCGATACATTGAAATCATGAAGGTCAATCATGAAAGGAGGAAACTACAACAACAAAAGATGGTACACACTTAAAACTTTTCTTAGAACAGAACTAAATAAAAATAAATTTGAAAGCTTAATTCATGATAGTGAGAGTTATAAAGTTTAAAAATTCATTAGCTAGTCCCCTTCGTATTGTTATTGGAGGACACCACAGTGTCTTTCAGGTACAGGTCACTGCAATCCAGGAGGCCTTGATAACAATAACAAACTTACAAGTACAGAATAAGAAAATCCCTATCTACTCGGCCAGCCAGGCAGCTATTAAGTCCCAAGCTTCGATAACTTCCTGTATAAAGTCAGCGAATAGCTTCCGCTTCTCTCTGGAGGAGATGGCTGAGCAGTTATCTACTCACCTCATATAGGTCCCAGGACATAGAAACATCGAGGACAACTGTATTGAGGATGAACTGGATGGGCAAGAAACTATCAGCATCCTTCTTCAGGACATGGAGGGCCTGGGTAAGAAAATACTTAGCTCTTAGCAAACCAAACGTGGAATCCTAAATGAAACTCGTGCAGGATTTCGCGGCAAATCTGGCCGACATACTGCAGTAAAAGAACTATGGAACTTTGTTGTCTGAATAGAGCCCAGTGCTTAACTGTCATCGTGGTTTCACAGGACACTGGCTGGTGGAGAATGATGCATCCACACTGAATGCTCCCCACAATGACTTCTGTAGAAGCTGTGGCCATGAGGAGGAGCTGGAGACAGTGGAATACTATTTCTGTCACTGTCCAGAGCTCAGGGAAAAAATTCTGTTTCCTTAAGTCAAACTTTATTGATGAATTATCTTAACTCTCCGAACAGAGTCCAAAATGCCTTTTAATGTTTTTTCAGTCTGCCGGTTGGCTGTCTCACCTTATATAGGGAACCTCTTAAATGGGAAAGAGAGGTGGCCTAAGTGAGTTAAAGCATTAGCCCCCACTGCTGCCCGAACCTAACCAAATCCATCCCCTACGTATTGGTGATCTCAGAAAAGAAAAGTTATAGCAAACATTCATTAGCAAACGGTATTATAAAGTTGGACCAGACTGACTATAGTATTCATGTATGCAATGGAATGAACATTATAAAAATAATGAAATGTTCAGAGGAAATTATGGTCTGGATAATCTTAATTAAATAAAGTTAACCGTACGGGGTGTTAAAGGCCCCTAGTCAACATAAGTCATTTACAAAATTTGTTCACACTGGTAAACAAAATGACAGACGGACAAAAATTGTGATAAACACATTGTATATAACTCGGCAGACACATAATTTGTAAAAATCCATAATACTCTTAATAGTTTACATATAAATATTTGTATACTACAGTAGAGGTGCTATGTACATATTTTCATGTGAGCCTAAGAAGCAAAACGATGTCAATCTTTGGTCAAAAAAAATCAAATCGGTATGAGGCTTGACTGTACTTTATGTCTGTAAGACTTAAACTGAGCTTTCGTTGAACCAATTATGTATATCTGCTTACTATCCGGTATCTATCCTGGTTATATTTTACATCCCTAGCTCTTTGGGCCTGCCTAACCCTTTCTGCCAGTTACAAACATTGCACAAATCTCTTCAATACCCTTGACCCTTTAGCTAAAGGGTATAAAAACCGAAAAGTAATCCAGCTCTCCTGGCATAATATTATGAGAGTGTATTAATGCCAAAGCACACAAAACTGCACAAACACTGTAAAAGTTCACGTATGTATGTATGTGAGTATGTATGCCCGACTAGCTTGTATCAATATATGTCTGTGTATTAATGCTTTAGGTATATATATACATTATAAGTACGTGTGTGTGTTTATTTATATAACAGGCAGCTAAAGAAGAAGAAGAAGAACAAAAAGTAGTAACAGCAGCAGGAGGCAGTCATAGAATAACATTTTGCGCTTGAATGGTTTGCCAGTTTGCTATTTGAGCTTTAATTTTAAATTTATTGCAAAGAGCGCAAAATTTTTGCCGCCATTTTATTTTTGCGCAAACCCTTTTCGGGGATGGGATGGCAGTTCGGGGCGGTGAGTTATGCCGCATAAGGCTGCGCTCGTGTTTTGGCTGCGTTTTTAAAAAGCTTTGGCTTTGATTACAATGGCTTGTTGTTGTTGTTGTTGTTGTTGCCTACTCTATGCCAGAGTTCTTTTTTTTTCATTTACGTCTTTGAATGGAATCAAGTTGCTTGCTTCCGTTTGTGTTTGTAAACTCTAAATGGCATAAGAATGGCAGCCAAGTTTTATTCTTTTTATTCTATTTTTTTTTTTTTTGTTATTTCACTTTTCTCTTAACTGCGGAAAACACAACATCCGTTTTTTTATAAATTTTCAATTGTGCACGGCAGTGAAATGCTCCAAAAAAAATCAAACAAAAAAAACACCAACAACCAACCCGTCTAGCACGCCATTTTGACATTTTAGCTTGTCAAACTTTTTTTTCTTTCTGCGTTTTTCCTATGAGTTGAAGTTGTTGTTGTTGTTGCAGTGACTGGCAGTGGTTTGTAGTTGTTGTTGTTGTTGTTGTAGTTGTTAGCGCCAACAGGTGACAGCTGACAACTGCGTCATTTTAAGTGGATCTGCTGTGACAACTATTTGTCGGAGCGCATCTCATTGAGAGCTGCTGGCATTTAGCCCGAAAATATATACTAAGGAATTTTGAAGTGCTTTCCAAATGTTGTGTGACATGGCACACATGAAAATTGCATTCACATCGAACTCGTTTCGTAGCACTTTATAATAATATAAAGTCAGTGTAAATAGAGTCAAGCAGTGCACAGTACTCAAAAGCTATCCAGTTAAAATTATAGCCAGAATGTGGTTATTATACTAGATAGCTGATGAAGCGGAAGCTCACGTAGCGCATACTTAATATGCAGACTTACTCATATTTTACGCTCAAGTTTTTCCGATTTTCACTTGCTACAAGCTACAAATTTTGTCAAAATATATTTCTTTGACTTAAATATTCAGCTAAAATTGTATATTTTGGAAATATACTTGATAGCTGATGGAGCGTATGTCCACGTAGCGTATACGTAATATGCATACTTACTCATATTTACGCTCAAGTTTGTTCTGTCTTTCACCTACACCGAAAATTTTGCCAAAATTTATTTCTTTGATTTGCATATTATAGCGATGAACTTAATAAAGCTTAACTCCACGTAAAGTATCAGAAGAAAGAGGTGCCTCCGTAGAAGAGCAATTCGATCTCAAGGATCCTTGGGACCGAATTTTGTGGAACCGAGCGGCAAAACAGCTACGTTACCTTTTAAAAGAACTCAAGGTGATTTCTTCGAACAAAAACTGACTTCCATGGACTACACAGTCGATACGAACTACTCTCTATCGAAGTGCACAAAATCGCTCAAACGACAACTTTTTGGACAGGTGCCTGTCCGATGTCCTGGTGGTGAACTTGCTAAAAACGAAAGGGAATAGGCTAACAGGCTTTCGAATACCATCTAGAGGATTGTTTCAGTCCTTATGCTACGATAGAGCAGACTAGGGAGAACCAGAACTCAGACTCCACTGCGAATGTTCCCACCTGTTAACCTTATAAGAATTGAAGAATTAACTGAAGCGATCCAAATATTGCCGAAAAATAAAGCTTGGGGTATTGATAGGATTTGCAATGCTACGTTGAAGGCCTTGCCTACAAGACCGCTCCTTTATATAGTAATAATTTTTAATGCTATTATCAGGCTCTAAATCTTCCCAAAGCAATGGTAAATAGCTGCAAATTTGTATGTTTCACAAGCTAGGCAAATCAGACGCAGATCCTAAATCGTATCGGCCAATAAGTCTTATACCCTCCCTGTCTAAATTATGGGAGACTAGTGCGAATCGGATTTCTGCCATTATAAGTGAATGCAATATCTTACAGGATCACGGACACGTCACTGTGGAACAGGCTTTTGACGATATGGAGTTCTGCAACGCTGTCTTCATAGACATGCAGCAAGCGTTCGATAGGGTGTGGCACGATGGTCTAATGTGCAAAGTTAAAAACCTTGAACTTTATGGCCTTTTAAGGTCATATTTTGAAGAACGACAGTTTAAGGTCGAGGTAATTGACATATACTCGTTCACTTATAATATGAGAGCAGGAGTGCCGCAAGGTGTGTTCTGGGTCCGCTGCTCTTGCTTCACACTCAAAAGATTGACGCATACCCCTTCAATCTAGCTAGAGGGAGTTACCCTAGAGCAGCCGTCACAATTTAAATACCTCAGCATCACTTTGGACAAGCACCTTACCTTCTTGGACACACCTCAAAGAGGCGGTTAAAAAATATCGTCACAGACTGCTACAATTGCGGTGGCTCAACAATAAGAGGATCACCTTGCCACTGAGATGTAAAAGAGCTGTTTATGTGCACTGTATTCTTCCGATACGGCTTTATGGAGTGCAGATTTGGAGGATTGCCGCCAAATCGAACTATAAACGCATACAGGTATTGCAGAATCGAGTATTACGACAGATAACCAAGTGTCCCTGGTACGTACGCGGTTCCACACTCCATAGAGACCTAAATTTGCGTACAGTTGAAGAGCAAATTGGTAGGCACAATAGTAAAAACAGCGACCGATTTCAAAGACACCGCAGCCTTTTTTTATTGGTCTTATTATAATCAAAAAATGTAGATGTGGCAAAAATGGCATGGCAATGGTCGTTTTCCCTTTGGATATTGTTAAAAATTTTTTTTAAAATTCCAGAAACTCGCCATGCATCGATAGCAGAACACTTTCAATAATATCAAGTATACGCGGTAAAGTTCACTTTCAAAAACGGACATTTCAGAAACCAAAAGCTCACCTATTTCGCCCACAAATAATCACTTCCAGCATAATTGCAAATTCATCTACAAGAATGCTAAATACTCTATTCAGCAGCAATCAGCATTACGTTAAATATTGTGGTCAGTAGGTGCTTTGTGCTCCCTGAAATGAAAGCTGTTGCCAACAGCAAATGGCTTTGTGGCCAACAAATTGCCTGCACAACTGCAGCAGCACAAAGTAATGGCTCTAATGCCAAACAGTCAAAACAGCCCAGTCCTTGACCAAGCTCAAATAGCAGCCACAAGTCCTGGGAGTGCAGTCTGTACAGTCTGTCTGCGGAACGGATTTGTTTGGTCGTTTTTAATTAATGTCGAGGTGCATAAATTGCACATAAATTCGTTCAGAAAACGAGCAGCCAAAATGCGCCCAAAGGGAGTTGGGGTCAGTTTTCGGAGGGAATGGCTAAATTGTGTGCCATTTTGTTGGCTTAAAGTATTTACGCGAAAATCAAGTGTAAAATGTAAATTAAAATAAGCGCAAATGAAAATTAAATTTTTGTTTGCACTTTTGGCAAAACATCAAATTAAATTTGAACATAAATAAAGATAACGTATACGTCGCATTTGTGTATAAAGGAAAAACACTCTGCTTTGCGGTTTCGAAGCTTAAATTATGGTCTGGAATTTATTGGCAGCTGAAAAAGGGTTGAAATTCTTTTCTCCTTTTGTGTGTTTTTAACATACTCTATGAATGGTGGGAAGTAAGGAGCATTTAAGGACTGTGGAATAGCTTGTAACTTGTATAAGTAGATGTAACAATGATAATATAATATGGGTTAGTCCAAGTTGGGTAACTGAGACTTTCAAGAAATCTTGCGGCTACTTTGGATCCTGTCGTGTAAATACAGCGATGCCCATCTACAAGTGACTTATTTTTTTAGAATGAAAATTAATGGAATTTTATTCCCATTTTTATTTTATTTATTTATTTAACATTATGACATTATATATTTTAGAAAAAATAGTAAATTTATTTAGAAAAGAAAAATAGAAGGTATAACTATGAAACTATAAACTTGGATTTACAATATAAAAGTTGAACAAAAGGATAAAAAGAAAAAAAAATTAAACATTATATAAAAAAAAAATTGCCAAGGGATCACCGTTGACCAAAAGAATGACTCATAATATAGGATTGGTCAAGGGTGCTCGTAGTGGCAAGTCAAGATAACTTAGAATAGAAGAAGTGATAGATTGAATAGACCGTTCGAAAGAGAGGAAATTATTATAATTAGAGCATAAGACACGGAATGGATCGTGTAAAGCATAAATAGATCTACAAAATTGTAAGGCTAAAGGTTGAAAATTACGAGTTACTCTAGAAGGAATGACAAAAGTAACTTTGCTAAGAAGTACATTGGAATCGATAAGACCGAGTAACAGCTTATGCAAGAATAATACGCCATGGCATGTCCGCGATGATTTAAGGAAGGCAATTTTATAAGGCGAAGTCTATCAGAATATGGCGGTTTGGATGTTTGGGTCCCAATTTAAGCCACGAAGTGCAAAAAGAAGAAATTGCTTTTGTACGGACTCAATCATGTCTTCATAAACATAATATTGAGGACTCCAAACGCAGGAACAATATTCTAACATAGGACGGACAAGGTAGATATGAAGAAGTTTGGTTGTGTAAGGGTCGTACCAACGCTTAATAAAAGCAAGAACACCTCTAGCTTTATTGACGATGTTGCAAATATGGTTATTGTATTTAAGGTTTCTTTGCATTCACATTTAATTTGGTTCAATGACATTAATGGGAGTTACGATTTATAATAAGATAAAGGGCTCTTTTCTTGACATATTCCATTACTTCTTGGCATTGACATTTTTTTTCGTGTCCTGACCGGATTCTCTGGCCGCCTTCTGAATTAGTTTTTCAATAGCTCATGTGCCAGAAAACTAGATCCTTAAGCATGTACTTTAAAGATTATTTAAAAAATTCCACTTTATTTTTCGTTATTCGCAATCAGAAAAAACTTTCTCAAGACAACTACAACTTAAAAAGAGCATTAAAAATTCGTTGCAACAGGCGTTAAAAATTTTCTTGAACTTTTGCACTTTTTGTTTCAAATTTTTTTTCTTTTGGCACACACAAAAGAAAATGACAGCCGCAAATCGGTAAATTTATTAAGTTGTGCGTGTGTTGCGTCTGTGTTGGAGCATTTTTAAAATTTAATTTAGTTTACGCACACACACAGACACAGCTGCACACACAGATACAGTCACACACAGATACAAAGTGCTATATACAGAGATAGCCAGCAGTCGAGAGATGCAAACAAATTTTAATTAAATGAAAGCAGTTGCCAAAGAGTGGCAACGAGTTGCACCGCAAGGACTCTCTCTTATATACAGACACACAAAGGATAGAGAGGTGGAGGTAGAGAGAGAAAGTGCGGAAAGAGATTGCCATATCGCTCATCAGCTGGGTAGTTCTGGTTTCAGATGTTACAGCGAAGTATCAATAGCAGCTAATGAGCACATATTGTGAGCAGAGATTGTAATTAGCAGAAAACATATTGTTAGATGAAGCTTGGTCCATATTTGAAAGCTATCATCTGTGCCTGTTGGAGGAGATGAAGCTTAAATTCGTTTATTTGGAGTGGTAGAGAGTTTTAAGGTTGAAGTAATGAAAATTAAGGTTTCTTTCCTACTCTAATTTCGGGGTGAGCTTGATATGAATTAACTTATTTTCCAATGCTTAGAACTATACGAAGAAATAAAAATAGGTCGTGTAGCAGTCTTATAATTTACAATAAAATTAAAATATTTTTATTTTTCTTAAAATTTATTTATTTTTTAATAAACATCTGCATTTATTTGGTTATTATAAGACCAATTAAAAAAAATAAACCAAAAATCAACTTATTTGAGATATCAAAAATTTCCACAGAGTTGGCCGCCATAAGCTAACAAAATTCTATCAGGGATCGGCCATGATAAATATTATAAATATAAAAATTCTCAACATAGCAACCCATTCCATTATATTCAATCAGAAATCTTAAATACATATAATACTATAACACAATTACATCGTAAGATAAATTATATAAAAACAAAGCGAGTTGAAGAGCTGGTGAGTACTAATCAGCGGAATACGAGTTGTGTTCAAAAAGTATCGCGAATTTTGTGTTTTTTCAAAAATTATTTGTTTATTCATGAATATATATTTTGTCAACTTAAAAGTAATCCCCATGAGATATTATATACTTGTGCCAATGGTTTTTCCAATCTTCGAAGCACTTCGAAAAATCATTTTTTATCTTGTTCAGCTCCTCCTTCGATGCCGGCTTGATCTCGTCAATCGTAGCGTGGCGTCGTCCTTTCATGGGCCTCTTCAGTTTATGAAACAAGAAAAAGTCACAAGGGGCCAGATCTGGGAAATACGGTGTGTTACGATGTGTGAGCAGGAGCGTTATCGTGGTGCAAAAGCCAATTTTTGTTCTTTCACAAATCCGGGCGTTTCTGTCGGATTCATCATCATCATCAATTCCTTTATCTCCGGTTGGAGCATAGGGCCTCAATAAAGCACTTCCAACTGGTTCGATTTTTGGCTAGCAATTTTAGCTCGTTCCATGATTTTCCAGGTTCCAGGTTGCACTTTTTATATTAGTCGGCATTGCTGATGACGTTTGGCCACCACACTTTAAGAATGAGCCGGAGACATCTATTCACAAAACTTTGGATTTTTCCTGTTAGAAGGTTCAAATTGCGCATAACTTGCAGGCAAGAACTCATGATGCAGCACGCCCATGCAATCGAAGAAAATTGTAGGCAAAACTTTCACCTTCGAACGCGCTTTTTTCGGTCTTGGTGCGTGCGGCAGCTTTCATTGAGATTATTGAGCTTTGCTTCCACGTCATAACCATAAACCCACGATTCGTCACCAGTTATGACCCTCTGGAGCAAATTTGGGTCGTCGCGGACAGAGTCCAACATATCATTAGCAATGTTCATGCGACCAAAAACAGGGTCGAAATTGAGCAATTGTGGTACGAATTTCGCGTCGACCCGTCTCATGCCCAAATCATTGATAAAAATCGAATGGCTGGAGCCAATCGATATGTCTAGGTCCTCAGCAACTTCTCTAACGGTGTTTCGACGATTGGCCAATACCATTTTCTTCACTTCATCAATTTTTTCGTCGCTCTTCAGTCACTCACATCTTCTCGGCTTTCTGAAAACATTTTGTACCGCCGATAAACGTTGCTTCGGTCCAAGGTAGCTGCTCCGTATGCCACAGTCAACATTCGGAATGCATCCGCGCACTTAATTTCTTGATACAGGTTCTTTGATTAGTAGTAATATTTTAAACTGAACTAATAGAATGACCGACAATATGGCGTATGTGTTATTTTTTGGCTATTGTTGAGTGTAGTATTAGCTAGCCCAAGACGCCAAAAGCAAATGCGATCTTTTCAGTTTCAAAATTGGATTCAGTATTCGATGGAACTGAAACATTTATTTATTCATTAATTTCTTGATTTCATTATTTTACATTATTTTTCTAATGCGCCTCAATGCGGTCTCGACTGCACTCAATCAAATTCTCTTACTAACTGATTTGAGTCGGTTATAGGATCGGCTGCAGAGGCTATTCCAGTAGTTGGCTCAAGCCAAGGAGGAGTGTGAGGAGTGGTTTGTAACTAGTTACTATTAAGAGTAATAGTTGGAACTGTTTGAACTAATACCCTAACTAACAACTTACAACATACGTATGTAAACCTTTTTTGGCGGCTCCAAAGAGCAGAAAATGAGACTAGTTTAATTTTTTTTTTGTTAGGACCAGCCAAGAATTCTCACAAATTTTTTATTTATTTTAAGAAATAATTTAATTTACCATAGTTACCTTTTATACCATATTTCAAACCATTTTATTTACTATAGCTACCTTTTATTTATTTATCTAATTCAGCTGTATTTCACATTTCAGTTAAAACAGAAGCTCGTGCAGTAAACATTATATAAAAATAAAAAATATTTTTTTATTTAATTTTATTTTAATTTTAAAAACTAAAAAAAAATATTTCCAAATAACTTTTCGAAACGCACATCACAATGTTGCAAAGAGGTGCCATGTTGAAGCTACTTAAAGTACAGGCCATGCTATCCCTGCAAAAGGCGCGCTGTGTGGCGAGTGGTGGTGCAACGCCCAAGACCAAAGGACTCGTGCTGGGACTCTACGAGAAGGAGAGCGGCAAGGAAGCACGTCTTACGCCTGCTGGTGAAAAGTTCGATGAAAGTTTGAACGGCAAGCTGGCGGAACTGATAAGCGAGTCCAAGATTACAGGACGTCTGGGCCGTGGCAAGATCTTTAATAATTTGGACAAAGAGTTTCCCTCAATTTGCGTGGTGGGCGTGGGCCTAGAGGGCATAGCCTTTAATGAGTTGGAAATGCTGGATGAGGGCATGGAGAACGTGCGTGTAGCTGCAGGCATAGCTGCCAAATCCATGCAGAAACAAGGCGTTACTGAAATTCATATTGATCACATGGATTATCCGGAGCAGGCAGCAGAGGGCGCCGGTTTGGCCACATGGCGCTTCCAGGAGAATTTGTCGCCACAGTATCAAAAAAATATGCCACGTCTGGAATTGTATGGCTCGCAGGATTCAGATAACTGGAATCGTGGTCTGTTCAAGTCGGAGGCGCAAAACTTTGCGCGTCGTCTATGTGAGGCACCAGCCAATTGTATGACGCCCACCATGGTGGCACAGTCGGCTGTGGAAGAGCTGTGCCCCTGTGGACTTACAGTGGAAGTGCGCACCATGGACTGGATAGAGCAGCAGGAGCTTAACTCTTTTCTAACCATAGCCAAGGGCTCCTGCGAGCCGCCGGTACTAATGGAAATTTCATATTGCGGCGCATCGCCGGATGACAAGCCCGTGCTGTTGGTTGGCCAGGGCATTACCTTCAATTCAGGTGGATACAATTTACGTTCGTGCAAAACCATGGCAGAGTTTCGTGGAGATTTGACAGGAGCAGCTGTCATTATAGCTGCAATGCGCGCAGCTGCTGCCCTCTCGCTGCCCATCAATCTCTCGGCGATTATTCCACTTTGTGAAAACCTGCCCTCGGGCATGTCCTGCAAGCCGGGCGATGTGGTGACGCTGCTTAATAAGAAATCCTTGGTCATACGTGATCTGCGTCGCACCGGCGTTGTCGTAGTTGCTGATCCCCTGCTGTATGGCCAGACCAACTACAAGCCGCGCTTGGTTGTCGATGTGGGCTCCACGTGTGTGGGCGTCAAAAGGACTGTGGGCGGTGCCGCCACCGGCTTATGGTCCAACTCGCATTATATCTGGAAGCAATTTCAACGCGCTGGTTCGCTAACTGGTGATCGTGTCTGGCGTTTTCCACTTTGGCAGTTTTACAAGGATCGTGTGACCAAACATGAGAGCTTTGATATTTTGAATGATGGCGTGGGTACGGCTTCATCCTGCCTAGGTGCCGCAGTATTAAACGAATTGGTGCCCTGCAGCGATTGGGCGCATTTGGATACTTTCGGCACAGGATTGCTTACCAAGTATGGAATTGTGCCGTATCTAAGAAAAAACCATATGACTGGACGTCCCACACGCACGTTGGTACAGTTTCTGTATCAAATAGCCTGCCCGGAGCAAGCTCCTGCCCACCACGACTAGAAAGTTTTTTGATTTTGATGTTGATGAATCCAAATTTTAGCTTCAGTCTTTTACTTATAGACTGAAACGCGTGTTAAAGATGCAATTTATTGCTACGCCAAGCTTAAAATTCCTTTTGGAAACTTTTGGGATATTTTTTTGAGCTTAAAATCAAAATTAAGCTGTTCAAATTGCAGAAAATTTATAATTAGCGTAAACTATAGAATAAGAATAACAAGTATATCTAAAATGTAAAATTTTTTGTGGTCGGAATTTCTTTTTTGAGGTTTGACAATTATTGTAAGATCTATTGTGCTTCCTACAAAGTCCTGAGCTTCATGGTCAGTCCAATTATGTAGATAATTTAATTATCTGGGATGGTTCTAGTCCAGCTTCATCTCGCATCGATATTCTGTAATTGCCGAAGAGGGAGGCCCTTCTTCTGAAGGGATCATCGCACTCTGTAGGTATGTGTTGGAAGGACTCTACGATCCCCATCTTGCTCAGGTGTTTAGCCTTTAGCCTTAGCCTGCAGTGTCTCGCAAGTAACCCGTAAGTTGCCCAGGTGGAAGATTTTCTTTAACCTATTTAGATCATAGGAGCCGAGAAGCAACTTGGACTGTCGTAGACTAGTCGTGCCAATTCAATTTGAGAGTCGTCTGGATCTCTTCTCTTTTCGTAGCAGCTGTTTAATGTGTCTGCCAATACAGCAAAAGAGTTTAGGGCCTATTAGTTGTCTCGCAGCACCATTTCTAGCCAGCTTGTCAGCAAACTTTGTTCCCAGGAATATTGGTTTGTCCTGGGATCCATCTTAGGGAGACGTTGTTCCAGTGTCCTAGATGGTTTAATTTGGCTCTGGTTTCCCAAACCAATTTGAAATTTATTTTTGAGCAAGTCACCGCTTTTAAAACGGCCTGACTATCTTACAGAATAGCGGTTTCTCTGCACCTATATGTACCTTCTTGATTGGTTTATGTCCATACACTGTGGTACCAATTGTGTCCGTATACGTGAACGTATCGAATGGAAATTTGCACTATGTAGCAGCCACACCTCATATGGTGTGCACAATGTAAGTTTCACCTCTATATGTGTCAATAATACAGCTGAGAACTCACTCGAATCATTGACATGTATCACGTCAGCCATAGCAACCCTTGAACAATAATTCACTTCACATTATTTAAATTTTGTTGTTCAAAGTGACCATTTTTGGAAAGCCTAACGATGCAGTAGACTATTAGAAAATGAGTCAGTCTCCAAATGGGTCAGCAATGCACGATAAGTAATGGATTTTTGAATTATCCAAATTACATTTATATCAACACTTAATTCTCTTACACTAGAGGTCTCCATATACTGCATACATAGAGAAGTTATAGGGGAGAGACACAAAGTTCTTAATTTTGACGGCAACAGATGATACAACCAATTCTCTCCTCTCCCAATATCCAATATAGCTCTATTGAAATCCACTTCGTGCATTTTGCAGTTGTTGTTCATAAAAACCCAAACAACAAAGCTATGTGGAATGACTTCTAATGCTTGTAGCTTGGGCTACCACGCCCCTTGCCACAGCTACAGCCACTCACACGCCCACAACAAATCCCACTGGCACAACCATAACCCAGCTAAGTCTTTCCCATGCACTTGAGTGCGTTATCTCTGGCCAGCTGCTGCATTGGATCCCTGACTTTTGGCATATCAATGAGCCGTTTGTTTCTATTTGCACTTGCTGCTGTTTTCCTAGAATTTACTTTTTCCTCTTTGGCTTTTCCTTTCGCTTTGTTGTCTTCCGTTTATTGTCTTTTTAGCTGCCACGTTATTGATGCACGGCTAAAACGCTTGAGCTGGTGCGGCACGTGCAACTCAGCTGGGGCACCCTTGGGATGTGCTCAAGTGGAAATTGAAGCATTATGCAGCTTATTTTTAAGGTTATAACTACAGCTTGGCTACAGCTTATTACTGCGATTTATTTATATGTTTTAGTACATAATGTGCCCCACGTAGTGTAGTTAGTCCTTATTATATAATGTGCTGAACTTTATGCAATTTATTAAAAGTCAAAGCACAGTGCGACAATTAGCTGCAGCTGACGGCAACGTGCATTATTTATCAGAAATATTCGGCTGCCATTTGTAATTAAAAGGTTGACAACTTTTCAGTTGGAGTGCAGAAACTTTTCCAACTCACATGTTAGATTTAATTTTCCTTAACGCTTCATAAAATGAACGCGTGAATAGCTTCAGTACATAAAAAGAGTCTACAAGAGTTTTTCGCTGCCGCGGCCTCTCTCTACCCGCGGCGCTCTCTCTCTCACCTCACGCTCTCTTTCATCTTGCCAAAGTGCCACAAGTACTTGACTTACATAGGCTGGCTACAAGCGAGGTGTGTTCGAGAAGTTTGGGAAGTTTTGGAATTTCGCGGATGTTATTTTAATGATTTTTTTGGTTAGTATATTGTGGAAAATATTTTTCAGAGATCATTGCGCTCTCGCAACAGAAGAGGTGACCCTTAGAACCTAGACTTCTTAGTTATAAATTTTTGGCAGATGAAAAAATATGGGATAGGAATTGTATTGGTTGATTACCGATATCACTCCTGGTAATGGAAAAAAGTCCAACTATCTGCCTATTACACAGGCCCACATGGATTAGCTGTTGGAAAGCTAAGGGTTATTTCTGAAATAATTTGAGGCGTCAGAAACCAAAGAAAATACAATTTTTGAATCACAACCAGAGAAATAAAGAATATAAGTTTCATATTTATTTCTAATATTTTGGATACGGAAATTGCGGATATCCGAAGAAAATGCCAGATTACTAAAACATTTCATAACAGAGAAGAAGTAAGGGGACTCAAAGAATCTCAGAGACCATAAGAGGCTCTTCTCCTGCGCATTGGCCATCAGAGAAGAGCAAGTGCTGGCTATTATAAGTTCCAGGACATAACAGCTCCTGGAAATGAGCTGGCAGATAAACTTACAAGGACCGGTGCAGCAACATCGCTTATCGGACCTGAACCATGCTAGGGGATTGGTAACCACTTGGTACGAGACCTACTGAGAATAGAGGAGAATATCAAACTATTGCTTCACTGAGCACATAAACGGTAAAAAACCCTCCTCTATAACTAAAACCATAAGAGGTTCAAAGTTGTGATAGCTCAAGGGAAGAACACCGTGAGAATCATGACGGGCCTTCTGACGGGACATTGTGGGCACCGCATCCACTTAAACAAAATTGACACTGCGGATAGTGGACTATGTCGCTGCTGCAGCATGGAGGAAGAAACTTCTTCGCATGTATTATGTGAATGTATGGCACTCGTCAGTAAAGGAAACAAACTCCTGTGAATGTACGCTCTTTTACCGGAGATCTTTGTTACTATAACAGGTCATAGGACCTTTGGGAGAACTCTGAATCATTGTGAAGAAAAATATATTCCTTTAAGTCGCACTACATTTTATCCCCAGTAATAATAATGATAAGTCGTATTTAAGTTTTATGCCCCCCAAAGCCGGCTGTCCAATGCTCTGAGTAAGTATGTCTTGGAAAAGTATTATCCTTAATCCTTGTTTTCACAAAATATAAAGTTGTTGAGTTTCGCTGTTTTTACTCAGACCTTTTCTAAGTCTAAAGTATTCCGTCATGGCTCAACATAAAAACCTAAAAAAATTCTTGCTTAGTTCTTGATTGATCTGCCTAAGCTTTCTCTTGCGATTGTAGCGCCATCGGGCGGTGAAAGAAATACTTATCGGACCACCATCGTAAACTGTCGCTCGAAATATGCCGCTTTATCCTTATGCTACTCAATCACCCTCAGCTGGGTTCCGGGTCACTCAGTTGTTCCTGGTATCGAGAAGACGGATGATTGAGCCAAGTATGACTCAGCGCTGACAGGTAAATTTCCGATTACGGATATAGAAAGACCACAACAGGACGTCGTGTCGCAAATCAGGGAGACGCCTAAGACTCTGGCGCAAAAAGAATGGGACATGGTGTCCGGTTGTCGCATCTCCCGAATACTCTGACCAAGATATGATCCAAAGCGAGCATCTGAACTCCTGCGATTCCCTAAAAACAGGACTAGGATGGTGGTAGACGTTGCAATGGGGCACTGCACCATAGGCAATATGGCTAAGAGGTTGCACGTTGCCCATCTTGATTTCTGCCGCAGCTGCGGAGATGAGGAATAGACAAAAAGCATCCAATTCCTGCTATGCGACTGCCTGACGCTTCTTAGAAAAGGAAACCAATTTCTGGGTAAATCATTCTTTGAGAATCTGGGTAGTCAAGCCTATGTGCCCATAGCGGATGTGGCTGCTTTTGTCGAATCCTCAATATGGTTTTGCAACATGAAAGACTTATGCGATTAGAGATATTCTACAGTTTTTGATCCTCCTCCACAATCCCTCCCTTTCTTCAATTCCTTTCCACCCTCTCTTAAAATTAGGCAACACAATGGACCTCATGGTCTAATAGATTTCAATCACTATCAGAACTGCCTACACAACATAACCATAGATACGTCCATTATCGTAGGATATATCTCCTCACATTAGTTTTTACTAAAGTTTCTTTAAAAGTTTTCATCTTATTTCTGGGTAACAGAAATTTGAGGAATACACTTCCCAGTTCGTCAGCTGACCTTTTAGGTAGTAACATTTCATTTTCATTGTAATTATTTGAAGCAATTTTGTTCAATAAGAACTTCCAATGCAGCTGTACCAACATGCATATAATTTTACAGTACTACAAAGAAATACCCATAACTTCTCGAGCACACCTCGTACGCACAAGTGCCATATAATGCAGAGCACGTAACAAACTTGTTTTTATAAATTTAATTAATAAGACCGCAAATGCCACTCACACGCACTTACGCACACTCACACACACACAGACTCTCTTACACACACAATCAAACACACTCACATATACACATACATCTCTATATAGTATAAGTACGCACATTTTCCGGCAAGTTTTCGACCTATGTTCTACCCCTGTCAGCTTCCCAACTTGCCCGTAGACGGAAAACTCATTTTGCGTTGTCAAGTTTTTAATGATAAAGTGTTGCGCTTTTAATCTTTTATACCTTTTTGTAGCTGCGCCCAGCGAAAAGGTATGCTGAAGAGATTTTTAGGTTGGAAACGGGTTGAAAGTCAACTTGGCGACAGAAATCTCTCCGTGCCTCGCAACGTTTTGGGAGCATTTTGTTTGTTGGGTCGCGTAAAAGTTTAATAACTTAATATTTTTGGCAACGATATTTAGTCACTTTTAATAGCTTAAACTTTAAGCTAGATAACCGTCAGGAGCAAGGCTAATCATTTATTTAGGCGCAGCTCGTGACTAACAGCTTAATGCAAACAAAATGGCCGCTAAATGGCAATTAAACGTTTTAAGCGGAGCAGTCACGAAAATAAGTTTCAAGCAATTGGGGGGAGGATGTGCAAGCGCATCGAATTCTGTCAAATTTTAGATTAAATTATTAAGGGAGCAGTCAAGGGAACCCTCAGACCTAAAAGTATAAAAGTCGAAACCCAACATTTATTTTCTTTTGGTTTCTGGTCAATGCAACTTTTTGCTTATCAACCAGATTACTACCGAATTTCGATTTTAAAAAGCAATTATCTCAGTAACGATTACCAATTAAAATCGCTCAACGATTGCCAGTTTCAGTTGCTATTCAAATTAATACCAAACTACATACCATTCGGTTTGAAACAATCCTTCACGATAAGTTGCAACAAAAAAAGGACCAACTTTATTGCCAAAGGCATACAAAGTTTATTGCACTGCGTTATTAAGTTTTTCAGCTGGTATGGTTGGCCTGTTTGTAATGTGACTTTCGCCAATTTCATATCGTTTCCCATACAATTTCCCTATTTGATTGCCTGGACTCGCTCTCAGACAGAAACTATCAGAGCTGCCAACTGGACATCACAATAAAGGCAACAAAACAGGCAAAAACGATTTGTCTGCTGTCCAAATTGTAACGTAGTCGCGCGGCCAACAACCATTGTGGCAACTATGACAACAACAACAACAAAGACCAGTCCAGACCATACAACAACAACAAGCATGCAGGGAATGACATTTTGTTGGCATTTCACTTAGGACAGAGCGCATTGGCAATGCATGCAACCGTCATATAGACAGACATCAAGCACAAGAGCTACACTGCAGCAGCAGCAACACGCATATCCGTTTCCTGCCAATGTCCATCATAAATAACAACTTCATGTGGCAGAGTGAGACAAACGGAGAGATTGCCATAAACAGCACGATCTTGGTTTAACGACACACACACGGACTTACACACGCACACACAAAACCGCTTAGATGACAGAACTGTGAAAATTGAACTTTCTGAGTTCCATCAAGGATATCTCTAGAGATTTTGTCTGAGCTGGTTTTGGGGTTCAGAGAACTTGGAGGTATTTTCCAGCAGCTGCCAACTACAAATTAACAGAGCTGCCAATTTGACAGCAGGAAAAAATGTTTAAAAATGGCTACATACTAATTAATAAAGGCAACTTGAGCTGCTTATAAAATCTTAACGGGTGTGAACATTTTGAAATTACATTTTTGAAGCATACAACTAGGCGTTCGTACTTTATGCTATGTTTAGCTTAAACAAGCGAGTCAAAATTTCCATTTCTTATAAGTATTTTAATAATGTAGGATGGACGTTAAGAAAAAGTTTAAGGCAGTTGGATTAGTCTAATCGACTAACATTATACTTTGTGTAACATTTATAGTAGTTTTAGTTTATTCTGTTGGCGAAAATCCTCTGCCTGAGAGAATGGCTCCAAGAGCATGCTGGCTGGCAATGAACTGTGTGCTGGCTCGAGCACCAGAGTCAGGCACTTGTCCTCCCTCGACGTTCGGGCCAGTTGCATGGTCTAGCTGAGGCGCAGCAGTGTCCGAATTTTCAAGTCTGGAGCTGCTGCGTTGGAGTCATGGCCAGAGGTGCCTGCCAGCAGGGTTAAAATGCTATGAGATGGTTCCTAAGAACAAAATGCCGCCAAATCCCCTCGCTTGATGGAGTCCTCTAAAGAAACAACTCGGGTTGGGTTGTCAACCCAAACGCTACCACCGGCGAGCACGAAGGGATACCCCTCTGCGTATCGCCAGCGGTCACAATTATGTACTGGTTGGAGCAGGACAGGATAGTTGTACATCTACTGCCACAACAAGAACAACAAAGGTACACGGTGCCAAATTGTAGTCGCGGTTATGCAAGTTCTTGGAGACTTAGACTCCGAACTACAAGGTCTAATGCAGGTAGTGTAGAGAGACAGAGGCCAAAAAACGTCTGGAGCACCTCATCTGTCGTTGTTCCGCCTTATGCGCATCAAGACTAAAATATCTAGGAAACACCCTAGCTTACCTCATTGAAAGAGACAACTGACAGGGCACCTCAAAAGCTATTGATGCTCGCCAAGCATACGCGCATACTCGACGAATAACGTGCATTGTTCTTCTAAGGACTATGCAGTCTGTGTGTGACTCCCTCAAGGGGTTTACCGGTTAACCGTTTATTCGTAAAAATTGATAGCGAAATGCATATAAATCGTTTGAAAGCTCAAATAAGATTTTACATCGTATTACTTATTGTAATCGGTACGTAAGAAATTCGACCCTGCGCCATGACCTCGACTTAAGAAGAAGTTTTAAAAATTTGATTTAAGTTATGATCTGAATCTCCACTTGAAGATGCCCGGTAATGTTGACCACTTGTTGGGGCCCCTTTTACGACTGCTCCAGCTGGATTGTAGATAAAAAATTTGAAAAGTGCGTTTCATAAAAATATATATATTTTTGTTTATTTGCATTATAGAACCTAATTAAAAAAACTCTACGAACAAGTTCCAGTCGGCGATGCAGGGAGAGTCTCAAAATGTTAACATTATCCTTGCATTTGACTCCGTCCACCATTCAGCTATTTGAGATGCGTTATAGGAGTACCGCGGAGAATGATTACATTCAATTAAAAGTTTCTCTGCCAAGGCATTCTGTTGAGTGTTGCATGTCCAAACCCTGGGCGAAAGGATGGGAGTTGGAAAAGGCGTAAGACAAGGCTGTGTCTTGCCTCCATTTCTTTTTAATATATTGTTAGACGTTGTATAGAGTTCCGATTTGCGCTCTAACAGAGACATATCATGGGGCCTTCTCGATTGTCTTGAGGATCTTGACTATGCAAATGATATGTGCCTACTTGGAAGCCTATATGGAAGTCGAATATGCTCTCGACTCAAACGAAATTGAATCGGTCATTTCAAAAACCTCATAAGTCCATAAATTCAAATTTTTCAGGAATCAATAAAAACTGTTTCATACACAAACAAATGAGTATTAACGGACTTTTGTATGCTTAATTTAGTATTTGAGTGATATAAAATTAGAATTGTAAATAACCTTAACAGTTTATTAATGAAAATAATGAAAAAATCCCTAAAAACTATTTTGGACTTATGTTGTTTTAGCAAGAAATAGGATTAGTGGTATAAATTTTAACCAAAACAACTGTTAAGGTTATTTAAATTAAAATTTTTTATCTTTTAAATACTAAATTAAGCATAAAAAAGTCCGTTAAAACTCATTTGTTTGTGTACGAAACAGTTTTTATTGATTTCTGAAAAATTCTAATTTAGGGACTTATGAGGTTTTTGAAATGACCGATTCAATTTTAAACATCAAACGTCATGTAAAAACCTCATAAGTCACTGGACTTATGTTGTTTTTGCAACGAACGTCTTTTTCACGGTATTTTTTGAAGAGGAAGGGTTGTATTGACTTATGTAATTTTAAGCCAGAATACGTATCTACCTTTAAGGAACCATTTTCAGCAAAAAAAGCATGTTGCAAAAAAATGTGACTTATGAGGTTTTTGAAATGACCGATTCAATTATATAATTTTTGACTCAACTATAATGTCGATTATTTTATAAGGATGCGGTAAATGGATCAATAAAACTCGTGTCTTACAACCTCTCCAAGCCTTTATCAATCGATGTCTAAGCAAAATACTTTGCACCTTCTGGCCACAAACTATTACAAATGACGAACTTCGAGCGCGTCGATCTTTAATATATAAGGTAATTAAAAAACGTAAATGGGCATGGATAGGCCACTCACTGAGAAATCATGAGTCGGACCTAACTCCAACTGCAATTGCGTGGAATCCCCAAGGACAATGAAGACGGAAAGACAGGCCAGATCACACATGTCACAGACAAGTTGATCTGGAACTGGAAGGTCTAGGAATGAACTGACACCACATTAAACAAATGTCTGGTGATCGCCAACAGTGGAGGAGATTTATAGCGGCCCTCTATTCTTGTAGGTCTTATAGGAACTTATTTATGCGATACCAAACCTGACGATATGGCTGGGCGATAAGAGAATTGGGCGGAATAAAGCTAAATAAAATTTAACAATTATGTTAACAATTTAGAGAGTATTGTAGAATGCCGTTTATGTCTTCATTTGCGACACTTTACAGGCAGTGACTTACTCTTCTACCAAAAGGCAATGTTCACCAAGCATATCAATGAGACAATAAGAGCCTTAGTTACCTCCAATCACTGCCGCGCACCTAAATCTAAAAAGAAGAGTCAAAAGAGTCTAGGCAAGACACAGGTGAGGTTATGCTTTTCATCAAATCTTACAAGAGGCTGTCTAATCGTCTTCAAATCAAGTGCACGACACATTCGATCAGCCGCTGGGTAGAGCAAGGCCATGATGTATCTTGCAACTAATCTGTTTGGAGGCTCCAATTAAGTATCCAGCAAATGGCTGATTTTATTATAACCTGCTGAAGGCTGACAGCTTTAATGACAGCAGAAAGGGTAGATTTAAAGCATCTAACCTCACGTTTGAGGTCTTGCACAAGAAATTTAAAAGACGGTTGGAAACTCCATTTCAAATGTCGAAAAAACCAATGGTTTAAAAATAAACCGTCCCCTTCAGGTACATGCAAATGGGCCAGCGAGGCAGTTGACCTTGAAAGCTAGGAAAAGAGGGCCTGTCCATGAGAATCTTCCCGAGTGTACAAGTCAAATCCATACTATATTAAAATAACTATAAAATAACAAACCAATGAATACAACGCCGAAGAATTCAATTTTGGTAAGGTGTAACCATATTTTTGGCTTGTACTGTATATTTCTAGAATTATTGCGCAATTGTATATAACCCCTTTATCATAATTAGTTTTTCTTTTTTTTATGTATCTATATCTACATATATTAAGCTGCCAAGATATGTAGCTAGTAGAGAACTAGTTTGAGTATATTATAGAGGGTGGGTCATTTGTTGTCTTGGTGGTTAAACACTTATAAGCATACCCATCCAAACTGGCATTTAATATATTTGCCCAATTTTTTTGGAACCGCAGATGGCCCACCCTCTGTATAAATTTTGAATGAAAATACAAATTTCTGTGGCTAGCTTTAAGTGTTTTCTTAAGCAAATCCGTTTTTTTGTAAAAAATCTTGACGTTTTGGTTTTGTGATGGCATTATCATGGAATAATCGCAGAATTTCGTTTCGATACGAATATTTTCAAATCACAAGTCAGAAGCGGATGAAGCGGCGTCTTCGGGTCCGACCAGAATAGTAGAAACTTTATCTGATCTTTCTGCAGAATGGTCTCTGAAGAAATTACTTTAGAATTAACTTACTTGGGCATTGATGGGACCATCTGTTGCCCTATAATAGCTGTTGTGATATATATACACTTCGAAATGAGAACCACCTTAAAACCAAATCCGCTCGTAGCTAAAATGTATAAAGTGCGCTTATCAATTTCAGAGTTCCAGCGGTCTCCAGTCTCAGTTCCTGTTGCAAGCTGGAGTAAAAAGTTCTGCTCTGGACACATCGTTGCAACAGTTTACAGAAAAAGCGCGAGCCAACAATGGAAAGCAAAACAAAAAAAAACAAAAAACGGTATTCAAAAATAACTGTCAAATTGTTGTGGCAAAACTTTTCATATTTCCCACGTGGAAAGGAAATAACGAGAAAAACCACAACAATAAAAACAAACAGCAATTTGCACAATTTTGTTCTTTGTTGAGCAACAAATTTCTACCAAGTCCGATTTTATCGCGTATCAAAAAACTTTTGTTTAGTTTTAAAATGAAAACTGCATTTTTATTAATCAAAATGGTGTTCAGACTGTTCAGTTAGTTATTTTAAGCTGCCACATTTTCCTCAAAGTACAAAGGATAATCCATTACTATGTAATTGTGTTCCGTAGGAATATCCCAAAACGGACGAATAGCGGCTTTGCAGATATCTTGCAAAAATAATAGATGCAAATTCACAAAACATTGCAGCACCTCGAAATTGGTTTTGCAAAACCTTTTTAAGACCAAGTTAAGCGTAGAAACCGTCAAGAGCGTGCTAACCAGAAAAGTGGCAGCCCAGGCCAGAAAAGGTCCGTAGTACAAAAGACTCGAAATCCATTTGTTTTGGTTCCAGAGTGGACTTTTAGAGCGCTCCTGATGAAACCACATGCCGATCACCACCAACGAGGAGAAACCGATGGCTTGTCTCAACATGGCCATGTTAAATTCGTAGGAGACTCGCAGGCCAATGCCAGGATACCATTTGCTCAGATCCGAGTTCAAGGTGGCATTGGCCTCAAACCTTGGACGCAAACTGCCGCACAACATCAGAAAAGTCAATGCAAAAAATATGCAACATAAGGATTTTGTAGACATTTTATAATTTTGAAGAGGGAACTGAAATAATTTTGTACGTATAAGCTACGAAAATAAATGATACTAATGAATTTTCTGGATTTTTCAGAATATTGTTGTATTATAAAATGAAATTTGTGAACAATGCTACTTTGATTAAATTAAAAAGGGTAGAGAAAGAATCTGAATATATTGACTATTATTAAGAAGATGGAACTCTGTCCTGAAACACGTGAAAACTTCGGATTCCATGGCAAAGTGGCTTTTGAGCCGTTTCGAATTAAATCTTTATCCTATCAAAAGAAGTAAGCTTTTATTTCTCGTAAATTATTTTGGTCAAATAAATTAAATTTAAACTAGGCGCCAATTTCATTTGCTTCTTGCCTTCTTATACAGTTTTGAACAATAGATGGCTTTAGCTAATGCTGCTAGCGCCATCTACACTACAAGATCCACCCAGGTCACACGCATGTTTATTTTAATTAAATTCAAAATTAGCTGAAGAAAAAATAATTTAAAATAAAAGCTTTGGTCTTATGTTAGTTTTGTTTTAAAATAAATTAAGTCACAAAAATTTTACCTTAAATAAATAAAATTTAAGCTGTGTGCAAATTTGATTTTGTCTCTTTTAGATTTTATGACTTACCATGCAGTTTTTAACAACAGATGGCGCCAAACTATTGTTGCTGGCGCCATCTATACTACAACATCCGCTCAAGTTTATTTTAATTAAATTGAAAATTAGCTGAAAGTAAAAGAATTTACATTTTAAAACAGTGGTTAAATGCTAATTTTATATATAAATATATGTTACATAAATTTACTCTTCAAGTTTCACATCAAATAAATTAAATTTAAACTTTGCGTAAATTTGATTTTCCCTCTTTTACATTTCGCGCCTTACTAAACTACTTTGCACAACAGATGGCTTTTTGTCATAGCAGCTGGCGCCATCTAGCTGCACAAATAACGCACGCCTTGCTTTTGCAGTGCTGCCTAATTTATAAACCACACAGTCACATGGCTTGGTGTTTTACTTTAAACACAAACGGTCACACTAGACTAGCAAGCGTTGATTTGCTTGCCGGTGCGAAAAAATTGTCAAATATTTTTCAGACGTTTAAAGTGAAATTACAAAATATAATTGTAAAGTTTATTGAAAATGGAAAGCGCTCCGATTGCGCACAATTTGGCCAGCGAGCAGCGCACCAACGATGTAGCTGCTGGCCGCATTAAAACATTTGATGAATTGGAACTGCGTGCGCGAGTGCTGCGCGCTCTGAAGCGCCACAATTTTGTGACCCCGACGAAAATTCAGGCTGCAGCCATACCTATGGCGCTAATGGGCATGGGTAAGTCTCATATTATATTTTATTAAGAAATTTTTTTAATACCACCATTTTTAGATCTGCTTGTGCAGTCTAAAAGCGGCACGGGCAAGACGCTCATTTTTGTAGCCGCAGCGCTGCACAAATTTGACAAAAATAATCCAAAACCGCAGGCGCTTGTTATAGCGCCCACACGTGAGATTGCCATACAAATTGAGGATATATGCAATGGCATTGGTAGTGCCATGATGGAGAACTTTAATGCCATCAGCTGCATTGGTGGCACCAACGTGAGCTATGATCGCAAGCGTCTCAGCCGCTGCAGATTGATTGTGGGCACGCCTGGTCGCCTAATGCATTTGATGCAAAATAATGCCATTGATACCGAAGAAATCAAAATGCTAGTACTCGATGAAGCTGATCAAATTTACGGTATACAAACGATGCTGCACGATGTAATGCAGATTATAAAGATGATGCCGCAGCAAATGCAAATTATTGCCTGCAGCGCTACTTATGAGGATAACTTGGATGAGCGTTTGTCCAAGATTATGCGCAATCCCTTGCTTGTCAGCAACAGCGAGCGTGCCACTGTGCTGCTGGGTGTGCGTCAATTTGTACTGGAGTTACCTGAGCCAAAGAACAGCATGCAAGACATGCAAGCCAAGATTGCCGCCTTGATTGGAGTGTTCGCACAGCTATCCTACGAACAGGCCATAATCTTTGCCAGCTCGCAAATGCGCGCAGACTCGTATTGTAGTTATTTGAAAAAAAGCGGCGTGGATTGTGTGCTCATGTCCGGCGCACTTAATCAAGACGAACGCATGGATACCTTCAGGGACTATCGCAGCTTTACAGTGCGCACTGTAGTGGCCACGGATTTGATGGCGCGTGGCGTGGACTCTGCGCATGCCAATTTGGTGGTTAATATGGATATGCCCAAAGATCTCGTTACCTATTTTCATCGCATTGGACGCGCTGGGCGTTTTGGCTCGCAGGGCATTGCTGTAACCATGATTACATCCAAGCAGCTGCACAAGTTCAAACAGTGGGTCGCCGAAGCAGGCACAGGCATGTCTGTAATGTACTTTCCAAAAGAGCACCAAGAAAATCTGGACTTTTGGAACTTTAAATCTTATGAATTACCATATGTAGTTAAGTCGGTGGCGCAGGAACAGGATGACAGCACGTTGAAGAGCATTATAAGTCACATAAAGCCAAGGGCGCAGCCAACTGCAGATACTAAACCTGAGGAGAAGCTACTGGCAAATGTTGCAACCAATGGAATGACTGCTGGGCAGCCTCTAGTAGAAGCTGCGCATACAAGTCACTTCGGCAGCGATGAAAATTTGAAAGAAGCTGCAGCAGCAGCAGCTAAACAGCCTAAGACAGATGTTCTAAAGGAGCAACAAGCCCAGAGCGCAGAGAATATAATTCAAACATTAAATATACCAGACAAGACCAAGAATCTTGATAATTTTGCAGAGATTCAAATAGTGGAAGATAAGGAGAATGTCAAGCAAATCGTCAGTTCGATAATGGATAACTTCAACTGGAACAATAATACAATTGTAGATACAAACGAAGCTTCAAGCAACATAGTAGCTGAAAATACAATTGAAGAGATTAAAGACGCACTTGAGCAAATTAAAGTTCCTACAAACGAGCAGCAAGAGCTGCCAAACACAACGGCAGCAAGTAACGATGAAGTTGCAGACTTGGAGCAGTTCTCCAAAACGTGCGAACGTCCAAAACAGCAACACTCGGCTGATGCAAACAAAATACCACCACGTAATGATGAAGTTTCAGACATGGAGCAGTTCTCCAAAGCTTGCAAATCACTCGAAACGAAGGACTCGCCTGAAGCAACACAGCAAGAGCTGCCAAATAAAATACTACCAACTAATGGTGAAGTTGCCGACTTGGAGCAGTTCTCCAAAGCGTGCAAATTACTCGAAACGAAGGACTCGCCTGATGCAACACAGCAAGAGCTGCCAAACAAAATACTCCCACGTAATGATGAAGTTGCAGACTTGGAGCAGTTCTCCAAAGCATGCAAATTACTCGAAACGAAGGACTCGCCTGATGCAACACAGCAAGAGCTGTCAAACAAAATACTACCAAGTAATGACCCTAAACTATGCGACATAAAGCACTTGGCTGCTCCAGCACAACAACGCAGCGAAATTGATACAAAAACATATTGCCTGGCTGTGCCAACCGAGCGTAGCTCCACCACACTTCAGCCTTTGGCTATATCAAACACTGTAGACGATGCCAGTAGCATTATATCTGATAGCATGGAGAATGGCTATGCTAGTGATGACTCTTTCAAAACTTTTTATACCGACACTGATATACAACAAATCTGGAAACGCTTTGAAGTCCAAAAGGCGCAAAAGAAGTTCGCAAACAAGCGTATACATATCTATAACTGGCGTTGTGGTGGCTGGCTTAGGAATCGCTCATTGCCGAAGCGTGCTGCAAAATCTATTAAGAAACCCAACTTGGAGGACGTTGACGAAGATGTTGACGATTTGGATACTTTGTCAGCTGGAGAAAAGCTCCTTTATGAAGCTCATTTGGCAGAAGAGAAGAAGGTGAGTACTGCTGAATTTATCAGAATTAAATACGAACTGATTATATTTGGAAATTTATCGCAGTTGGCTGAATTTTCGAAAAACTATGAAAATCAGGTAAGTTTAGCTGAAGTCGATCGCCTCTCGAGAACTGACTGCTAGGAAAGATGGTTTAGGAAAAGGCATTTAAGTTTGAATATTTTGTTGTTTTCGGGTAAAAAGAAGTTCAGGCTGCTACTTGTTTACTTCACAGAAGCAGTTGCTAGAGAGACAAGTCCAATTTATAAAGGCACAAGAAGTACAATTTGATGTAGTGAACTGCATCGTCAACATGGCTAGCTTAAGAAGTTTTTGGAGTCCCACAGCGGCTGAAAAATATATTTATTCAGGCGCTGATGGATTGACTGACCTGGTTGAGTCGGAATACTTCAAGATCATCTCGCAAGCAGGCGTTAACTGTTCTATATCCTTATCGGGTTACTACGCAGCTGCTTTAACTTGGGCAAGGATGTTGCATGTTGATTCACAGAACGGAGGCTCAATCACGTCAAGTGAAAGAAACTTTGTTGAACGTGCTTTGCAATTCAAACCTACAAGATTATTGTTTAGCTATCTGATGGCAATAGGTGATACCCAGTATCCTTGTGGCTTTCATACACTCTTATTCAGGCTTTCCAAGCCTGCTTATGTGTGCAGCTCTGTGCATAGTAAGCTGCCTGGCTATTTTGGACCGATGCGCACTAATGCTCAGTATTATGCTTCGTATCCTTGCCTAGCAGTTTATGCTCAGCGCATAATGCAGGATCTTGCTGTTACAGCGCGTTCTAACAAAAAGGTGGCTTGGAACTTGCCATCCGATCTGGCTTTTGCCGGCCACGGATTAACACAAGCTTGTCTTGGTTATGCTCCAGCCCAATCGCTACATCCAAGACAGATTGTCGCATACAATTTGTGTGGAATAACTAAGAAACAATTCAGTTGCTCAGCTGGCGAACTTTGCTTGAACTTAAAGCTTATGAAGATGGTACAATCCTGGCTTGATGATATGCCAGCTGTAAAAGTGTGTGATTTCCCAACTGCAAAGTGTGGCTCACAAGGCCAACTAATAAAAGTGAGAGCCATGAAAGTCCAAAAACGCGTACAAGACACAACTTGGCGAGCATTTTCGTGTTTACGTTTGCCATCAAATATTGAGTACGCAGGAGCAACTTTCAAGTATAGAGTGGATAAAAAACACTCAGGAGTAGATGCTAAAGCATTGACAAAGATGCTTTGCCCCTGTGAAGTAAAACATGATGCTGAATTACCCAATAAGCTAAACTTTCTTCGAGAGCTTGAGTCTGACAAGATGTTGGCAATAGAAAATGGATGCTCATCTTTATTTCAAGTGTCGCAGCGACTTAAGGAATTTTTGGACAAGATTTTTAACAGCTTTTTGAATAAATAAACAATTGTAATACCTCTGAAAATAGCTTTTGGTTGGCTACGACATTTTTTTTCGATAGTCGATAACAATTTAAATTGTAAATCATAAAACCAATACGTCGATGGGCTAGTCAAATATAATTTTTTTCTCATAAGGCAAGATAGTAGGATAAAAAGTTTGTACTAAAATATACCAAACTTTTTTGTGGGTTAATGACAATCGACTTAAAAAGTTAAAACTTTCTCTTAAATGACAGGATTTTTGAGGCCTAATTATTGTTGTACTAATCAGAATATTAAACATATATTTATAAACTTTTAACTTTTGCAGACAGCTGATGAACTGGCAGCAAGCTTGGGTGGATTCTCAACAGTGCATCAACTAATGGTGAATATATGGAATATTTGAAAGTACTCTAAGCTAAATCTTAATACTTACAGCTAGCCAAACAAATGGATGAATCGGATATCAACGAGTTGCCTGAAAACGTGCCGGAAATACAAAATCTTTGGAGCTCAAAGGCGCCTATGCCCTTGCGTTGTGATTTTTTCAAGTCTCCCATCTTTATGATGTCAGGACGTAAATATTTGAAATTGCTAAACAAATTCGCCAACAGCAAGCAAATAAGTTTGTGGATTAATCGTTATGTACGCAAACGTAATTGGAGCTATGCCAAAACAATGCTGTGGTTGGAGCAGCTATACAAGGTAGTGCAGCTCTTATATGGTGCGGATTTGCACAAGCAAGCAACTCCAAAGCCAAGCTTGCCAACGAGTGTGCAAAGCTTGGCGCTATCAAAGCAAGCAGAGGCGGAGCATCTTAATTCACTGGCCGAATGGTACAAGCGCGAATTAGGAGTAGAATATGACAGACTCAGCGCGTATGTTGATGAACAGCTAGGCGTAGCAGCCGCTGCTTTGAATGTAGCTAACGACGACTCTGAAACTGAGCAAAGAGATACAGACACCGCTTCACCGCACAGCGATGAAGAGAACCAGTCAGCCTACAGCGATGAGTCTTTGGTTGAGTCGTCCTATTCATCCAGCGGCTTTGTTGAGAGCCCGGAGAGTGCTAGCTCGGGCATTGACACATCACAGTACAGCACATCCTCAACTTCATTCAATGCTGTTAGTTCTGAGACTGATGGAGTAGACTCTGATAATTCCGAATATCATACTACCAGCGAGGCTTTAAGCTCCACTGAAAACGATGATGATGAAAATGTTTCAACGAGTTCTTCGTCTAGTGTTAAGTCTACAAATGAGGCATCCACACAAACTGAGGAATACAATATGGGTCAAGCACAATGGGCTCAAATATACGAGAATCAAGTGCAGACCATAGAGGCCTATGTCCGATCCCTCGGCTTTGAGCAGCCCATGTAAAAATCAAAGCAGCGTGTGCCAATGTTTATATCTCGAAACAACTTATAGCTGTAATTAGTCTGAAGACTGAAAAAACTCTGTTGATTTGTTATTATATTGATATTATATTATAACACGAGCGTTTAAAAGGCAACAAAAACTTAAACTTAAACAGTTCAAAAGAACTCAAACTATATTTTAGCTCCTAAGCTATTAATTAATGCAAGTGATAGTAACACCTTTTGATATGCAACAACGAAATTAAAAAGAATTAAGTACTTTGTAAATGGCAAATGAATTGCATAAATAAATCATTTAATTTTATTTTTATTAACATATAAAAATAAACATAAAAAAATTTAAACAACAACTATTTAAAGTCTTGTAACGTAAATCATTTAAATTGACAACTGGGTTGCCGTTTGTGGATCGCCCGCTTGGTTTGTTGTGTGCAATTTGCAAATATGGCCACATGCCTCATGATGTGGCATCCATGCCAAGCCAAAACATTCACCCTCAAGGCGCTGCTGCACATGCAACGACAACAACAACACCACCACTAAAAAAAAAGAGCAATCGTTTCGTGTGGATCGCGTGCACTTTGCGTTCCAAATCCAATAAGGAGCGTGAGAAAATGCAGCATGAATGCAAAACTAAGCAAAAGCTAAAACTCGATTGTTTTTGTTTTTATTTTTTTTTTTGTATGTGTCTTTTTGTTGTTTTTTCTTCTATTCGATTAACGATAAACTAGAAACGCATAAGAAGCATGTGCGCTCATAAATGATGCGAACAATGTTTATATGCCATGTAATTGTTGTTGTTGTTAGTGTTGTTGTTGTTGTTGTTGCAATTGTTGTGTTTTTAGTTAGTTACTCAGTCGCAGGTGTTAAGCTTTATATAATGATGTTAACATTTTTATGGCCTACGACAAAATAAACTTAAAATTTGTTCAGCTACAGTGCTATGATACCTTTACTTTGTTGTAAGTCAGAGTACATTTGTTTTGGGTTTATGTTTGTGACCCAAAGCAAATGTCAAAGTTGTACAAGAAGATGAAGAAGGTAAATTTAAAAATTCTTAACGCCCAGGGTTCAGTAATAGGGGTAATTAGTAAGACTTGTGTTCAAAGGTAAAAAGATCCAATTTGTAGAATAGAAACCTTTTCATTTAAATTTTTAGGCATACGTAATAGAGTTCAGAATTTAGGAAATAAACTTGTACAACAGATGCAAGACACTAAAGCTACACCGCATAGATCTCAGAGGCTGTAAGAGCTAGAGCAACCAAACTCTGATAAGATCCCTTATTATTCAATAGGAGACAGGTTTATTTTACTTCCTTGATATCGGGGTTGCATTATATAGCTCCCATCAAAAAGTTGTAGATAAGCAATTCGCTTGTTTAGAAAGATATCGTAACCAACAGTATATATATATACCTAAGCACTGTACCAAATTTGATTAAAATCGGTTGACTATATAACACAGCTTCCATAGATTCTCTTATATTGTTATTTCTAAGGCATGGGGCTTGCAGCTCCAAATCCATCGTGCATGCTGCCGAAGCAGGTATACGGGTACCACTTGGAGAACGTTTACTCCTCGGGTTTAATCTAATGGGTATAAAGAAATATGTGAGAGTTATTGCAGCTACTAAGCATCCTCACCACGTCTGGGTGACAATCGTCGAGAGTGTCCCACAGGAACGATCGGACAAAAAAGTTTTTGATTAAAAACTCGTCTGTTTTTGGTTGTAACTTAATTGGGCAATCAAATGTCTTTTAGTGTTCTTAAGCAATATACCGGATCTTATTTGAAGCTTGTGGTATTGTCCACGACGGACTTTAACGTATGCCATCTTTATATCTGTAAGGGTATACATTTTTCGACTATCTCAAATTGGAATTTCTTTTAGAGTTTTTTTTTACTCGTTTTTAATTTTGCGGCTTGCCATTTATGGACAAACAATTTGTTGCTTCAACACTAATTAAAATATTTGAAAGTTAATCAGTGTTGTGCCAGTTATCTCTTTTATCACAATTTGTTTTTAGACCATGTGCATTCCGAATAGCTTGTTAAATAAATAAATAGCATGCAGTGTCCAAGAGAGAAAATCCGGGTCCGGCTAAAAAAATGTACCGGTCCCTCAATTACATCTTTAGCTGTATTCTGTAAATATTACGAACTTTTTCCACAATCCAAGAAATAGTGTATAAAGAAATTATTCATCCGAAACAGATTGTATTTCGACAGTAACTACACCGGGCTCAGCGGCATCGATAGCCTAGCGACAGTGCACTAGACTATCATCCCAGAGGTTGCGGGATGGAATCCTACTTCAAGCATGGTCCTGCACTTTACACTTTTCCTATTTCTCTAATTTTTCCATATCCTTATCCCTATTATCAGTATCCAAAAGGGCCTGTTCTTAGCCTAAGTGAGTTGGAACGCTAAGCTCTAACTGCCGCCATAACCTACCTACACCGGGCTCGGGGGAATCCAGCCGCATGGATTGGACTTATTACAATTATTAAGCCTCGTTCGGCGTCAAAGATTTCGAACTGCCTCTATGTTGGGCATAAGCTATCCACAAATAGTCTCCATTGTCTTCTTGGTAGCGCGGTATTCCTAAGCTCGATTATATTGGTATATCGCCTGCTGCTACGTTCCGCGCTGGCGTTGATCTCGCATAAGAATGATCGTCTCCAGGTAATTTTCGGGTGACCTCTGCGAGTATTACCTTGCGGGTTGTATGGCAAGGACATATTGGTGATGTCGTTCGGTGTTTTACGTAATGTGTAGCCGATCCAGCCGTGCTTTCTTCTTCGAATTTCAATGTTAATGTCCAACATGTCAGATCTTGACCACAGTTTTTCATTTGAAATTCGGTTCAGCTAAAACATCGGCTAAATCTTACGAAGACATCGGATGACATAGCTGCGTGTTTTCTGCCTTTCTGTTGCATCGCTGCCATAAAGGAGCACGGACAAAACACAAGATTTAAAGATCGGTATTTTTAATGACCCGATTTTATTTAGCCGCGCAAACGCGCGAATTATTTTTTTACTCTTGGGGCAATCCCAATCTGTTATTATGCCTCCAACATTTATGAAAAAAATCCTCAAATTAGAATTAGGATTGAGACAGAAATCCAACATGCTTCAGTTGTTGGAAAGCTTAGGATTATTTCCGAAGTAATTTGCTGCGTGAAATCCAAATCCATAAAGATTTTGAGATATTTGATGTTATGTACCTGATAAGCGGCGTAACTTCGAATAGCCAGAACTTCGAAATCGAAATTGATTTCTTGAAGTCTTAAATTACAGGACAGGAGTGGTACTATATGATGTATCTGGAAAGACAGACCACCCTGTACATAACCTTGAAAGTATAAAAGGCTCAGTTTCTCGGGTATGAACATATCTCAAAATCTTGACGTGATAGAGCAAATCTGACCAGGGATATGAATTCTACGTATTAAATTACTTCGGAAATGACCTTTAGCTTTCCAACAACTGATAAAGTCCTTATGAGAATATAGACCTCCCATACCAAAACAAGCTTTGTTTACTAAATCTTATATCTGATAAGATTTATCTATTCATGTTGAAATTTGACTCAAAAATTCGACCAAAACTTGTCACAGTTATGGTACGAATTAGGATCAGTTGAAAGATATGAGATATTATACTATACATATATGGGATTATTCATAAAACTCAAAAACCGTATGGAAAATCTTCAAAAATATTCCTTTCTAGTGTCACAATGGAGTCGGGGAGGAGTATCTATTTTGACGAAAATCAGCGTCACGTAATTTATGGATGTTCCCCAGTGGCGAAGCTAGAGCGTTGAATGTGGGGGGTGATGAGCCTCAAAATGCCCACTCGATTCAACAAATTACCGACAGCATGAATAGTAATTGGGAAAAAGTAACTAGTTAATATCCGAAATTTCCTGACTGCTAGAAGTTTTGGGGGGTGTCTCATCCCCCCACACCCTCCTCGCTGCGAGCCTGATGATCCCTAAATAGATTTTTATGCCCCTCTTTTTTAAAACTTCGGATGTTAAAAAAGACTTAAAAAAGACTATTTAGTCGATGACATGTTGATCTTAGTGCAACATTCACTCATCTCATATCTGGACACAAATTAAATCTAAAAAAATGTATTCTATTGCTACTCCTACTCCTGTGCTTTTTAGGAGTCTTTATTCCTTCACGTATCAAATCACAATTTTCACTCAAAATGCCACACAACACCGCGGAAAAAGAATTTCGTGTGATATGTGTTTAATATAATAACCACATGTGATGTGACTTTGTGCGTCTCCCTCTCGGAAACCACACACAGCATCCATCCAACCTGTTACAGTCACCAAAGGTGGCCAGCTCAAATTGAATCCAAGCCGCTTGCCGCCGCCGGCTGGTGGGGCAGAGCCCGCCCGGAGGCTGGAGGCTGAAGACTTTTCAGTGGAAGAGCGTTTCTCTTGTCATAAAAAATGCGCAAAATGCAACCATTTAAAAATGCATAAAATATGCGCGTATGCGTGGAATGATTAGCACTGGTTCGTGGTTCGAGAGTCGGCGGAGTTGAGAGAACTCTGGCTGGGATTAAAAAGTGGCTGGCTGGTCGTCCCGTCCGTCGTTTCTGCTGCTGCTGTTGGGTAATTATGAGCGCGCAACACGTTCAAGGCGGCGGTAGGTTGCAGTTGCAACATGTTGCCATTGTTGTTGTTGTTGTTGTTGCTATTGCGGTGACTGTCTTTGGTTCATTGCGTAAGCTTTGGAAAATTGCATTAGAAAAAAAAATATGATTCAGTTGAAAAAGGGTACGACTATGAAATACCTTGAAAACAATATTTATGGAAATGTATTGGGGCTAGGATG